>CP106692.1:600000-1053024 GCA_025502765.1 Gossypium herbaceum | reverse complement strand
AAAAAAAAAAGGGGGTTTTTTTCCCCTTTTTAAATTTTGGGTGGGCCCAAATTTTTTTGTTTTAAAAAATTTTTTTAAAGGGGGAAAATTTTTAAAACCTTTTTAAAAGTTTAAGTTGGTTTTAAAAAAAATTTAAAATTTTTAAAAATTAAAAAAAATTTTAAAAAATTTTTTCCAAAAAAAATTTTTTTAAAAAAGGGACCCAAAAATTTTCCCTAAATTGGGGAAAAAAAAATTTCCCAAAAATTCCCTTAAAAAGGGGAAAAAAAAAACCCCCCCCCCCTTAAAATTTTTAAAAAAAAAAATTTTTTTTTAAAAAAATTTTAAAAAAAAGGGATAAAAAATTTTTTTTTTTAAAAAAAAAAAAGGGGGTTTTTAAATTCCTTTTGGTTTGGAAAAAAAATAAAAAGGGTTTTTTTCCCCGGGGGAATTAAAATTTTTGGGGGGGTTTTTTTTAATTTTTCCCTTTTTTTAAAAGGGGGCCCCAAAAATTTAGAAAATTTTTTAAAAGGGGGAAAAAAAAAATTTTTCCAAATTTAAAAAATTAAATTTAAAATTTTTAGGGTTTAAAAAAAGGGTTTTGTTTAAAAGTTTTTTTTAAAAAAAAAAAGGGGTTTTTAAAAATTTAAAAAAAATTTTTAAAAAAAAAAAAAAAAAAAAATTTTGGGGGAAAATTTTTAAAAAAAAAAAAAAAGGGGTTTTAAAAAAAAAAACCTTTAAAAAAAAAACCAAAAAAATTCCCTTAAAAAATTTTTAAAAAATTTTTTCCCCCCAAAAATTTTTTTAAAAAAATTTTTTTTTCCCCCCCCCAAAAAAAGGAAAAAACCTTAAAGGAATAAAAATTGGGAAAGGGGGAAAAAAAAAAAGAAAAAAAAATTTTTTGGGGGGAAAAAAAAATTTTAAAGGGGAAATTTAAAAATTTTTAAAGGAAAATTGGGGGGGGGTTTTTTCCCTAAAAAAAAAAAAAATTTAAAAAAATTTTTTGGGGGTTTTTTTTAAAAAAATTTTTAATTTAAAAAAAAAGGAAAAAAAAGAAAAACCCAAAAAGGGAATTTAAATTAATTTAAAAAAAAAAAATTTTTTTTTTTTTTTTTTTTTTTTGGGGGTTTTTAAAAAAATTTTTTAAAATTTTAAAAAATTTTTGGGGGGGGGGAAAAAAAAAAAAAAAAAGGGAAAATTTTTTTAAAAAAAAAAGGGGGGGGGTTTAATTTTTTAAGGTTTAAAAATTTTTAAAAAAAAAAAATTTTTTTTTAAAATTTTTTAAAAAAAAAAAATTTTTCCCCTTTTAAAAAAAAAAAAAAAAAAAACCCCAAATTAAAACCCTTTTGGGAAAAAAAAAAAAATTTTTTTAAAATTTTTTTTTTTTTTAAAAAAAAAAATTTAATTTTAAAAAAAAATTTTTTAAAAAAAAAATTAAAAAAAAAATTTTTTTTTAAAAAAAAAAAAATTTTTTTTTTTCCCCCTTTAAAAAATTTTGGGTTGAAAAATTTGGGCCCAAAAGGGAAAATTTTTTTGAAATTTTTTTTAATTAAAAATTTTTAAAAATTTTTTAATTTTTTTAAAAAAAAAATTTTTTTTAAAAAAAAAAAATTTAAAAAATTTTTTCCCCCCCAAAAAAAAAACCCAGGGGTTTTTTTTAAAAACCCAAAAAAAATTTAAAAAAATTTTTAAATTAAAAAAAAAAAAATTAAATTTTTCCCCCCAAAAATTTTTTAAAAAAAAAAAAAAAGGGGGGGGTTTTCCCCCCTTAAAATTTAAAAAAAAAAAAAATTTAAACAAAAAAAAAAAGGGAAACCGGGAAAAAACGGAAAAAAATTTAAAAAAAAAACCCAAAAAGGGTTTTTAAAAAAAACCCCAAAAATTTTTAAAAAAGGAAAAAAAAATTTTAAAAAGGGAAAATTTTAAAAACCAAAAAAAAAAAGGGGGGGCCCCCAAAAATTTCCCAAAAAAAAAAAACCCCAAAAAAGGGCCCAAAAAAAAAAAAAAAGGGGGGGAAAAAAACCAAAAATTTTTAAAAAAAAGGGTTTTAAAAATTTAAAAAAAAAAAAAGGGAAAAAAACCCCAAAACCAAAAACCAAAAAAGGGGAAAAAAAAAAACAAATTTAAAAAAAAAAAAAAAAAAAAAAAAAAAAATTTAAAAAAAAAAAAAAATTTTTTTTTAAATTTAAAATTTTTTTAAAAAAAAAAAATTCCCATTTTGGAAAAAAAAAAAACAAAAAAAAAAAACCCAAAAACCTTTTCCCCAAAAAAAAACCCCTTTTTAAAATTAAAAAAAATTTTTAAAAAGGGGGAAAAAAAGGAAACCAAAAAAAAAAAAAAAAAAAAAAAAAGGGAAAAATTTTTTTAAATTTAAAAAAAAAAAAATTTTAAAAAAAATTTAATTAACCCTTCGGGAAAAAAGAACCCCAAAAAACCAAAAAAAACCAATCCAATTTTTTCCTTTTTTTCCCAAAAAAAAAAAGGGAAACCTTTTTTTTTTTTTCAAAATTTTTTCCAAAAAGATTCATGAACAAGCCATCACTGGAATACACCATGCACAATGCTAAAGATAAAGAAATATGGTTAAATTGGTCAAGGCAAAACATTAGACACACTTGTAAAAAATTATGAAAATACAACAGAGATCATCGAGACATTTTGTTCTCCTTTAGTGAGCAGTAGCAAAGATTATTGAGACTAAATTGAAAGACATGAAAGAAGACATAAACACCACCACCATACAAAATGTTACACTCAAACAAACCATTATAGATAGTACGAAATGCAATGAAAGATGGAGGAATTGGCACAATAATAAAGCAGACACATACCAATACAACCCTTCACCATAGGCAAAACGGTCTACAAAACATGAAATTATGAAAATACAACACTAATTCTTCAACATCATCTGCAGTAATTAGATCCTTCTTCGTCTATTGCCGTGATTGACTTCCTTTGACTTTCTTCTTCGCCTCTTCCCATGTTGGTTTTCAACCAAATTCACCAACCATTTCGGCTTACCAGTTTTGAAAACAACATATCCCACGGACATTCCGAGCACTACTCGCATCCATAACCTATCAACACCACTTTCCAACCAAAAGCAATGTTTGATTTTGAGCCATCTTTTCAAGCACATTTGGAGTCTGGCTCAATGATGTTGCAACCTTTGAGACTGGAAACCCACATAGTCCCTTATTTCCTTCATATGAATCATTTCCAAATGTGTTGAATTGTTTGCCTTGAGGAATCGACCATGGAGTTGATTTTCTGAAACATTAAAGGACGAAAGAAATGGCAGATCTGCCAATCTATTTGGAATCGTCCCAGACAACCCGTTTGAAGATAGGTCCAACCATTCAAGACTTGTCAAATTCCCTATTGAGGGGGGGATACCACCATTAAGGTTATTCTGAGAAAGGTTGAGCCCTTTCAGTAGGGTAAGCTTCCCAATAACTTTTGGAATACCCCCTTCAAACTGATTGTTTGATAGATCAATGATCATCCACATGTTGAAAATTTTCACCAATTCCATATCTTGTCCTTTCATAACAATTCCAATGGAATAGGTATAGAAGCCACGACCTTCATGATCATTCACCCCATGTACGACCTTTGTACTACCAATCTTCTCTTGATTTATGATAGCCTTGAAGTCATTGATGTATCTCACCGGTAGGGGTCCGAAAATAATTACTTGAGATGTCAAAAATTTGGATTTTAGAGAAAAAAGGGCTAGACTTGGAGCTATGGTCATGCAAGGAACCATGCATTTGATTTGACTTTAGTACAAGAACTTGTAGCTGTGGAAGACTTCCCAACCAATGAGGAAATGTATCCTTAATCTTGTTGTTACCAAGATCTAGCACTTCCAGGACCATTACAATTAAGGATGGATGGTGTCAAAGGCCCTTCTATGATTTCCATTTAAGTTGAAATTACTCAATTGGCATCCCTTTACAAATGTTGGAGGAATCGTCCCATAAAACTTGTTCTTCTCAGATTCAAGAATTGAAGGTTGTTGCTGAAATTTCCAAAACATTGCGGAATTGTTCCACTCAAGTTATTGTAGGACAAATCAAGAATTCGAAGAAAAGTGACATTGCAGATTAAAGAAGAGACCTCTCCATTGAAACTATTATTTGAGATCAGAAAAACATTGATCGTCGAAGCTGGAATTGGAAGATTTCCACGGATCAAATTGGAGCTTAAGTCAAGAAATGCAATATTCTTCCATGGAAAGTGCTCAACTTCTGTCAAAGAGTTGTGAGATACATTTAAGTAAGTCAAAGAGTCATTCCCCACCTCTTGCATCCATTGTGGAATCTTTCCTTCAATTCTGTTGCAAGAGAGGTCTAAACTTTCCAAACTTTTAAGCCCTTTTAAAAATTGGGGGAATTCACTAAGATTGCAAGATGAAAAAAATAAGCCTGTAAGATTAGGCAATATATGGTTAACACCAGAAGTGCTATTAGATGTTAAGGATAGGCTGTTATATGAAAGGTCAAGATATTTGAGATTTGGAAGGTTTGAGAACATGCTCAACTCTATGACACCACTAAGATTATTTGAGGATAAGCTGAGGTGGGTAAGATTGAGGAGTTGGAATATTGAAGATGGAAGAGGACCTTGGAGTTTATTATTCTCTAACCATATCGATTTTAGTGATTTGGATTGGAATTCTTTGATATGCCCACTGAATTGATTTTGAGAGAGATATATTATATTTAAGGAGGGTGCAGTATATAACCATGATGGAAGTGTTCCATTGAGTAAATTGTCAGATAAATCTAAATATATTAGATTAGAAAAAGCGGTTACCTCATCTGGAATGGAACTTTCTAATGAATTTTCAGCTATTTCCAAGATTTCAAGCTGCGTTAGGTTTAGAATTGATAACGGAAATTTTCCACTCAATTGGTTGTCTGACAAGTCTAAATGAGTGAGTTGCAAGAGGTTCCCCAATGATCTTGGAATTTGTCCACTCAATTGGTTCTGTGACAAGTCTAAATGAGTGAGTTGCAAGAGGTTCCCCAATGATCTTGGAATTTGTCCACTCAATTGGTTCTGCGACAAGTCTAAATGAGTGAGTTGCAAGAGGTTTCCTAGTGATCTTGGAACCGGTCCTGATAAGTTGGAATAGGAGAGATCTAAAAACTTCAAGGACACAAGATTCCCCATCGAGTCAGGCAATCCTCCACAAATATTTGCGTATGAAATTATCAATTGCTCCAAAGATGATAAATTTTTTATTGAGACAGACAATCCTTGAAATAAAGAATTTCCTGATAGATCTAAGTACTTTAAGGCCTGTAGATTATCAACTGAATCAATGAATTCTGTAGAGAAAGACATCCACGACAGATCCAAATGTTCAAGATTGCTTCTCCGATTGAACTTCAAAAGATCAAGATTGAGGTTTTGATTGCCTCGCAAGTTGAGAAAATTGAGGTTTGGGAAATCAAAAATGTTTTTTGGGAATTTTCCTCGCAAATCACAACTATCAAGACGAGAGACCTTAGAAGAGGATAGATTCATGAAGACATGAGGATTAATAGAAGACATGTCAATTCCATCCAAGAAAAGATGTCTGACCTCGGTTAGGTTGTGAACAAGTCCCTCCAGAGCATATTTGTCAATTGTTAATTGTTCATCAATCCAAGAGAGATCAAGCGAGACCAATTTCGACGGTGGGAGACTTGCGATGGGACTACTCCTACAAACCACCGTATAAGAAAGGTTGAGGTAGAGTAGGCCTGTAAATCGACCAAAGTCGGATGGAATTTTGGAATGATTAAAATTATTGAAGGCAATATTGAGTTTTGAAGGTGAGGAAGAAGGAAGAGGTTGGTATTGGAGGGAAGTTGCCAAAAGCCAACTGCAGCTCAAGTCAAGGGCAATAACATGAGCATTAAGGTGATCACAACTGACCCCATCCCATGAGCAGCAATCACCCTCCTTCCATGAATTTGTCTTGGGATAAGATTTAAGGCCAGCAACCTCATCGCAATACCCAAAGCAGGAAGCACTGTCTGAGTGATGGAAAAAGAATTCTTGAACTGGAATAGTGAAGCGACTTGAGTGAGAGCAGGAGTGAGATCTGAAGAAGAAGCATAAAGATGGGGAAAGAAGAGAAATAGGCAGAGAAAGAGTAAGGAGGCCATGTTATGTTTTTAGAGTAAGATGATGGAGAACGGTATTTATAGGCAACAACAACAGCAGTTGAAAAGTGAAACAAATAATATCCAATACTAAACGAAAGATTTGTTTAAATAATTTTAGATGTATATTTTCATACTTTAAATAATTTATTTATCATTTAAATAGTAATCTGAGTCAATTGCATCATTAAAAATCTGTGTAATGAATAGGAGCCAAACGTTGAAGTGGCTGGAAATTGTCTTGTAATGCTTGCCTGCAGATTTTGGTATGTTTGAAATGTATGGAGATGTGCCAAGTGGAACTATTTTGGGGCTTAGCACTACCTGTATGTCACACAACAGAACACAAAATAAAATAATCAAATCAGATCTTTGAATATTGAATTACCAAGAGTTAAAAGAGTACATGCACTAAAACCAAAAATTTCGATATATTAGGGTAGTGGGACATGTATGCTTGTGACCAATTGGCTAGAATTACAGGTCTGAAATGTGGAGAATGTGTGGATGTAATTTTGCCCTTTATTGAAAGATGTATAGAATAATTCTTTTGTACTAGATAAAAGTAAATCGGTCCTTTCTATTAAAATTTTCTTCTATTTTACCGTTAAAACGGGACAATTGTATGTAAGTGCCACAGGTACTTCACGCTGACATACAAGACTCAATTTTTAACGATAAAAATAGAAGAAATTTGACTAATTTTCTCATTTTTAACCGTTGACTAAGCTACCTAAAAGCCAGTAAATAGTTTTGCATAATGCAACTTCTGGACAAATTAGCCTTACTCAGTCTGATTTGTTAAAACTAGCTGAAAGTTGGTATACATGTAGATAGATATACATGGATTAATTAATTAATCCACAAGCAAGGTTGGACATTTGCTTAATGCAGAATTCCACACAAATATGAAATATGAAAATGCTGCAATATTGAGTATATACGTTTACTCGAGAAAGAGGCGACTAGGTGAGGAAGTTGTCTATTTACATCACTTAAACTCTTGCTTCCACTTATCACTGTCACCTAAACCTGGTCTACAAGCAATGAGGAAAGTTCGAACAATTGCAGAAGAATGTCCAGTAATTCCACACAAATTAACAACAATATGCAGTATCCACTAACTTGTTTGTACCGTCTACTAAAAGCAGCTAAGGATATCAATTCCTCTAATTAGGTAACATCAAATCTGAGACCAATTAGGTTTAGTCTTTAAATTTTGATTCCCATGACACCACCATGCTAACAATCAAATGGTTTATGGTGAAGTTTGCAGTGTGGAAAGGAGCTACTTGAATGTATAATTGAAGAAGTGGGATAATTATAGACATCCATTCTAATTTTAAAAGAATTTTCACATTTTAAGTTGTTACTGAGAAATTTGTGTAAACTACTTGATCTATCCTGTGAAACTGAGGTACTTGTAAACATATTTGATTATGTTTTGTAATCAAGTGATTGAAAGAAAAGGTAGAATGTAATAACAAAATACATAGGTGATGATGTGTATCCAATGATTGGCATAATGGCTTATTTGGTCCTCTTAACTTTACTAAAAAATTATTTTAGCCCTCAATTTTTTTTCATCTTTTTAGCTCTTAAACTTGCGTTGTTTGTCAAATCACCCAAAATAGAAGAAAAAGTTGACATATAATATTGTTAGGTCAACAACTTCATTTAAATCTAAAAATATGAAAATAATTAAATATGTATAAATCTAAAAAATTCTAAAAATTAAAACTAAATTTTTTTGTAATTTTTTATTATTTAAAAAATCTTAAAATTTTTAAATTGTATTGAAGTATCAAACTATCCCTTTGATATGATTACCCAATTTGGGTCTAAAGTTGACTTGATTGGCTTTATTAGCACTTCCAAGGCAAGCTCACGCTACCTACATAGTTCAGTAGGCTTGACCAATACGGACTAGACCATGGACAATATTTTTCACAAATTTTAGACAACTTGTCTTGAATTTTTATTTAAATATGAAGTTTTTAATGTAAACATATTTCTTATTTTCTAAATAGTTAGTTGAGCCAATAGGTCGTCTGGGGATGAAAATGTTGCTAGTCGGAATCTTTTTTACTATTTTGTTGAAACTGAGAAAGATCCTATTACTCAACCCCTCACTATTTCGTTAACTAGAGGTCACGTTCTTTAAATTTGTTTTGTTGTAGTTTCTGATGTTATGCGAATTTCCTAGTAGATATCCTATATGAATAAGTTAGATAAAATTCACTATGAGCAAGTTAAAGCCAAGCGAAAGCTAGGGCTTCGGCCTCATCGGTTAAATGTTACAATTTCATTTTTAGCCTCTCCCCAAAATTTATAATTAAATTTAATCCCCTTTAGCCCCTTCAAATGGAAACACTATCACTTTTTACCCTCGTTAGAAAGTAATGATTCAATTTAGGCCATTTCCATGCAAAGGTTTTAGGTTTATGTCCATCCCTAATGTTATAGCCCAAATTTTGCCCCATTTACAATTTTGACCCACCTACCCAATACACAAGACCCATTAAACCCAAACCAACAAACCAAATCCTATAGCCCAAATACCACCAGCCCAATACTCAACTAGCCCAACATAAAAAAAAAAAGAAAGAAAGACAACAAGCTACCACACCTCACTTTCATCGACACTAGCACCATCTTTGGTCACCACCATGTCACTACCACACCCCATGCTTCTTCCAACACCATCCCGCATGCACGGCACCTCCTTACCAGCATAGACAATAAAGAGATAGGAACTAATAGAAAATGAAAGTGTAAAGGCTATAAAAGCCATGAAAACAAGTATAAAAAAAGGGGGGGGGAAGCAAAAATTTTTTCCAGCAAAAAATTCCAGCAGCAAAAATTTTCCAGCAAAAAATTCCAGCAGCAAAAATTTTCCAGCAAAAATTCCAAGACAAAAAAATTTTCCAACAAAAATTCCAAAGACAAAAAATTCCAGCCAAAAAATTCCAATAAAAAAAATTCCAAAGAAAGAAAATTCCAAAAAACATTTCAAAAAAAAAAAAAAAAAGCCAAAATCTATCATTTGTAACGAGGGGATTTTACAAAGATTGAAAAGAGAAAACACAAAATCCTCGAACTTGAATACAAAGAAAAAATCAATAAAAGGTTTGCATTTTTCTCTCTTTTTTCAATTTTTTTTTTCTTTCTTTGTTTTTTCTTTCTTCTATATACATATACATATATATATATTATTAAGAAAAAAAACAAAAAGTTACCTTTTGAACTTCCGGCCACCATGCGCGGTGGCCGGCGACGGTGGCGGCGCGACCAACGGCGGTGGCCCAGTGACCGGGATTCCACCGGAGAAGAAAATGCTTAAGAGGATTTTAAGGGAGGGGAAGAGAGCATGGAAGCTTTTTTTGTTTTTTTTAGATTGGGGGTTGAAAATGAAACACAAAAAAAAAATCTTTGTAATGGTGTTGAAACGGCATGTTTTTGTTTGATGGGTGGGGTCTGTGCACTTTCCCTAAAAGGGAAATTTATGTGATTAGTCCTCCTTCCTCGCAACCTCATTCAATTAACCCCCCATTTTTTATCTTCCTTTGTTTTTTTTAAATTTGGCCCTCAGATCTTGTTTGGTTTTCATTTTGATCCCTAATTAACTATCCAATATTTATATTTTATACCCAATTTTCATTTGTTTTTAACCATGTCCTAAATCTATTTAATTCATTTTTAACCTTTTTTATGTTTCATTTATATGTTATTTCAAATATTTTATATGTTGTTTATTTACATCATTATTGTAAATATTTTATATATATATATATTTTGTACATTTCCTAATATTTTCTTTTATTGTAGATATTATTATTATTATTATATGCATACATATGAAGTATCTTTTACTTTTATATTATTTTATATTATCATTACCAAGTATATCATTTTCTTCTTATTATTAGTACATGATTTGTTTTATTTCCTTTTTGGAAATATTATTATTATTATTATTCTAGTTTCTAATATTCCATGTTAATATTTTTCATTAATGATATCATTGTTTGCTTGTTTATCTATTTTAAATTCTCACTTTAGAAATTTTTTTTCCATGTTTTAATTAATTTAAAAATAAGGCGATGTACCGATTCAACATTAAGCCATCGATTTCATTGCTATGTTGGGTGAATATCATTGGCTCGTGTTAAAATGGGACGTCCTTTTAAAAAATCGAAAACTTAAAAATTCTTGTGTTTTGAAATAGGATATTTATTTTTGTGATTATTGGTAAGTAATCAAATTTTATTTTAAGATGCAGATGAGGATAGGTAATTTGTCAAAATTCCAGTGTTGTAAACTTTTCGTGTTTCCAAAATTTTCGTGTTTTTCTAAAAAAAATTCGTGTTTCAAAATTTTCGTGTTTTAAAATTTTCGTGTTTTAAAATTTCTCATTTTTCAATTGGATCATGATTAAATATTAAATTGAATTCGTTCTTTGAAATTAAAGACAACGTGTTTAACAAGATACCAATTTTGGGCGTCGCGAGGGTGCTAATACCTTCCTCGTATGCGTAACCGACTCCAACCCTATTTTTCTCTGGATTTTTGCGTAGACCCAAATTTGGCCTTCATTTTGTTCAAATAAATTTTCTTTTCAAAAGATGATTTATTAGGTGTCCGATCACACCTAAAAAAGATCGGTGGCGACTCCCCTTTTTAAAAAAAACGAAAGTCAGTTTTTCAAATTTCCAATAAATTACCTCAATTAGCGACCGAAAGCTAAAATTTTTACGTCGCAACACCTAACACTAAATTTATAGCCTTAATCAGACTATGATTTTTTAACTCGTCTAAAAAGCTATACCTTTAAACATATACTAAATATTGGTCATAATAGACTAGTCATTATATTAGATCAAATCATTACTCTATTTTTCTAACTTTACTTAAGCCTAGCCGACAAATTTGTTTGATTAATCACATATAATAAAATAATTTTTTTGTAATACTATTCAGGACCTAGGTGTTCTTCATTGAAAATACCTTTGAAGTGTTGGTCCTTTCATTGTTAGGATCTAAATAATAATCCTAACAATAATTCTAATAAAATTCAAACTTAAATAGAGTTTTATTTTATAAATCTCTTCTTTGAATTTTTTTGCCACCAAGTCTTTCACACTTTGTATTTTCAACACCACTTTTTCCTATTTCACATGCTGACCCATTTTGTCTTTAAATTCACGCTTTTCACCCTAAATTTCCTTTTACCTTTAATTTAGTCCTATAAGATAAAAAACCATAAAAGCCCAAATTGATAGGATTATACTCAAAATATATATGCAATTAACACATAAAAGTATGTCATTTTAGAGTACAATAACAATTATGAGATTGTTTTCTATTTTATGGTGAGTAGTACGTAAAGATTATTGAGACTGAAAATGGAAAGTCATCACAAATAGATGCATCATCAAAATGTTACACTCAAAACAAACCCTTACAGACAGTAGAAAATTTAATCAAATCTTGAGAATTGATACAATAGTAAAGACAGATGCATGGCAATGCAACCCTTAACTATAGGAAAAAAGAACATTTTGAGAGACTACAAAATAAGAAATTATGATGATACAACATAAATGCTAGAACATCATTTCCACCAACTAGATCTTTCTTTGACCATTCCTGCGATTGCCATTCTTTGACTTTCTTCTTCTCCTCTTCTCATGTTGGTTTTCAACCAAGTTCACGAGCCACTTCGGCTTACCAATTTGGAAAACAACATATCCCATGGCCATTCCGAACACTACTCCACATCCATAACCTTTCAACACCACTTTCCAACCAAAAGCAATGTTTGATTTTGGACCATCTTTTTCAAGCACATTTGGAGGTGGTGGCTCAATGATGTTGCAATCTTTCGAGACCGAAAACCCACATAATCCCTTGTTTCCTTCATATGAATCATTTCCAAATGTGTTGAACTATTTTCCTTGAGGAATCTGACCATAGAGTTGATTTTCAGAAACATTTAAGGACGTAAGAAATGCCAAATCTGCCAATCTATTTGGAATCATCCCAGACAACCTGTTTGAAGATAGGTCCAACCATTCAAGACTTGTCAAATCCCCTATTGAAGTAGGGATACCACCATTAAGATTATTATGAGGCAGGTTGAACCCTTTCAGTAAGCTAAGCTTCCCAATAACCTTTGGAATCTCCCCTTCAAACTGATTGTTTGACAGATCAATGATCATCCATAGAGGTGATCATGGGCCGGGCCGGGCCGGGTTCAAATAAAATTTTAGGCCCCTCTACTAGGCCGGGCCCGGCCCGAAATATGGGCCTAAAATTTTGCCCAAGCCGACTTAATAAAATTACTAAGCTGAACAGGCAAGCCTATTACCCATATTAATTTTTTTTCTTATTTCATTAAATAAAAAATTTAAAATATAATAAATCAAATATATTTAAAAACATAAAATAAATATTAAAACAAATAAAATTAATACTAAAACAATTCTTAAAACAATACACAAATTAACAATATAATAAAAATACTTATATTAAAAATTTAAAATAATTAAAAATAAAAATAAAAATATATTAATATATAATTGGTAGGAAGTGCAGCCGGCCAAAAACTCTTACCAAGGCTGCCTGCTTTTTAAACGGGCCTCGTTTTTCCCAAGCCCATTTTTCTGCCTATATTTTACCCAAACCCTCCCATTTTCTAAGGGCCTTGAGTACGGGCAGCGCCCACCATGATCAGCTCTAATCATCCACATGGTGAATATTTTAACCAATTCAATATCTTGTCCTTTCATAACAATTCCAATAGGATAGGTATAGAAGGCACTACCTTCATGACAATACACCCCCATGTACGACACTACTACGAATCTTGTCTAGATTTATGATAGCCTTGAAGCTGTTGATGTATCACAGGTAGAGGTTCAGAAAAATAATTACTTGAAAGGTCAAAATTTTGGATTTTAGAGAAAAAAAGGGCTAGACTTGGAGCTATTGACACACAAGGAGCCATGCATATGATTTGACTTCAATACAAGAACTTGTAGTTGTGGAAGACTACCCAACCAATGAGGAAATGTATCATTGATCTTGTTGTTACCAAGATCTAGCACTTCTAGACCTTTACAATTAATGATGGATGGTGTCAAAGGCCCTTCTAATAGATTTCCATTTAAGTTGAAATTCCTCAATTGGGATCCCTTTGCAAATGTTAGAGGAATCATCCCATAAAACTTGTTCCTCTTCAGACATAAACAACACCACCATACAAAATTTTACACTCAAACAAACCATTACATATAGTAAATGCAATGAAAGACAGAGAGAATTGGTACAATCCTAAAGGTAGACAGATATCAATGCAACCCTTTACCATAGGTAAAACGGTCTACAAAACAAGAAATTATGAGAATACAACACTAATTCATCAACATCATTTGCAATAATTAGATCCTTCTTCGTCTATTGTTGCAATTGCCTTTCTTTGACTTTCTTCTTCGCCTCTTCTCATGTTGGTTTTCAACCAAATTCACCAACCATTTTGGCTTACCAGTTTGGAAAACAACATATCCCACGGACATTCCAAACACTACTCCCCATCCATAACCTATCAACACCACTTTCCAACCAAAAGCAATGTTTGATTTTGAGCCATCTTTTCAAGCACATTTTGAGGTCTTGGCTCAATGATGTTGCAACCTTTCGAGACATGAAACCCATAGTCCTTATTACCTTCATATGAATCATTTCCAAATGTGTTGAATTGTTTGCCCGAGGAATCGACCATGTAGTTGATTTTCGAAACATTTAAGGACGAAAGAAATGGCGAGATCGCCAATCTATTTGGAATCGTCCTGACAATAAGGTTTGAAGATAGTGTTGTTCCAATAGGGTCGGAAGCGTGTAAATTATTGTACTAAAAAATCACACAAAGTTCAATTCCCAGGAAAGAGAGGTGGATCACAAGGATCTCTTAAGTACCAAGTCTTTCCTTAGTCAGAATATCTCTTCTATCGTAATTTAATAGTACAATTAAATACTACTATTATACCCTCAAATATTGAAAGAAAAATAGGACAAGAAAAAACACAAGAGTTTTAACGAGGTTCGGTAAATTATACCTACGTCCTCGGGCACTAACACCAGATGATAACTTTATTATCTCCAAAATATTACAAACAAATAGAATTCCTTAAGAATTCTCAAATGGGAGAAGAGAGAAAACTAAGAGAGAAAGATTGGTTGGGATGGTTGAAATGAGAAATGGTTAGGCCTATTTATAGTTGAGGTTCAGGGACCAACTTGCAAATGGCCTAAAAAAATTAGGGACCAAAATTGCAATTATCCCATTCAACTTTAAACAAGTTGCCTACCACTTTTTCTTTCGGTGCCAATTGCACCTCCCATTTTTGACTTTTCAACACCCATTTTAATTGACTTTTCAACAGATAGGTCCAACCATTCAAGACTTGTCAAATTCCCTATTGAGGTGGGGATACCACCATTAAGGTTGTTATGAGAAAGGTTGAGCCCTTTCAGTAAGTTAAGCTTTCCAATAACCTTTGGAATCTCCCCTTCAAACTGGTTGTTTGATAGATCAATGATCATCCACATGGTGAAAATTTTCACCAATTCCATATATTGTACTTTCATAACAATTCCAATGGATTAGGTATAGAAGGAACTATCTCTACCACCATACACCCCCATGTATGACACTGTACTACCAATCTTCTCTAGATTTATGATAGCCTTGAAGCTGTTGATGTATCTCACTAGTAGGGGTCCAGAAAAATAATTACTTGAAAGATCAAAAATTTTGATTTTAGATAAAAAATGGCTAGACTTGGAGCTATTGACACACAAGGAAACATGCATATGATTTGACTTCAATACAAGAACTTGTAGCTGTGGAAAACTTCCCAACCAATGAGGAAATGTATCATTGATCTTGTTGTTACCAAGATCTAGCATTTCAGACCTTCTGATTAAGGATGGATGGTGTCAAAGGCCTTCTAATGATTTCCATTTAAGTTTAAATTACTCAATTGGCATCCTTTGCAAATGTTGGAGGAATCGTCCCATAAAACTTGTTCTTCTTGATTCAAGAATTTAATGTTGTCAGTCAAATTTCCAAAACATTCGGAATTGTTCCTCAAGTTATTGTGGGACAAATCAGAATTTGAAGAGCACCTGAATTGCATATGAAAGAAGAGACCTCTCCATTGAAACTATTATTTGAGATCGAAAAGATATTGATCGTCGAAGCTGGAATCGGAAGATTTCCACGGATCAAATTGGAGCTTAAGTCAAGAACTGCAATATTCTTCCATGGAAAGTGCTCAACTTCTGTCAAAGAGTTGTAAGTAACTCAAAGAGTCATTCCCCACCTCTTGCATCCACTGTGGAATCTTGCCTTCAATTCTGTTGTAAGAGAGGTCTAAAGTTTCCAAACTTTTAAGCCCTTTTAAAAATTAGGGGAATTCACTAAGATTGCAAGATGACAAAAATAAGTATGTAAGATTAGGCAATATATGGTTAACACTAGAAGTGCTAGTAGAAGTTAAGGATAGGCTGTTATATGAAATGTCAAGATATTTGAGATTTGGAAGGTTTGAGGACATGCTCAACTCTATGACACCACTAAGATTATTTGTGGATAAGCTAAGCAGGGTAAGATTGAGAAGTTGGAATATTGAAGATGGAAGAGGACCTTGGAGTTTATTATTCTCTAAGTCTATCAGTTCTAGTGATTTGGATCGAAATTCTTTGATATGCCCACTGAATTCATTTTGAGAGAGATCTATTCCCTTTAAGGAGGGAGCAGTATACAACCATGATGGAAGTGTTCCATTGAGTAAATTGTCATATAAGTCTAAATATATTAGATTAGGAAAAGCGGTTACCTCATCTGGAATGGAACCTTCTAATGAACTTTGTGTTATATCCAAGTATTCAAGCTGCGTTAGGTTTAGAATTGACAATGGAATTTGTCCTGATAAGTTGGAACTGAAGAGTTGTAAAAACTTCAAGGACTCAAGATTCCCTATCGAGTCAGGCAATCCTCCACAAATATTTGCCTCTAAAATTATCAATTGCTCCAAAGATGATAAATTTTGATTGAGACAGACAATCCTTGAAAGAAAGAATTTCCGATAGACCTAAGTACTTTAAGGCTCAGAGATTATCAACTGAATCAATCAATTCAGAGAAGGACATCCACCATGATCCAAATGTTCAAGATTGCTGCTCCGGTTGAACTTCAAAGGATCAAGATTGAGGTTTTGGTTGCCTCCCAAGTTGAGGAGATTGAGGTTTGGCAAATCAAAAAAGGTTTTTGGGAATTTTCCTTGCAAACCACAATAAGCAAGACTGAGAGACCTTAGAGAAGAGGATAGATTCATGAAGACATGAGGATTAATAGAAGACATGTCAAGATTATCCAAGAAAATATGTCTAACCTCGGTTAGGTTGTGAACAAGTCCCCGCGAGCGTGTTTGTCAAATGTTTGGGCAAAATTCAAAGAAAGATCAAGTGAAGCCAATTTTGATAGGTGGGAGACTTGGGATGGGACTTCTCCTAAAGACCTTGTACCAGAAAGGTTGAGGAAGGATAGACTTGTAAACCGACCAAACTCAGAGGGCATCTTGGAATCATTGAAATCATTAAAAGCAAGGTTGAGCTTCTCAAGGTGAGGAAGAAGGAAGAGACTGCTATTGGAAGGGAAGTTGCCATATAGCCAACTACAACTCAAGTCAAGGGCAATAACATGAGCATTTAGGTGATGACAAGTGCCCCCATTCCATGAGCAGCAATCTGTACCCTCCCTCTATGAATTTGTCTTGGGATAAGATTTAAGGCCAGCGTTGTAATCGCAATACCAAGCAGCATCGTCTGTCTGATTGATGGAAAAGGAATTCTTGAACTGGATTAGTGAAACAGCTTCGTGATGAGAGCAGGATTGAGATCCTGAAGAAGAAGAAGAAGCATAAAGATGGGGAAAGAAGAGGAATAGGGAGAGAAAGAGATAGGAGGCCATGTTATGTTTGTTGAGGAAAATGAAGGATGGGAATGGTATTTATAGGCTACAAATAGTATCCAATATTAAATAAAAGATTAGTTTAAATAATGTTACATGTATATTTCCATACTTAAATAATTTATTTATCATTTAAACAGTAGTGAGAGTGAACTGACTGATAAAAAATCTGTATTGAACAAAGCAAACAATCCGATTTATATTAATACCACAGTAATTAATTATTTGTTATGGAGGTTTTATCTGTCTGTTACGAAAATTTGTGATTTTATAATGGAATATGCTTTAAAGGATTCTGGAAAGTTAAGGATATGCATGCATACAGACATGTTGTAAAGATTGAATGAAATACTAGCTGTCCGGTTGTCTTTTTATGTGTTTTTGACCCTCCAATTAAATATAGAAATTGTTGAAGCTGCTGTAAATTGTCTTGTAATGCTTGCCTGCAGGCTGCAGATTTTAGTATGTTTGAAATGTATGGAGACGTGCAAGTGGAATTATTTTTGGGATGTTTATCACTACCTCAATGTCACAAAATCAAATAATCAAACCATCTCTTTAAATATTCAAATACCAAAAGTTAAAACAACATGTAACACTCCATACTTAATCTAGACGCAAGCTTAGGAAGCTACATACCATTTTGAGAAATCCTACTTTTAACTAATTAAAGTTTAACAATTAGAAAACGTTTAAATAATTGAACCAACACAAAAATTCAAACTTGAAATCCCTAATTCAAGATAAAACAACTATAATATAAGTTTAATTAAAGTGACAAAATACTAAATAAGGATGACTGAGCTCCCGCCATGCCAACCCGCCTAAGTCGATGACTTACCCGAAATTCAGTCAAATAGACAAAATGAGTCGATAGACACAAGTGTATAATTTATAATTTTATTAAGAAAACTGCAGAATAAATCTCAGTGTTTCAAGTTTGACCAATTCTCAAAATCGGATACTAAAGCGAGAACAAAATATATCGATTCATGAATCTGATTATGACAGATAAAGAATAATGCAGATTCCCTACCATCATCTTCTACACACCATCTCCGCACAGCCCTACACATCAAAAAGTGTATCAGTACCCACGGCTTGGACACACACCGTGTCCCTAGCCCGTGTGACCCTAAATCCAAAACAATGAGTTACGGCTGAGCACGCTGTGTTCCTAGCCCGTGTAACCCAAAATACAACAAGTGAATTACATGGCTCGGACAAATGCCCGTATGCCTCAATTTGAAAATAGAGAGTTACACGGCCGACACACGACCGTGTGGCGTTGAGAGTAATGTTTTCCAGCGTTCAAAATTTGGAAAAAAAAAAAGGGGTTTTCATCACACACATATAGTAGAATCGACTTAGAAGCAACAAGAATGACTCCGGGACCTAACAACGAACAACCAAATACCATTCAACAATTAATTCCCAGAGGAATGCTCTAAAAGTCAAACAACAAAGTTATGTAAAAAATTTCGACGAAGAACACCAGTCTCGAAAAATTTACGCACTCACCTTGTACAAAACATGGATATACCGAACTAATGCATTGAGGGAATGCTACTTTCAGGATCTTCGCCTAAAAATGACAATCAATTGACACATAAACAAAGGAATCGAGCAAAAATAAATAGGAAACAGATTCTTTGCCAAAACGAACAAAAAGCAACAATTAACTAAATTCCAACCCGGAGCTTAAAAGATTAATCTTACCGTTGAAAGAAGTAATGAGACGCGCCAACAAAATAACCAAACAAGGAGTAAAAGAGGGAAAACGAAGCAGTAGGAAACAAAAAGAAAGAAGGAAAAATAAAGAAGAAGAGAGAAGAACAAAAAATATAAAAGTAGGAGGAGAGGAGGATTTTAGGAAATTTAATTTAATAATAAAATCAAACAAGTTTTCCAGAATAGTAAAAATATATCACCACTTCGTTTACGCAAAGACTCGAACACAAGAACAAAGACATACAAAAGCTTATCCATTGAACCTTTCTCTTAATTTTTGAT
The DNA here is from genome assembly GCA_025502765.1 of Gossypium herbaceum. Taxonomy (NCBI): domain Eukaryota; kingdom Viridiplantae; phylum Streptophyta; class Magnoliopsida; order Malvales; family Malvaceae; genus Gossypium; species Gossypium herbaceum. Next base: position 1,033,833 of record CP106692.1, on the reverse strand, counting down.
CCTTGCAAGCATTTTTTCTCAAGTTCACAGCCTGATCTTTTGTTATTTTTTTGCTGCAAGTCATTGAAGCTTGTTGCTCAAGACTCAGCTTTGTTTTTTATTTTGTTTCCTAACACCAACAAAGGCTCAAACCATACCTTATGTTCATGAATTCTCATCATCACATGTTTATAAATGCAACTCATACTTGAATAATTCAATCTTTTGTAATTCTAATTTTTTATTTATTTATGGTGAGCAGTATAATGTTTACTAAAAATTGAAATTCAAGAAAGAAGACATACATGGTTGCACCATACAAAGGTGTTACACTCAAAATAAACCCTTACAAATAGTACGTAATGCAATGAAATACAGAGGAATTGGTACAATCATAAAAACAGACACATATCACTGCAACTTTTCACCATAGGCAAAACATTCTGACAGACTACAAATGAAGACACAACAGAAATGCTTGAACATCATTTGCACCCACTACATCCTTCCTCGTCCATTGATGCGATTGCTATTCTTTGACTTTCTTCTTCGCCTCTTCTCATGTTGGTCTTCAACCAAATTCACGAACCATTTCAGCTGACCTGACCGGTTTGAAAACAACATATCCCATGGCCATTCCAAACACTACCCGCATCCATAACCTATCAACACCACTTTCCAACCGAAAGCAATGTTTGCTTTTGAGCCATCCTGTTCCAGCAAATTTGGGTGGTGTATCATTGATGCTGCAACCTTTGGAGACTGGGAATCCACATAGTTCCTTGTTTCCTTCATATGGATGGTTTCAAATGTGTTGAATTGTTTGCCTTGAGGAATCTGACCATGGAGTTGATTTTCAGAAACGTTTAAGAAGGAAAGAAATGCCGGATCTGCCAATATCACTGGAATTAACGAAGTTCAAAAGACAATATAACTCGTAAAGTTTGGTCCAAGACTGGCAGCGTCTATTTACTTCAAGTCTTGCTATTACCTCCTCAATTTCACATCAATGCATTCAATTTCAAAATAGATTTCCAATACTTGGTCTCACTTAATCGACAAGCAATAAGGAAATTTCAGTCATTTGCAGCATAATATACAAAATAATTTACAATATAGACTAAGTTTGATGTGGTGAGGAAAAAACACCATGAATGATGAAAATTAAATCCAAGTCTTACCTCAAGAATAATTAAAGCCAAGACTTGGTAAGTTGACTAATTAGTTTACATCTAAATATTTTGCACTCATTATTAAGGCAAATATTAGCCAATAGAAAAAGCATAATTATTTATTAGGGCAGATATTAGCAAATAAATTTTTAAAATTTTAAAATAGTAAGGTAAATTGCAATTTGACCATCCTTAAAATGATAAAAATTTGATTTAATCCTTTAAAATTATAAAGATATAAACTATTAAAATTGTGAAATTGCATTTTACTATTGTAAAATTATAATTTAATTTCGCCCCTAAAAATTTTTCTAGCTTCTCCCTATTTTAGTCCTTAAACTAGCATTATTTATCAAATCACCTCAAAATAGATGAAAAGTTAATGTCGGTTAACTTTTCCGACGTAACATCCACATGATAGTACATGTGTATGTCACACCAACAATTAATTAATATTTTGAAAATTAAAATTTTTAATATATTTTTACTTTTATTTTAAAATTTTAAAATTAATTAATTATTGATGTGGCATTCATATGACAATTCAGTATATTAAAAATTAATTAATTATTGAAAGTTGTGTTATATTAGAAATAGTTTGTGTATATTATATAAATTAGTTTGTTAGATTGGAATTCTAATAAATTTATTTGGGAATCATTACTTTTCCTTAAATTGGAGTCAATATTACTTGGTTAATTATTTCTCTTTTAGCCAACTACAAAATTCAAGTCCATTACAATGTCAAGTTTTGTTACATGTATATCAAATGATTTTTTTAAATTCAAATATCACACCAACAAATTTGATAAAAGAATTTTAATAGTGTTAACAAATAAATTTAAATTTTTAGATTTGAAATGTAGAGGGACTAAATCCCTAAAAATAAAAGTATAGACATTAAACTTCAAATATACAAAAATTGCAAGAAGTTTGAGCAGATTATAACTATTAAGTACCATCTCAAAGCTGGAATAGCTCAGTTGGCTAGAGCGTGTGGCTGTTAACCACAAGGTCGGAGGTTCAAGCCCTTCTTCTAGCGTCTTACTTTTTGGTTAAATTTCATCTTTGGTCCCTTTAAATTCCATTTTGCTTTAATTTGATTGCTTTCTAGCTTTGCAAATTACACAACAGTCTTCAAATGTCTTATTAAATTCTCACTTTTACTTTTACGAGTGCTATATTACTCCAATAAAATTCCTCACAGTTTATATTTGAATTTCAAACTTAATAAAATTAAATTTCTTAAATTATTGATATATGTTTAGACATTATTACTGCCTTCTTTCTCAAATCTTAAAATTTCTAACAAGTTTAAACATTAAATATAAAATAGTTAAATTTCAAATCTTAAAAGAGACATGAATGCTTCAAATTCTAACTTTGTCTGCACCATCAACATCTTGATTTCCATGTTCGCTATAAACTTAACCTGTTAATTCATTACCTTGTCAAGTGATTCATGAACGAGCCATCACTGGGAATACACCATGCACAATGCTAAAGATAAAGACAATAGAGATCACTGAGACATTTTGTTGTCCTTTAGTGAACAGTAGCAAAGATTATTGAGACTGAATTGAAAGTTATAAAAGAAGACATAAACAACAACACAATACAAAATGTTAAACTCAAACAAACCATTATAGACAGTACGAAATGCAACCCTTCACCATAGGCAAAACGGTCTACAAAACAAGAAATTATGAAAATACAACATTAATGCTTGAACATCATTCGCGATGTCGTGTCCTTCTTCGTCTATTATCTGCGATTGCCATTCTTTGACTTTCTTCTTTGCCTCTTCTCATGTTGGTTTTCAACCAAATTCACCAACCATTTCGCACCAGCTTTGAAAACAACATATCCACGGACATTCCGAGCACTACTCGCATCCATAACCTATCAACATCACTTTCCAACCAAAAGCAATGTTTGATTTTGAGCCATCTTTTCAAGCACGTTTGAGGTGCTGGCTCAATGATCTGCAACCTTTCGAGACGAAACCCACATAGTCCCTTATTTCCTTCATATGAATCATTTCCAAATGTGTTGAATTGTTTGCCTTGAGGAATCGACCATGGAGTTGATTTCAAAACATTTAAGGATGAAAGAAATGGCGATCGCCAATCTATTTGGAATCGTCCCTGACAACTGTTTGAAGATAGGTCCAACCATTCAAGACTTGTCAAATTCCCTATTGAGGTGGGGATACCACCATTAAGGTTATTATGAGAAAGGTTGAGCCCTTTCAATAAGTTAAGCTTCCCAATAACCTTTGGAATCTCCCCTTCAAACTGATTGTTTGATAGATCAATGATCATCCACATGGTGAAAATTTTCACCAATTCCATATCTTGTCCTTTCAAAACAATTGCAATGGAATAGGTATAGAAGGCACTCCTGTAATCATACACCCCCATGTACGACTCTGCACTCCCAATCTTCTCTAGATTTATGATAGCCTTGAAGCTGTTGATGTATCTCACTGGTAGGGGTCCAGAAAAATAATTACTTGAGAGATCAAAAATTTGGATTTTAGGGAAAACAGGGCTAGACTTGGAGCTATTGACACTCAAGGAGCCATGCATATGATTTGAATTCAATACAAGAACTTGTAACTGTGGAAAACTTCCCAACCAATGAGGAAATGTATCATTGATCTTGTTGTTACCAAGATCTAACACTTCCGCACCTACGCTTAAGGATGGATGGTGTCAAAGGCCCTTCTAATGATTTCCATTTAAGTTTAAATTACTCAATTGGCATCCCTTTGCAAATGTTGGAGGAATCGTCCCATAAAACTTGTTCTTCTTCAGATTCAAGAATTTAAGGCTGTCGCTCAAATTTCCAAAACATTGTGGCATTGTTCCACTCAATATATTGTGGGACAAATCAAGAATTTGAAGAGCACTGGCATTGCATATGAAAGAAGAGACCTCTCCATTGAAACTATTATTTGAGATCAGAAAGATATTGATCGTCGAAGCTGGAATCGGAAGATTTCCACAGATCAAATTGGAGCTTAAGTCAAGAACTGCAATATTCTTCCATGGAAAGTGCTCAACTTCTGTCAAAGAGTTGTGAGATACATTTAAGTAAGCCAAAGAGTCATTCCCCACCTCTTGCATCCACTGTGGAATCTTGCCTTCAATTCTGTTGCAAGAGAGGTCTAAGCTTTCCAAACGTTTAAGCCCTTTCAAAAATGGGGGGAATTCACTAAGATTGCAAGATAAAAAAAATAAGCTTGTAAGATTAGGCAATATATGGTTAACACTAGAAGTGCTATTAGATGTTAAGGATAGGCTGTTATATGAAAGGTCAAGATTTTTGAGACTTGAAAGGTTTGAGAACATGCTAAACTCTATGACACCACTAAGATTATTTGAGGATAAAAAGAGACGGGTAAGATTGAGAAGCTGGAATATTGAAGATGGAAGAGGACCTTGGAGTTTATTATGGTCTAACGCTATCAATTCTAGTGATTTGGATTGGAATTCTTTGATATGCCCTTGAATTGGTTTTGAGAGAGATGTATTTCCTTTAAGGAGGAAGCAGATACAACCATGACTAAGTGTTCCATTGAGTAAATTGTCATATAAGTATAAATATTTTAGATTAGGAAAAGCGGTTACCTCATTTGGAATGGAACCTTCTAATGAATTTCCAACTATTCCCAAGTATTCAAGCTGTGTTAAGTTTAGAATTGATAATGGAATTTGTCCAATCAATTGGTTGTCTGACAAGTCTAAATGAGTGAGTTGCAAGAGGTTTCCCAATGATCTTGGAATTTGTCCACTCAATTGGTTGCCTCCTAAGTTGAGGAAATTGAGGTTTGGCAAACCAAAATGTTTTTGGGAATTTTCCTTGCAAACCACAACCAAAGAGGCGAGAGCCCTTAGAGAAGAGGATAGATTCATGAAGACATGAGCATTAGCAGAAGACATGTTGATTTCATCCAAAAGCAGATGTCCGACCTCGGTTAGGTTCGAATAAGTCCCTCCGAGCATGTTTGTCAATTGTAAATTGCTCATAGTAATAAATCCAAGAGGAGAGATCAAGTGAAACCAATTTTGACAGTGGGAGACTTGGGATGGGACTTCTCCTACAAACCTTGTATGAGAAAGGTTGAGATATACTAGACTTTCAAACCGACCAAACTCGGATGGAATTTTGGAATGATTGAAATCATTGAAGGCAAGGTTGAGTTTTGAAGGTGAGGAAGAAGGAAGAGAGTGGTATTGGAAGGAAGTTGCCATATAGCCAAGCTGCAGCTCAAGTCAAGGGCAATAACATGAGCATTTAGGTGATGACAAGTAACCCCATCCCATGAGCGCAATCTGCACCCTCCTCCATGAATTTGTCTTGGGATAAGATTTAAGGCGACCTGTAATCGCAATACCAAGCAACATCGTCTGTCGATTGATGGAAAATGAATTCTTGAACTGGATTAGTGAAGCGACTTGAGGTGAGAGCAGGAATGAGATCCTCAAGAAGAAGCACAAAGATGGGGAAAGAAGAGAAATAGGGAGAGAAAGAGATAGGAGGCCATGTTAAGTTTGTAGAGGAAGATGAAGGATAGCAATGGTATTTATAGGCAACAAATAATACCACAACATTAGTGTTACAGTCTTTTTTTTTCTTTTACAATGAAAAGCTATGGATATTAGATTTTCAAAATTTTGAATTTTTCACAATCATCAACAACCACTTACCCTTCTTTTACCATATATTTTCATTCTTAAAACTGGATGTTTTTCTTTAGCAAAATCTTGTATTTTATTTGAACTCTCTAAACAATTAAAAAATTAAGATTGATGAGATTATAAAGTAGATTGACTTAGGCTTCTTCTCTATAACACGTAAAGAATGTGTATGTCTATTCACTTGGCTGTCAACCGAAGCTAATTAATGTGGAAATTATTTTCGACACAAAAGAACAAAATTGTGCTCTATTCACTACTTTTGAGGAAGAAAACTGCTGAAAATTTAATCCACCGATTCCATAAAACGTGTATACTTTTATATATATATATATATATAACCTAATAATTCAAACCTAAAATCTCATTTATTATAAATTCTGATAAATTAATTTGGGAATAATTATTTTCATTCGTTAATTATTTTTCTTTTAATCAAGTAAAAAATTAAAACCAAAAAGACATAATGATTTATTTGGTATTTTTAACTTTACAAATAAAGAGTCATTTTAGTTTTTCATTTATTTATTTATTTATTTACTTATCGTCTCTTTTAGCCTTGAAACTTGTATAGTTTATTAAATCATCTAAAAAAAATGATGAAAAAAGTTAACATCTGTTAACTAACAAAACTAGCACCTACATGGCTGATGTTGATCGTTAATAGTTAAGGTAAGACCTACGTGGCTGTTAACAGATACCATACCAACACTGTTTGTTAATGTGACAATGCCACATGATCAATAATTGCTAACATGGTAGTGCATGCCATTGCCCATTTGGTGACATATTAACCTTTGAGTTCAACTCAAATTACTCTTTACTTAGTTATAAATTAAGAGTATAACTAATTTTGATAAGAATGGTTACTTTTCATTTACTGAATTTAAAGGACTTAACATGTAAAGTTTGGTCCTATTGCAGAATTCACATACAATGTGGGACATTTACATTATGCAGAATTCAACACATATATAGGAATTTTTGTATTTCCACAATCATCGTGTTGTTAATGATCAACAACCACTTCCTTTTCACCATATATTTTTCACTTAGAAAATTGATTACCATTTTTTACCAAAATTTTGTATTTCATTTGAGCTCCCAAATTATCTTCCACACAAAAGAATAAAGAGGAAGAAGACTGCTACAAATTTAACTACCAATAGACATAAAGAGGAAGAAGACTGCTACAAATTTAACTACCAATTGTCTATTGACTATACTTTGACGCCACAGAAAAAGACTAAGACTATCAATTGTCTATTGACTATACTTTAACGCCGCAAAAAAAGACTAAGACTACAAAACAAGAAATTATGAAGACTACAAAACATCATTTGCACCGACTACTTCCTTCTTCGTCCATTGATGCAATTGCTATTCTTTGACTTTCTTCTTCGCCTCTTCTCATGTTGGTCTTCAACCAAATTGACAAACCATTTCGGCTGACCGGTTTGGAAAACAACATTTCCCATGACCATTCCAAACTCTACCCCGCATCCATAACCTATCAACACCACTTAATATTTGTCTTCAACGTTGTTAGTGGGCTTTTCATTTTCTGTGAAGTACTTAATATTTGTCTCCAACGTGTTTACTGCTCCCTCAATTTCACATCAATGCATTCAATTTCAAAATAGATTTCCAATACTTCCTCTCACTTAATCCACAAGCAATAAGGAAATTTCAGTCATTTGCAGCATAAATGTACAAAATAATTTACAATATAGACTAAGTTTGATGTGGTGAGGAAAAAAACACCATGAATGATGAAAATTAAATCCAAGTCTTACCTGAAGAATAATTAAAGCCAAGACTTGGTAAGTAGACCAATTACTTTACAACTAAATATTTTTGCACTCATTATTAAGGCAAATATTAGCCAATAAAAATGCATAATGATTTATTAAGGCCAATATTCGCCAATAAAATTTTAAAATTTTAAATTAGTAAAGATAAAATTACAATTTGACCCTCCCTAAAAATGATAAAATTTGATTTAATCCTTTAAAATTATAAAGATATAAACTATTAAAATGGTGAAATTGTATTTTATAACTATTAAAATGGTGAAATTGTATTTTTACTATCGTAAAAATTATAATTTTATTTGGGCCCTAAAAATTTTTATGGGTTCTCTCCTATTTTAGCCCTTCATTTAATTTTTCATCTTTTTAGCCCTTTAACTTGTATTATTTGTCAAATCACCTCAAAATAAATGGAAAAGTTATTGTCTGTTAACTTTCTTGACGTGGCATCCACATGACATACATGTATATGTCACACCAACAATTAATAATTATTTTTAAAATTAAAAATATTTTATATATTTTTACTTTTATTTTTAATTTTTATTAATTTTTAAAATTTTAAAATTTATTAATTATTGATGTGGCATTCATATGACAATCCACGATATTAAAAATTAATTAATTGTTGAAAGTTGTTTTATATTAGAATTAGTTTCTGTTTATTGTCCAACCTTTAAATAACAGAGACCATAAGTTGTTAGTCTGCCGATAGTAGCAGGTTAGGTTTTTTTGTTTATTTTCGCTTTGTCTGCTGATTATAGCAACCATCGGGGCTTTTTCTCGATTTTGTTCCAGAATAAAGATCTAAATCAATTAATGTTTTTAGGTATTTTATAAAAATAAAAGGCAAAAGAGAAGGATATGAGGGGTATTGAGAAGCGACAATTAAAGGTTAGAAAAACAGAGGATGAATTTGCTAATTTAAAAATTGCAGATGACGAAGATAACCCAGTTTACGCTCAAGAATATGGAGAGGAGATCGATGATGAGTTCAAATTATGCCTGGTAGGCAAAGTTCTGACAAACAATGCAATCATGAGGACAGTTCTTGTAGTATTATGGAATCCAATTGAAAGATAAAAGAGTTCTTTTTCGTTTTTACAACGAATTGGATCTAAAGAGGGTAATCGATGGAATTCCATGGTTTTTCAATAGACACCTTATTATATTCCTTAGAATGGAGAGAGGAGAGGATCTAGTATAAGTACCGTTGGTTTTTTCAAATTTTTGGGTACAAGTCCACAATCTACCATTAGGGTCCATGTCTGAAAGAATGGCAAGACAATTGTGAAATTTTATTGGACATTTTCTGGAATATGATGCAACGATAATTACAAGAGGAGTTAAAAATTTATGAGAATAAGGGTTTGTCCGGATGTATGAAATCTATTGAAAAGGAAAAAAAAAAAGGCATTATCTATGGACAGAATAAATCAACCTATGCTTTATTTCAATATGAAAAGTTGTCATTATTCTATTTTATTGTGGAATATTAAGGTATGGAGAGAGCTTTTGCCTCTAAGATTAACGATAGAGGCACTAGAAACAAATTTGGGATGGGATCTATCTATAAGGGCTCCACCTAGAAGATCTATGTAGAATGAAAGCAGATGGTTAAGAGAAGAACCAAAAACACGGTAAAGAGCGAAGCATGCATGTGCAGAGGCAAGAAGAAGAGCGAATTCACGGAGAATACAACGAATGACCACACACCTAAAACAAGAAGGAGAGAAATAATTATGCGATCGAAAGGGAAGGAGGTATTAGAGGGTTGTAGTAGAGATGTGACGGGGGTTGACTTTCAGATGAGAATAAACAACAATAAGGAAGAGGAAGAGTTTGAAGATGACGAAGAAAACCCAATTGGAATCTTAGAAGGGAAAAAAGGGCAAAGATTAACTATCCTTGAAGACACACAGACAAGTAGCATGGTGACAATTCCAGAAAATAGATTATCAGGCAACTGCTAATAAGCAGGTCGACTGGCTACAATGAAAATTCTTAGTTGGAGTGTTCACGGATTAAGGCAATCACGAACTATAAAACGTCTCAAAAATTTCTTAAGACAACACCAGCCCCAACTTTTGTTCCTTAAAGAAACAAAAGTTAATGAAAGAAAGATGGAGAGGATTCAAAAAAGTGTGGTTTCGACAATGGAATTGATATAAGTGCAAAAGGATCACGTCAAGGCCTTTCTTGTATGAAAACAAGGATTTCAATAAACCTTATTAGTTTTCAAAATCCCGTATTGACATGGAGGTGGGAGATGTTAATGGATTGGCAGAATAGAGGTTTACTGGATCCTATAGGACCCCAGCTGAATATCTTAATAGAGAATCATGGAATATGATGAGAAGATTAAAAGAATGTCGTCAACTACCATGGTTAGTCATAAGGATTTTAACAAAATTATGTTCTCATTTGAGAAAAAAGGTAGGCAGAGAGAAGAAAGATAAATGGAAGTGTAACGTCCCTAACCCTATACATTAACTAATATATTCAACAATTAAATATTAAGTTCGGATTATAGAAACACAAACCGTAATTTCCAAGCTAACCCTCATTGACTTCGTCTTTTCCTTTCTTAGCCGAGTTTTCCAGCACCCCGTTAGCTACATAATTAATACAATTCATGATCATTAATATAGTACAATTTTCACATTAAATGTTTTAATTTTTATTCAACTTTTGTCTAAATTTCAATTTAGTCCCAAACCGAGACTAACTTTTATTCTTCACTTTTAACTCAATATTTTCATTCAAATTCCAGTTTGAACTAATTTCAACTTTCTAATTTCAGCATAAAACCATAATTTCAAAATTTTTCAATTTATTCCTACTATTCAAAACTTATGAATTATTTTACAATTCAATCCTTATTTTACTCCTCCCTTGAATTTCTATCAATTTAACCCTTAATTCTTCAATTTATTCAACATGAACAATATCTAGAAATTTAATAACTTTCAAAATATCAACTTAATTTCATCAAAACCTTATTTCAAAGCTTCTAAAACATTAAAATTAAGTGAAAAGGGCTAAATTGACATACCTATTTAAACCTCAAGCTTCAAACCTCAATTTTCCCTTTCTTCTTTCTTTTCTACTTTCTTTCTTTCATTCCCCGCTTGCGTTTTGCCTATTCTTTCTTTCCATCCTTTCCTTTTTCTTTTCTTTATTTCATTTGTTATATATATATATTTATACTTAAATAATAATTAATATTTATTTATTCATGTATATATTATTAATACATTTGTATTCATTCATAACCATACATTTGTCATAATTTAATATATTCATCATATAATATTAATTTAATAATAAAATCATAATAATAAATTAATCAATTAATGATAATTTAATATATTTTAACACATAAAATCTCGATTTTTATGCTTATGTCATTCACTTAGGACAAATGGCATAATTGCCATTTTAGTCTTTTTCATTTTCTTTTAATGTACAATTAAACTTTTACACTTTATTCAATTTGGTCCTTTTACTTAATTACTCTTAATTAAGCTAAATTCACTTGAATTAAACTCTAATTAACTACTCATTTTACTTTGTAAATATTTTAATAAATATTTACAAATCCATTTTTCGAAACGGAGACCCGAAATACACTTTCTTGATAATCGTAAAGTTCGGTCATTACGAAGCTTTTCAAGAAGTACTTGAAGAATGTAATTTGAATGATCTAGGATTTTCAAGACAATGGTTTATTTGGGAAAGAGGACGTCTAGTTGAAAATAATATACGAGAAAGATTGGATAGAAAAGTGGCTAATCCGGAATGGTGGGATAGTTTTCATGATATTCAACGAGACATTTAACCCATATCTTCTGGATCACTACCCACTTCTTTTGGACATATTGGGAAGCTAAAACTGTAGAGAGAATAGGAGGAATTCTCCTTTTTGCTTTAATGCAAATTGGATTTTTGAAGAAGGTTTTGAAGAGAAAATAAAATGAGTATGGGAATGAAACCAGGACGAATTGCCAAAAAAACTCACAAGATTAAGTAATGCTTTGAAAGAATGGGATAAGATAAATAAATGGGCGCATCGAGAAGAGAAAACTTAAACCAAAAGCTTGCGAACTTTATTTGGAAGATCCAGATGATGACCATTTATCGGAAATCATGGAAGCTAAGCTTGCGTTGAATATGGAGGTTGATGAAGAAGAAATTTTTTGAGAGCAGCAAGCTAGAGCAAACTGGCTTAAGATGGGTGATAAAAATTCAACCTTTTCTCCATAATTTTGCTTCCTTCGGGAAAAAAGATATATGATTATTGGAACCCACCCATTGTTTGAAAAGTCAAAAAGGTGGGCATCGAAAGTGAAAGTAAGATTGGTTGGCAAGTTGGGTTAAAAGTTGGCGTGGATAATTGCAATTGGTCCCCAATTGTATAGGGACATTGCAAGTTGATCCTTGAACCTCAACTATAAATAGGCCTAACCATTTCTTACTTTCTTTATCCCATAATTGTCATTCTCTACTTAAGGCATTATTCTCTCTCATTATTTGTAAATTTCACTTGTAATTTTGGAGTGAAATATATTTGGTAGTGCCCGAGGACGTAGGCAAAATTTTTGAACCTTGTTAAAATTCTAGTGTTCTTTATTATTTATTTTGTATATTTTGTGAATGTGATTGTAGTGATTTATCGTGCTATTAAATTACGATAGAGGGATATTCTGGCTAGGAAAGACTTGGTATTTAAGTGATCTTCGTGATCTACCTCTCTTTCCTGGGAATTAAACTTAGTGTGATTTTTCAGTACAATATTTTTACTCTTTCACACGCTTTCGCGCTACAATTGGTATCAGAGCCAGATTCGTACTTGGGGAATACGACCATTTATGGCACTATTCACGTATACGATACTATTCACGTATACGATACTATTTACGTATCGATCTGCATTCACGATATCATGAGTTGGGATTGAGGAGAAAATGGCGCGACATCGTCATGACAAGGACTCACGTGACAAATGCAAAATTTGAAGTAGAAATTTGTGGTACCAATAATTTTGGTATGTGGCAATGTGAGATCCTGGATGTCTTATGTCGCAAGAGCTAGATATAGCCCTTGAAGAAAAACCGACAAGATAGATGACAATGAGTGGGCCAAGATCAAATAGCGGTGTGGTACAATCCGCCTATGTTTGGCCAAAGAGCGTACTCTGTCATGAGGGAGACATCAATGAAGAAGTTATGGGATACTAATGGAAGAAAAGTTTTAACGAAAAGTCTTGAAAATAGGCTTTATATGAAAAGAAACTTTATCGATTCACATATGCACCATATGTCGATGAATGACCATGTGAACTCATTCAATAAAATTTTAGCAAACTTGCTAAATTTGGATGAGAAATTTGAAGATGAAGACAAGGCATTATTGTTGTTGAATTCCCTTCCTGATGAATATGATAATCTTACCACCACATTGCTTCATGGGAAGGACACGATCATATTTGATGCAGTCTGTAGTGCGTTGTATAAATCTGAGACTCGAAAGAAAGATAAAAGAGATCACAGAGATACAACTACAGAAGTCTTAACAGTAAGAGGTCATTCACACAGCAGCAAATCTAGTAGAAGGGGAAAGTCTAAAGGGAGACCCGCCAAAGATGAATGTGCCTTTTGCCGTGAAAAAGGCATTGGAAAAAGAATTGTCCTAAGCTACAAAAGGGCAAGGCTATTTCTAATGCATGTGTGTGAGCATGATGAGGAGTCGACTTTAGCTTGGTTGGCATGGCAATGGCATGTCAAACGGATGAGTGGATTTTGGATTCGGGATGTACTTACCATATGCGTCCTAATAAGGATTGGTTTTCTAGTCTTAAAGAGCTAGAAGGTGGAATTGTTCTTATGGGCAATGATAGTGCTTGTAAGACAATGGGGGTGGGTGCAGTCCAATTGAAGAATCACGACGGCTCAATCCAAGTCTTGACAGATGTTCGCTATGTACCTAGCACTGAAGAAAAATCTCATCTCATTAGGGGCCCTAGAATCTAAAGGCTCACAATCACTTTGAGAGATGGATTACTAAAAGTAGTAGGCGGGCAATTGGCGGTGATGAAAGGCACAAGAAGAAATAACGTGTACTTTTTAAATGGAAGTACAATTATTGGATCAACATCAGCAGTTTCTACAAAGATGTAGATTCGAGGCTACCGATTATGGCATATGCGATTGGGACATCTTTGGTGAAAAAGCTTTGCAGACTTTGGCGAAGCAAGGCTTGTTGAAAGGTGCAAATTCTTGCAAATTGGAATTCTGTGAACATTGTGTTCTGGGCAAGCAGACGAGGGTAAATTTTGGTCCAGCAATTCACAATACGAAAGGAATTCTAGACTACGTTCACAGTGATGCGTGGGGACCTACCAAAGTGGCTTCTTTGGGAGGTATGCACTATTTTGTTACTTTTATTGATGATTATTCAAGAAAAGTATGGGTGTATCTAATGAAAAGAAAAAGTAAAGTTTTGGATGCATTTCTGAAATGGAAAAAGATGGTGGAGACTCAGACTGGTCGAAAGGTCAAACGACTTGATCGATAATGGCACCGAGTACAAAATGATCCATTTCTACAAGTATGTCAAGATGAGGGTATTGTTCGACACTTCACCGTTCGGGATACACCACAATGAGAATGGGGTGGCGAACACATGAATCGAACTCTGTTGGAGAAAGTTCGATGTATGTTGTCCAATCTTGGATTAGGCAAGGAATTTTGGGTGAGGCGATTACATATCGTGCCATCTAATTAACCGCTTGCTATCACCGCAATAAATGGAAAAACTCCTATGGAGATGTGGACTGTAAATCTACTCACGATTATGATTCTTTACATGTATTTGGTTCCACCGCATATTATCATGTAAAGAATCTAAGTTAGACCCAAGAGCAAAAGCATTATTCTTGGGTATAAGCGATGGAGTAAAAGGATACCGTCTCTGGTGTCCTGATACAAGGAAGATTGTTTTCAGTAGAGATGTGACTTTTGATGAATCAACCATGTTAAAGTACAAGGATTCACAAAAGGATGACAAAACCAGTAGTACTTTGCAGAAGGTGGAGCTTGAAAAGGTTAACGATGATCCAACTAATATTGAAGGGACAAATGATGAAGAGGTTCTTACCAAAACCTCTACAACAACAAGATTCAATTGCATATAGGAGGCCAAGAAGAGATTCGTAAGCCGCTCGCTTTGATGATATAGTGGCCTATGCACTTCCAATTGCAGATGATGATATTCCTTCTACTTACACAGAAGCAATAAGTAACCCTGATGGTGTAAAGTGGAAGCAAGCAATGAATGAAGAAATGCGGTCTCTTCATAAAAATAGGACCTGGGAGTTGGTGACACTACCCAAGGAAAGAAGGCAATTGGATGCAAATGGGTATATGCAAAGAAGGAAGGATTTCCTGGTAAAAATAAAATTCGATACAAGGCTAGATTGGTAGCAAAGGGTTACGCTCGAGAAAGAAAGAATAGACTATAATGAAGTGTTTTCTCCGGTTGTGAAGCATTCATCTATACAGATTTTGCTAGCCTTAGTTGCGTAATATGATCTCGAACTAGTTCAACTTGATGTGCGTTTTACACGGTAATTTGGAAGAGAAATCTATATGACTTAGCCAGATGGATTCAATGTTGCTGGAAAAGAAAATTGGGTTTGCAAATTGACAAAGTCGCTTTATGGATTGAAGCAATCTCCGAGGCAGTGGTACAAGCTATTTGATCAGTTCATGAATGGGCAAAGGTACACAAGAAGTAAATTTGATCATTGCGTGTATTTTCAGAAGCTACAAGAAGGAACTTTCATATACTTGCTCTTATATGTTGATGATATGCTAATAGCATCTAAGAGCAAAATTGAGATTGAAAGATTGAAGACTCAACTCAATCTCGAGTTTGAGATGAAAGATCTAGGAGAAGCTAAAAGATTCTCGGCATGGAAATATGGAGATAGAGTGATGATAGAGTTAGCTTGTCTCGAAGCGATGATTTGAAAAAGGTACTACAGTTTGGCATGAACGAGCAGACAAAACCTAAGTACCCCATTGGCTTCTCATTTCAAGCTTTACAACTATCTCCTTCGACGAATACTGAACGAGAATACATGTTGCAAGTTCCGTATTCTAATGCGAGGTAGCTTGATGTATGCAATGGTGTGTACAAGACCCGACATTTCACAGTGCGATTAGTATAGTGAGCGGTATATGCATAATCACGAAAAGGACATTGGCAAGGCGTGAAATGGATTCTACGATATATTCGAAGACCGTGGATGTTGGATTCTGTTCAGCGAGGATAATACACTTGGTAAATGTGCTATTGGGTACGTTGATTCCGACTATGCGTGATTTGGACAAGCGAAGATCAACCACCGGTTATGTGTTTACACTTGCGGAGGACCAATAAGTTGGAAGTCTACACTACGGTCTGATTGCGTTGTCAACCACGTAAGTCAGTACATGGCGTAACAGAGGTCAGTAAGGAGGCTATTTGGTTACAAGGTATGACTAAAACCTTGGGATTGGTCCAGAGCATATTAACGTGTATTGTGATAGTCAAAGTGCTATTCATTTAGCAAAGAATCAAGTTTATCATGCACGTACAAAGCATATTAACGTCGTTTCCACTTTGCGGGAAATTATTGATGAAGGAAAATTTGTCTTGAAGATCAAGACTGCAGATAATCCCACAGATATGATGACCAAGGTGGTAACAGTAACCAAGTTTGAACATTGTTTGAACTTGATTAATATCCTGCAAGTTTAACAGTTAAAGAAGGCACTATCAAGTATTGTTGTCAAAGGTAAAAAGAATTGTGTGAAGATAAGATTATCCTAATCAAATCTTCAAGGTGGAGATTATTGGAACCCACCCATTGTTTGAAAAGTCAAAAAGGGTGGGCACCGAAAGTAGAAAGTAAGATTGGTTGGCAAGTTGGGTTAAAAGTTGGCATGGGATAATTGCAATTTTGGTCCCCAATTGTATAGAGACATTGCAAGTTGATCCTTGAACCTCAACTATAAATAGGCCTAACCATTTCTTACTTTCTTCATCCCATAATTGTCATTCTCTACTTAAAGCATTATTCTCTCTCACTATTTGTAAATTTCACTTGTAATTTTGGATTTTTTTTTTGGGTTTTTGGGTTTTTAAAATTGGTTTTAAAAAGAAAAAATTTAAAAAAGGGAAAAAAAACCCTTCCTTTTAAAAAAAAAATTTACAATTTTAAAAAACAAAAAACTTTTAAAAAAAATTCTTTTAAAAAAAAAATTTTTTTTTTTTTTTAAAATTTTTTTTTTTCCCCCCCTTTTTTTCCCTTCAAAAATTAAAAAACCCCCCCAAAAAAAACCAAAAATCCAAAAATTTAAAAAAAAAACCCCCAAAAAAAATTTTTTTTTTAAAAAAAATTTTTGGGGGAAAAAAAAAAAAAAAATTTTTTCCCCCTTTTTGGGTTTCCAAATTTTTTTTTTTTTTTTCCCCCCCCTTTTTTTTTAAAAATTTAAAAAAAAACCCCTTTAAAAAAAAAAAAAAAAATTAAAAAAAATTTTAAAAAGGCAATTTTTTTTTCCTTGTTAAAATTTTTTTTTTTTTTAAAAAAATTTAAAATTTCCCCCCAAAAATAAGGAAATTTTTTTTAATTTTTTAAAAAACAAAAAATTTTTTGGGGGAAAAAAAAAGAAAAAAAGGGTTTCCCAAAAAAAAAATTTAAAAGTTAAAAAAATTAAATTAAATTTTTGGCCCGGGGTTTTTAAAAAATTTTTTTTAAAATTTAAAAAAAAATTTTAAAATTTAAAAAAAATTTCCCTTTTTTTTTTCCCCAAAAAAAAAAAAAAATTTTTTAAAATTTTTAAATTTAAAAAAAATTTAATTTTAAAATTTTTTTTTTTTTTAAAAAAAAATTTTTAAAAAAAAATTTTAAAAAATTCCCTTTTCCCCCAAAAAAATTTAAAAAAAATTTAAATTAAATTTTTAAAATTAAAATTTTTTTTTTTTTTTTAAATTAAAAAAAAAAAAAAAAAAAATTTTTAAAGGGAAATTTTTAAAAAAATTTTTTTTTAAAAAAAAATTTTAATTTAATTCCTTTTAAAATTTGGGAAAAATTTTTTTTTTAAAAAAAAAATTTTAAATTTTTTTTAAATTTTTCCCAAAAAATTTAAATTTTTTTTTTAAAAATTTTTTTTTTTCCCCCAAAATTTTAAAAAAAAGGGAAAAAAAAATTTTTTTAAAAAAAAAATTTAAAAAAAAAAAATTTTAAAAAAAAAAAGTTTGGCTTTTTAAAAAAAAAAATTTTTTTTTAAAATTTTTTAAAAAATTTTTTTTTTTTAAATTTTTTTTTTAAATTTTTTGGGGCCCCTTTTTTTTTTTTTTTAAAAAAAAATTTTAAATTTTTTTTTTTTAATTTTAAAATTAAATTTTTTTTAAAAAATTTTAATTTTTTTTTAAAAAAATTTTTTAAAATTTAAATTTTAAATTTTTTTTCCCTTTTTTTTAAAATTTAAAATTTTTTTTTTTTCCTTTTTAAAAAAATTTAAAAATTTCCCTTTTCCCCCTTTTTTTTAAATTTTTTAAAAAATTTTTTTTTTAAAAAAAATTAAACACCAAAAAAAAAAAAAAAAATTTTTTTTTGGGGCCAAAAAAAAATTTTTTTTAAAATTTAAAAAGGAAAAAAAAATTAAAAAAAAATAAAAAAATTTAAAAAATTTAAAAACCCAAAAAAAAAAAAAAAAATTTAAAAACCAAATTAAAAAACGGGGTTTTTTTCCCCAAAGGGGGGCCCCTTTTTTCCCTTTTTTTTTTTTTTCCCTTTTCCCCCTTTTTTTTTTTAAAAAAAGGTTTTCCCTTTCCAAAACCAAAAACCCCTTTCCCAAAAAAAATTTTTTTTTTTTTAAGGCCCTTTTCCCCAAAAATTCCCCCAAAAAAAAATTTTTTTTTAAAAAAAAAATTTTTTTTAAAAAGGGGTTTTTTTTTAAAAATTTTTTAAAAAAAAAAAAAAACCCCAAAATTTTAAAAAAAAATTTAAATTTAAAAAAATTTTTTTTTTTTTTGGGTTAACCCTTTTAAAATTTTTCCCCAAAATTAACCTTTTTCCCCTTTTTTTGGGGGAAAAAAAACCCAAAAACCCCCCAAAAAAAAAAAAAAAAAAACCCTTTTTTCCCCCCAAAAAAAAAATTTTAAATTTTTTAAAAAGGGAAACCCCAAAAAAAAAAAATTTAAAAAAAAAATTTTTTGGAAAAATTAAAAACCCCCCTAAAAAAGGGAAAAAAAAAATTTAAAATTAAAATTAAAATTTTTTTTTTTTTTCCCTTCCCCCCGGGGTTTTTGAAACCCTTTTTTTTTTTTTTAAAAAATTTGGTTTTTTAAAAAAAAATTTTTTTTTTTTTTAAGAATTTATAATTCCATAAAAAAACATTTAAAAAAATTTTTTTAAAAAAATTTTTTTTTTAAAAAAAAAAATTTTAAAATTTTTAAAAACCCAAAATAATTTTTTCCCCTTTTAAATTTTCCAAATTTTTGGGGCCAAAAAATTTCCCGGGGAAAAAACAAAAAAAAAAAAAAATTTCCCCCCTTTTTTTTTTCCCCCCCCCCAAAAACCCCAAAAACCCCTTTAAAAAATTTTTTAAGGTAAAAAACCCTTTTAAATTAAAAAAAGGTTTAGGTTTTTAAAAAATTTTCCCAAATTTTTTGGGAAATTTTTAAAAAATTTTTTAAAAAAAAATTTTTAAAAGGGGGAAAAAATTTTAAAAAAATTTTTTTAAAAAATTTTTTGGTTTTGGGGTTTTGGGAAAAATTTTAAAAAAAAAATTTTAAAGAAATTTTAATTAGGGGTTTTTTAAAATTTTTTTAGGGGGGGGGTTTTTTTTCTTGAAAAAAAAAAAAAAAAAATTTTTTTTTAAAAACCAAAAAAAAAATTTTTTTTCCCAAAAAAATTTTTTAAAAATTTTTCCCCCAAAGGGGAAAAAGGGTTTTTTTTTTTTTTTAAAAAAAAAAGGGGGGGCCCAAAAAGGGGGTTTTAAAAATTTAAAATTTGGTTTTAAAAAAAATTTTTTTTCAAAAGGGGAATTTTCCCAAAAATTTTTTTTTAAAAAAAAAAAAAATTTTTTTAAAACCCCCCCTTTTTTTTGGGGGAAAAAAAAAAAAAGGAAAATTAAAAAATTTTAAATTAAAAAAATTTTTTAAAGGTAAAAGGGGGGGAATTGGGGGAATTTAAAACCCAAAAAAAATTTTTAAGGGAAAAAACCCCCCCCCCCCCAAAAAAAAAATTTTTGGGAAAATTTAAGGAAAAAAATTTTCCCCGGGGGAATTTTTTAAAAAATTTTTTTTTTGGGGGGGGGGAAAAACCCTTTAAAAAAGGGAAAAAAAAAGGAAAATAAAAAAAAAAAAATTTGGGGGGGTTAAAAATTTTAGGAAAAATTAAAAAAAAATTTTTTTTTTTTTTTAAAAAAAAAAAAAATTTTTTTCCAAATTAAAAACCCCCTTTTTCCCAAATTTTAAAAAATTTTTTTTTTTAAAAAAGGGTAAATTTTTAAAAAAAATTAAAAAAAAGGGGGGTTTTTTTTAACCCCTTTTTTTGGAAAAATTTTTTTTTTTTTTTTGGGTTTTTTTAAAAAAAAAAAATTTTTTCCCCGGGGGTTTTGAAAAAATTTTTTAAAAATTTTTTTTTAAAAAAATTTTTTAAAAACCCCTTTTTAATTTAAAATTTAAAAAATTTTTTAAAAATTTTTTTTTAAATTTTTTTTTAAAAAAAAATTAAAAAAAAAATTTTTTTTTTTAAACAAAAAAAATTTTATTTTTTTTTTTTTTTTAAATTTTTTTTTAATTTTTTTCCCCAAAAAAAAAAAATTTTTAAAACCAAAAAATTTTTTAAATTTTCCTTTTAAAAACCCCCAAAAAAAAAATTTTTTAAAAAGGGGAAATTTTAAAAAAATTTTGGCCAAGAAAATTTCCCAAAAAAATTCCCCTTTTTGGGTTTAAAAAAAAATTTTTAAAAAATTTTTTTTTCCAATTTAAAAAAAAAAGGGCCCGGAAAAATTTTGGGGGGGGGGTTTCCAAAAAAATTTTTTAAAAAAAAAAAAACCCCCTTTTTAATTTTTTAAAAAATTTTTTTTTTTTGGGGGAAATTTTTAAAAAAAAAAAAGGGGGAAAAAAAAAATTTTTTTTAAAAAAGGGAAAAACCCAAAAAAAAATTTTTTTGACTTTTTAAAAAAAAAACCCCCCAAAATTTTTTTTTTTCCCAAAAAATTTAAGGGAAAAAAAATTTAAAAACCAAAAAATTTTCCCCCCTTTTTTTAATTTTAAAATTTTTTCCCCTTTTTTTTTTTTAAAAAAAACCCCAAAAGGGGGGGAAAAAAAAAAAAAAAAAAATTTTTTTTTTTAAAAAAGGGGGGGAAAAAAATTTTTTTTAAAAATTTAAACCCCCCTTTTTTTTCCCTTTTTTTTTAAAAAAAAATTTTTTTTAAAAAAAAAAATTTTTTTTTTAAAAAAAAAAAAATTTTTTTTTAAAAAAAAATTTTAAAAATTTTGGGGCCCTTTTGTTTTTTTTAAAAATTTTTAAACCTTTTAAAAAATTTAAAAAAAAAAAGGAATTAAAAAAATTTTAAATTTTTTTTTAAAAAAAAAAATTTTTTCTATTTTATTTTGACTATGGTTAGTGGAAAAAGTAGAGATACAACACCCCAATTGCATCACCCATAAACCCTACTCATAGGAAAATAGGAGATGGGATCCACCAATCGTACCTCAACTGCTCCCCAATTTCACGTCAATGAAACACTATCATGGTCAGCCAAACTTAATCAGCAAACCATGCCAAATATTCCCATTTACACCACAATATACGTGGTGAGAAAAGGCAAGACACATAATTCTAACTCTTTTGTACCATCAATGTTACTAATTTTGATAAATTCCAACTTCTAATATTTAGCAATTTTAAACCTGAAATTCCAATTTTTTTGGTCAAGTTACGTCCCAAAGGTTGAAGACTAAGAATGTCGGTGTCTATTGACTTGGTATTGCTTCCTATGCATCAGTGTATTTACTAAAATTTTGTATTTCATTTGAACTCCCTAAACAACTAAAATAATTAACATTCATGAGATTACAAAGTGGATTGACTTAGTTTTCTTCCCTATAATACTTAAAGAATGTCATTAATGGAACAATTAATGTACATTAACATTCTTGACGGATATTCACGTATTCAAGTGACAATCCATGTGTATGTTATGTCACCATTAATTAAATTTTTAAAAATAAAAATATTTTATACTTTTATACTTTTATTTTTATTTTTTATTTTTAATAATTTTTGTAATTTTGAAAATTTTAAATTTTAAAAATTATTTATTTCTTGACGTGGCATTCATGTGGTAATCCACGATATACCACATCATTAAAGTTAACGAGACATTAAATTTTTCATCTATTTTAGGGTGATTTGACAAATAAGCATAAGTTTAAGGGCTAAGCGAGGTGAAAATTAAATGAAGAATTAAAATGACTTTTTATAAAGTTAGATGGCCAAATAAGTTATTATTCAAAATTTGAAGGTAAATTGATAATAATATATATAATTTTGTATATTATTGAAATTGAACAATTGAATGGATATTTTCTTAGTATTTTTTAATAAAAATGAAAAAGGGTTTCATTTGGATACTTCAAAAATTAAACATATTGATTTGATTATTTTATACAGATATATTGATTGCAATTATAATTATAACATCATAAAGAATAATAGTATCTAAGAAACATGGTGCTTTAGTTTATTGCTTAAAATTCAAAGCATGTGTGGGTTATATTAATTTATTACATAAATGTGTTGAACTACTTGCCTTGAGGACAGAAAGAAATGCCAGATTTACCAATCTATTTGGAATCGTCCCAACCAACCTATTGAAGATAGGTCCAACCGTTCAAGACTTGTCAAATTCCCTATTGAAGTGGGGATACCACCATTAAGGTTATTATGATAAAGATTGAGCCCTTTAGTAAGTTAAACTTCACAATAACCTTTGGAACCTCCTTCAAATTGAATGTTTGATAAATCAATGATCATCCACATGATGAATATTTTCCCCAATTCCATATAGTGTCCTTTCATAACAATTTCAATGGAATAGCTATAAAAGTATCGTAGAGGCTCTGTACTAAGAATTAAATTGCATTTTATCCCTTTATTAAAAAATGTACAAATTAGTCCTTATGCGTTAAATCAAAAATAAACTAATCATTTCTATTAAAATTTCATCCATTTCTAATATTAAAAACTTAGAAACAACGAGACAACATACGTTCTAGCAAACAAGGACACATATGACTTAGAAACAAAGACCACAGACAGTGGAAACAACAAGAAGGCCATAGCCAACCAACAAAACACGAGAAAGACCCAGATACTCAAAAAAATAGACATCTGAATTCCAACAATTGCATAACCCCAACTTCAACACCAATTAGTTATACTCAACTCTAATCTGTAAAATCTCAACACTTTATTTTCCATTTCAACTAATAATTTCAATATTCTCATTCTCGAATTATATGTTACTCGAATTAATATTATAAATCATTCTTAGAAAAAAAACAAAACTGAAATTGGTTCTTTATAGTTATATATCCTTTCTTTCTATATTAATACAAGAAAAATCATATCTCATGTCTAGATCATACAATTAAAAAAATAGTCTCTAAGTCTGTATAAATTAACAGGTTTTAGAGTAAACAGCACCTTAAAAATTCAAACCAGTGTGGCCTATATATGCTGAATAATAGTATCTAAGAAACATATTTTCCTCTAGTGCGTATAAATTAATTCAGTTCAGTAAACAAAATTTGAATTAGTGGCCTAAATTTTAAACTCTGAAGAAACATGAGGCAACTGAATGAGAATAATTAATAACCTCCACCACCAGATCTGCCCGTGCTTGTCTTCGTACATGTCCTCCAAGTAAGCAAGATAGTGATTCTCTCCTTTAGAGATGATGAAGATATAAGATTGAACCTAAACAGCAGGAAAATATGTCAGTGGACATTACAGTTGGAAAAAACAGATGGTAAAGTACAGCATCCAAAATCCATGCCATCATTCTTTTTCTTAGATGTCGATGATGCTTACTGCTACTCTGGTCTCATAAAGGCAAAATTGTTGGGGATTTTGTAGGAGTAGAGGAAGAAATACATGACACAAGACAAGGCAGCAAGATACAAGAAAAAAAAATTTTACTTGCTCACAAATGTGCAGCAAGAGAGCTTATGGCTTTTAGCTCATTCATTCAACTAGAAAATCAATACATTTATAGTCAAATACATCACCAAATACTACCTACTACCACTAAGTAGGCTAGTAACTTGATAAACATTGCTTGTACACATAAACAAGTCACCTAAACTAGTCATTCAACACCTAAACATATCAAGCTGTCATCACTTGTTCATTTTCAACCAGTTTGATTACAATGAAATTAAGAGAAAACACTATTATTACAGCAAGCATATGTGCTGCGGCATGTTTACAATCTGCATGCACTTCGTCCAAAAATATCAGATCAATATGGTTGGCCAATTTTCAACACTCCTCCTTGGACTCTATGCTGCAATACCAATCATTCATCAAGTTTTTTAAGCTTGGCAATCAAAAGATGCTTTGTTTCAAGCTGAACCTGCTCAAGCAATACATTTTCAACCTTGGCCTCATTTTCAACCAAATCGACTCACACAATTGACCATACCAGTCTTTTGTGCCAAAGATTTGTTCATCAAATAAGTATTCTCCTCCTTCACGCCTTAGTTGACAACACATCTTGCCTTGTTCCTTGTTCATTACAATCCTGTTTCTTCTTGCATATACAATTTGCAGTATAGTTTGCTTACCTTGATCATCATTTTGGCTTGCACCTACTCGAGGTTGCATTTAGACCGTCCGCCACTTCAGCTTCCACCCATTTAGGTTTGCATTTAGGTATGCTCGCCACTTGACACAATTCGACAGGCTCACACTTTGGCGAGTTCGCACTTTGCTTCTTGTCTTCAATGAACTTGCAACTTTACAACTCGCATTAAGCTTCCACATGTTCTTGAGCTCGCCTTTGTGATTCGCATCTTTGCATCTGTCTTGACAGGTGTCTTCAATAGGCTCGCAACTATACAAGGCTCGCACCTTTTGATGAGCTCGCACCACTTGCTGAGCTCATAACTCGTGACTTCTCGCTAAGCTCATAGCTTTGACATCTTCTTGAGCTTGCAGCTTGCACATTGAAAGCTTCGCATACTTTCCTTGAAACTCCTCCTTCAGCTTTTCAAGCTTGGTTATGAGTCTCATAGTGTTGAGCTGTTGCTGTCTTCTACAAGCAGTCTTAAGTGACATGCTTTGGCAGCTTCTTTCTTTTATATATATATATATATATATATGTTAATACAATAGAAATGCTTGAACATGGTAAAAATTCCAATAACCTTCGGAATCTTTCTTTCAAACTTATTATTTGAGAGATCAATGATGGTCCACATGGTGAAAATTTTCATGAAATCTTGTCCTTTAATAACAATCCCAATTGTTGAGATTTATGATAACCCTAAAATTGTTGATGCATCTCACTGGTAGTGGTCCAGTAAAATAATTCCTTTGAAAGTTTGGTCCAAGACTGTTAGCGTCTATTGACTTCAACTGCTCTTGCTTCCTCTTACTGTTAGTTCCAACCTAAGAATCCACAAGCAATCATGCAGAATTCCACACAAATAGTATGAAAATTTTGCAGTATTGACTATATACATTTACTCGGGAAAACGACGATTACGTGGGAAAATTTCACATTGATGCATTAAACATATATGTAGGAGTACACAATTTCACAAGATCGATTAATTAGTTTGGGACGGCAGGTAAAAAAAAATTAAAATTAAGTTCCATATGACACTAAAATGCTTACAAATTGTGTGTGTTTAATTTACCTCAACAACAAACAATCCACTTGGTCTTGCTTCCATGGAATTTCAATTTCTGTGCATATTTTAAATAGTGATTGTTGGGAGATGATCGTTCATGCCGTATGTATGGCTGGCAAACTCCTCCAGATTGGTAAACCCTCTAAGATTGGCGAGCTACCACAAAGTGGCGAGCTCATTACTTTAACGAATTGGGGTTGCAAGACAAATACAAACTAGGATCGCAAGAATAGATGCGAGCTCTTTAAAGATTAACCATGTAGTTGAGAAGCAACTGGATTTTAACAGCTTGCCTGCAAATTTAGAATTTATTAGAAGATCTAGAATTTATTAACATAATATATTTATTATCTATTAGCATAAAACTTTGTTATTTCTCTCCATAGTTGGAAGCTTTTTGTTGTTATAAGAACCCCTGTTACTTTATTCAAAAATACGGTGACATAAATAAAACCTTTGCAGACAGTTTCGTTGCAAAAATCTTTTGTTTGTTCTCTGCAATTCTTTCTTTCGTATTATCGTAATTCCAACAGTGGTTTGCGTTTTAATTTTCATTCATCGAATCGGACCAATTCACTTTTTTGGTAACAATGTGCATAATGACAAATACAAGCTACCACCAAAACACTTCTCTCTTTCTCCTAGTCTCAAATCTTTTTTTATTTCCAAGAAAATCTCTTCAAAGCCAAAAAATTAAAGATTGATCATTGGGTTTTCAAAACTTCGATCTCCAGCACAACCTAGGGAGGCTATTTGTGAGGTTGAGAGTGCGCTGAGGGGCCAAAGGATGCAACGCCGCCGCCTGGTTACCCAACTGAAGGGCCAAAGGATGCATATCACAGAAACTATATACTATCTCGGTCTTGTGCTTGCAATTTT
Organism: Gossypium herbaceum; assembly: GCA_025502765.1. Taxonomy (NCBI): domain Eukaryota; kingdom Viridiplantae; phylum Streptophyta; class Magnoliopsida; order Malvales; family Malvaceae; genus Gossypium; species Gossypium herbaceum. The sequence goes on along the minus strand of CP106692.1, from coordinate 1,007,304 downwards.
TTGGGTATCCCATATGTTGAGGTATATTAAAGTTGAATTTTAATTCCCAAATTTGATTTTTGCGATTGTCTTGATGGTTCCATGGAAATTTGTATAAACATTTATGTGTGGATTTTGCATATTTGACCAAGTGTGTTACAAAAAAAAAAAATGAAATTTAATTAAACAACCAACACCTTACAAAACAATAGGAAAGATTAATGAGTACAAAAATTTGAAAGTAAAAATTATGGAACAATCATAGCCTTATGTTAAGATGTGCTCCTGCGGTATCACCTGCATATATTCAAGTTCCAGACCCATCTCTATTATATACAATAATATATAATCTCATTGTTGTTGCAATATTTTGACATTGTAAAACCACCTAATCTTTATTTTGTACCTCAACTTCATATCGTCGACCATGTTATCTATTATTGGATTCTTCATTGTCTTTGAAGCATTTGATACTTGTGTTTAAAGCATAATCGAACATATGTACGAGTACCCAATTTTACATTCACGTGTTGAAGGTCAAGTCTGCAGTGTGAAAAGAGCTACTTCCATCAAACAAACTTGTCACTGTCTCTGGACATGATCTTGTTTCCTATAACACATCATATTTGGTCCCAAAGGGTGGAAGACTAAGAATGTCAGTGCCTATTGACTTGGACTTCCTTCCTTACTTCCTATACATGTATAGCTGTCAACCAGAGGTAATCAACAAGCATTGTGGAAATTTGCAGAATGCCAAATAATTTTCCACGCAAAAGAAAATTTTATGGTTTTGACTATGTTTAACTCGAGACAAAGATGATGAGATGAGCAAGAAGACTGCTAGAAATTTGATCCACCAATTAATAAGCTAACTAAAGGAAATAAGGACAATTGATGTTTGAATTCATTATATTACTATGTCCGTGAAACTAAGCTTTTACTGCAGAATCTTGAAAGCAGAGATTATTGAGACTAAAATTGTAATTCATGAAAGAAGACATAAATCGTTGCACCATACAAAATGTTACAATATTCAGAATAAACCCGTACGTAATGCAATAAAATACTGATGAATTGTTACAATAATAAAGACAGATGCATGCGAATGCAACCCATCACCATAGGAAAAAAAAAAACATTTCGACAGACTTCAAAACAAGAAATTATGAAGATAAAACATAAACGCTTGAACATCATTTCCACCAACTAGATCCTTCTTCGTCCATTGCCATAATTGCCATTCTTTGACTTTCTTCTCCGCCTCTTCTCATGTTGGTTTTCAACCAAGTTCACCAACCATTTCGACACCAATTTGGAAAGCGACATACCCCACGGCCATTCGAACACTACTCCGCATCCATAACCTATCAACACCACTTGCCAACCAAAAGCAATTTTGATTTTGAACCATCTTTTCAAACACATTTGGAGCTGGTGGTTCAATGATGTTGCAACCTTTCGAGACCGAAATCCACATAGTCCCTTGTTTCCTTCATATGAATCATTCCCAAATGTGTTGAACTGTTTGCCTTGTGAATCGACCATGGAGATGATTTTGAAACATTGAAGGACGAAAGAAATGCTAGATCTACAAATCTATTTGGAATTGTCCCGGACAACTTGTTTGAAGATAGGTCCAACCATTCAAGAATTGTCAAATTCCCTATTGAAGTGGGGATCCTACCATTAAGGTTATTATGAGAAAGGTTCAGCCCTTTCGAGAAGTTAAGCTTCCCAATAACCTTTGGAATCTCTCCTTCAAACCTGATTGTTTGAGAGATCAATGATCATCCACATGGTGAAAATTTTTCAAATTCTATATAGTGTCCTTTCATAACAATTCCAATGGAATAGGTATAGAAGCCGCTATTGATATAATCATACTCCACACCCATGTATGACCTTGCACTACCTTTTTCTTGAGATTTATGATAGCCTTGAAGTTGTTGATGTGTCTCACGGTGGGGGTCCGAAAATAATTACTTGAAAGGTCTAAAATTTGGATTTTAGAGAAACAATGGCTAAACTTGGAGCTATGGTCATGCAAGGAACCATGCATTTGATTTGACTTTAGTACAAGAACTTGTAGTTGTGGAAGACTTCCCAACCAATAAGGAAATGTATCATTGATCTTGTTGTTACCAAGATCTAGCACTTCCAGACCTCTACAGTTAAGGATGGATGGTGTCAAAGGCCCTTCTAACTGATTTCCATTTAAGTTGAAATTACTTAACTGGCATCCCTTTGCAAATGTTGGAGGAATCGTCCCATACAACTTGTTCTTCTTTAGATTCAAGAATTCAAGACCGTTGCTCAAATTTCCAAAGCATTGCGGAATTGTTCCATTCAAGTTATTGTGGGACAAATCAAGAATTCGAAGAGCACTGGCATTGCATATTAAAGAAGGGACCTCCCCGTTGAAATTATTATTTGAGACAGAAAAGACATTGATTGTCGAAGCTGGAATTAAAAGATTTCCATGGATCAAATTGAAGCTTAAGTCAAGAACTGCAATATTCTTCAATGGAAAGTGCTCAACTTTTGTCAAAGAGTTGTGAGATACATTTAAGTAAATCAAAGATTCATTCCTACCTCTTGCATCCATGTGGAATCTTGCCTTCAATTACATTTGTAAGAGAGGTCTAACCATTCCAAACTTTTAAGCCCTTTTAAAATTGGGGAACTCACTAAGATTGCAAGATGACAAAATAAGCTTGTAAGATTAGGCAATATATGGTTAACACTAGAAGTGCTATTAGATGTTAAGGATAGGTTTGTTATATGAAAGGTCAAGATGTTGGAGATTTGGAAGGTTTGAGAACATGCTCAAGCGATCTATGACACCACTAAGATTATTTGAGGATAAAAAGAGGTGGGTAAGATTGAGAAGTTGGAATATTGAAGATGGAAGAGGACCTTGGAGTTTATTATTCTCTAAGTCTATCGGTTCTAGTGATTTGGATTGGAATTCTTTGATATGCCCTTGAATTGATTTTGAGAGAGATATTTCCTTTAAGGAGGAGCAATATACAACCATGACGGAAGTGTTCCATTGAGTAAGTTTTAGATAACCTTAAATATATTAGATTAGGAAAAGCGGTTACCTCATCGGAATCGCCCACTCAATTGGTTCATCGACAAGTCTAAACTAGTGAGTTGCAAGAGGTTCCCCAATGATCTTGGAATTTGTCCACTCAATTGGTTCTCGTCAAGTGTAAATCAAGGAGTTGCAAGAGGTTCCCCAATGATCTTGGAATTTGTCCACTCAATTGGTTCCATCTCAATTCTAAATGAGTGAGTTGCAAGAGGTTTCCCAATGATCTTGGAATTTGTCCACTCAATTGGTTCTGCGATAAGTCTAAATAAGTGAGTTGCAAGAAGTTTCTCGGTGATCTTGGAACCGGTCACGATAAGTTGGGCGGAGAGATCTAAAACTTCAAGGACACAAGATTCCCTATCGACTCGAGCAATCCTCCACAAATATTTGCGTCTGAAATCATCAATTGCTCCAAAGATGATAAATTTGTGATTGAGACAGACAATCCTTGAAAGAAAGAATTTCTGATAGATCTAAGTACTTTAAGGCTGTAGATTATCAAGCTGAATCAATGAATTCTTTAGAGAAGGACATGCTCGATGCGGACCCAAATGTTCAAGATTGTTGCTCTGTTGAACTTCAAAGGATCAAGATTAAGGTTTTAGTTGCCTCCCAAGTTGAGGAGATTGAGGTTTGGCAAATCAAAAATGTTTTTTGGGAATTTTCCTTGCAAATCACAACCAGCAAGACTGAGAGACCTCAGAGAAGAGGATAGATTCATGAAGACATGAGGATTAATAGAAGACATGTTGATTCCATCCAAAAACAGATGTCTAACCTTGGTTAGGTTGTGAACAAGTCCCTCCACAGCATGTTTGTCAATTCTTTGGGGAATTATGTTCCAAGAGGAGAGATCAAGTGAAACCAATTTTGACAGTGGGAGACTTGGGATGGGACTTCTCCTACAAACCTGTCTTGGAAAGGTTGAGGTAGAATAGGCTTGTAAACCCACCAAATTCAGATGGAATTTTGGAATCATTGAAATCATTGTAGGCAAGGTTTAGATTTTGAAGGTGAGGAAGACGGAAGAGTGGTATTGGAAGGAAGTTGCCATATAATAGCTGCAGCTCAAGTCAAGGGCAATAACATGAGCATTTAGGTGATGACAAGTGACCCCATCCATGAGCAGCAATCTACCCTCCTTCCATGAATTTGTCTTGGGATGAGATTTATAGCAAGGCGAGAAGCATCCTCTGTTATGGAAAAAGAGTTCTTGAACTGGATTAGTGAAGAGCGAGAGTGAGATCAAGAAGAAGAAAAAGCGAGAAAGATGGAGAAAGAAGAGAAATAGGAGAGAAAGAGATAGGAGGCCATGTTATGTTTGTCGAGGAAGATGAAGGATAGGAATGGTGTTTATAGGCAACAAATAATAACACAACATTAGTGTTACAGTCTTTTTTTTCTTTGACAATGAAAAGCTATGGATATTAGATTTTCAAAATTTTGTATTTTTCACAATCATCAACAACCACTTACTCTTCTTTTACCATATATTTTCATTCTTAAAATTGGTTTTTTAAGCAAAATCTTGTATTTCATTTGAGCTCCCTGAACAACTAAAAAAATAAGATTAATGAAATTACAAAATAGATTAGCTTAAGTCTTCTTCCTATAACACTATAAAGAATGTGTGTGTCTATTCACTTGGTTGTCAACCAAAGCTAATTAATGTGGAAATTCTTTTCCACACAAAAGAACAAAATTGTGCTCTATTCATTGTGTTTGAGAAAGAAGATTGCTAGAAATTTAATTCACCGATTCCATAAAAACGTGTGTATACTTATATTTATATATATAGATATATATATTTATAACCTCATAATTCAAATCTAAAATCTCATTTGTTATAAATTCGATAAATTTATTTGGGAATAGTTATTTTCATTCGTTAATTATTTTTCTTTTAATCAAGTAAAAATTAAAACTAAAAAGGCATAATAATTTATTTGGCATTTTTAACTTTACAAACAAAAGGTCATTTTAACTTATTATTATTATTATTTGTCTCTTTTAGCCTTGAAACTTGTATAGTTTGTTAAATCACCAAACAAAAATGATGAAAAGTTAACTTTTGTTAACTAACGAAACTAACACTTACGTGATTGATGTTGACCGTTAGTAGTTAATGGCAACACCTATGTGGTACATATGAGATATTACACCAACACTGTTTGTTGACGTGACAATGCCACATGATCAATAATCGCTGACATGGTAGCACCACGTTATCGCCCATGGGTGACATATTAACCTTTGAGATCAAGTCTAATTAGTCTTTCATTGGTTATAAATTAAGAGTATAACTAATTTTGATGGGAATGATTACTTTTCATTAACTCGGTTTAAAGAACTATAACACGTAAAGTTTGATCCTATTGCAAAATTCAACACATATATGGGAATTTTGTATTTCCACAATCATCATGTTATTAGTGATCAACAACTACTTCCTGTTTGCCATATATTTTTATTCATAAAATTAATTATTTTTATTTGTCAAATCACCTCAAAATAAATAGAAATGTTAATATTTGTTAATTTTCTTGACATGACATCCATGTGACAATCTATCTATATTACATCGACAATTAATTAATTTTTAAAATTAAAAATATTTTTATACTTGTATCTTTAAAATTTTTAAAATTAATTAATTACTAGTGTGACAATCCACTTATTAAAAATTAATATTGACATTGTTGTTAACTACCAAGGTCAATATAGTCAAAAGGTCTTTTTCGCCAATTTTATTAGCTTAAGAGCTTAACAAGGCGCAAAAAATTAGGAGATGCTTAATTGATTATTCTTTTAAAAATTTGAGAGTTAAAAGTACCAATAAACCTAAATTATATTAAACAACCAACACCTTACAAAACAATAACAAAGATTCATGAGTAGGAAATTTTGAAAGTAAAATTATGGAACAATCATAGCCTTATGTTTAGACCCCTCACTATTATCTCATATTGGATTCTTCATTGTGTTTGAAGCATTTGATACTCTTGTTGAAAATATAATGGAACATATATACGAGTACTCAATCAGCATACGAGTTCCCAATTTTACATTTTCAAGTTTGCAGTGTGAAAGGAGCTACTTCCATCAGAGAAACTTGTCACTGTCACGAGTACGCCAAATTATTTTCCACACAAAGAAGAAATTTTATAGAAACATATCCCATGGCCATTCCAAACACTGCCCCGCATCCATAATCTATCAACACCACTTTTTGTCTTCAACATTGTTATTGGGCTTTTCATTTTCTGTGAAGCACTTAATATTTGTCCCCAACGTGTTTACTGCTGCCTCAATTTCACATCAATGCATTCACTTTCAAAATAGATTTCCAATACTTGGTCTGGCTTAATCCACAAGCAATAAGGAAATTTCAGTCATTTTAACTTTACAAACAAAAAGTCATTTTAACTTTCCTTTTTTCTCTTTAAACCTTGAAACTTGTATGGTTTGTAAAATCACCCAAAAAGGATGAAAAAGTTAACATCTGTTAACTAACAAAACTCGCACCTATGTGGTGATGTTGATGTTGAAAAGTCAATTAAGGGGTGTTGAAAAGTCAAAATGGGAGGTGCAATTGGCACCGAAAGAAAAGTGATAGGCAAGTTGTTTAAAGTTGAATGGGATAATTGCAATTTTGGTCCCTAATTTTTAGGCCATTTGCAAGTTAGTCCACGAACCTCAACTATAAATAGGCCTAATCATTTTCATTTCAACCATCCCAACCAATCTTTCTCTCTTAGTTTTCTCTTCTCCCATTTGAGAATTCTTAAGGAATTCTATTTGTTTGTAATATTTTGGAGATAGTAAAGTTATCATCGGTGTTAGTGCCCGAGGACGTAGGTATAATTTACCGAACCTTGTTAAAACTCTTATGTTCTTTCTTGTCCTATTTTTCTTTCAATATTTGAAGGTATAATAGTAGTATTTAATTGTGCTATTAAATTACGGTGCCAAAGAGTCGAAATCTAAGTCGAAGGGTGAGATGCCATTAAATCCTATACACATTTGTGAAATTTTGATGTGTGGGGCTCGATTATATGGGGCCATTTACCTCATCATTTGGAAATTTATACATTATTTTGGCCGTTGATTACGTTTTGAAATGGGTAGAGGCGAAAGCCACCCGAGAAAATGATGCGAAAACCACAACTAATTTTTTACTTGATTTTATTTTCTCAAGATTTGGAACTCCGAGAGCGATCATTGCGATAGAGGAACACATTTCGTTAACCGAGTCATCGAAGCTTTGATGAAGAAATATGGCGTGACTCAGCGGATAGCAACAACTTATCATCCGCAAACCAACGGACAAGCAGAGGTTTCAAATCGAGAAATCAAGTCAATCCTAGAGAAGACCGTTAAACCAAATGGGAAAGATTGGAGCTTGAAGTTAGTTGATGCGTTGTGGGCATATCGCACGGCCTACAAAGGACCTATCGGGATGTCACCTTACGGCTTGTTTTCGCAAACCTTGCCACTTGCTGTCGAACTCGAGCATAGGGCATTTTGGGCGGTGAAGGAATGTAATATGGAGATGAACGCTGTTGGTGAAGCACGGAAACTTCATATCCAAGAGCTTGAGGAGATTCACCGCAACGCTTACGATAGCGCACAAAATTATAAAGAGCAAACAAAAGCATTTCATGACAAGTGCATTTCATTTAAATCATTTTCCGTTGGTGAAAGTTCTCCTATTTAACTCAAAATTAAAAATTTTGCGGAAAACTTAAGTCCAAGTGGGCGGACCATTTACCGTGATCAATGTTTTTCCTCATGGAGCCGTAGAAATTGAGGATAGCTCAGTGCAGTTTAAAGTCAATGGACAACAGCTAAAACCTTTCTTTAAGAGCACACCAATCGGACTAATTGAAGAAATCGGGTTGGAAGAGCCAAAATCGGCAGAAAATGTCAAGCTTAACGACGTTAAACAAAGCGCTAAATGGGAGGCAACCCATTTGTTTACTTTTCATCAATTTTAATTTTTTTATTTTTATTTATATTTGTCGTTTGTTCGGACCCTCCGTGCCCTAGAAGAGAACATCACGGAAAAACTCTCCTTCCTTTACCTCAACCGTGGCCGCTGGCGTCATTGATCACGGGGAGTATCCTTTACCTTTCTTTGTTCTTAAATGTACTTTACATTTTTTTTTTCCGTATTGGGACAATACGATTAAGTGAGGGGGAGGGTAAAGGATGACATTAATTTCGCCTTGCTTGTCATATTTGTTTGATGATATGTTTGTTTGAATTGATTAGAAGAACAACTCCTTTGCCGTTGCTTGTCTCTAAGCATGTTATGATTATTTTAGTTCATAAAGATACTTGAATTCTAGCATGTTTGATAATCGAATAATATGAGTAAGTCCAATTTGACAACCCTTACAATTTGTCTTGATGTTGTTAGTTGAATTTCTCACCTAGTTTAATTAATTAGCCCATTTTGTGAGAACTTGAGCCTTTAGCATGTATGATTATATTTTCATGCTCCTTTTTCTTGCATGAGAGTGTCAATTTGGACATTGGAATCTAGAACTTGTGGCTTGTATGCATTTTGAGATTACATTGGAATTTGATGCATTAATATGATTTAGGCATTAGGATTCACCCTTTCTTTTCCCTTAATGAACCAAGTTGAAACCTAATCCTGTTTTCTTTGTTTTCACAAGATTTTAAACCCGAGCCTTTTCATTTATTCCTCTCTTCCACCCTTGACAAGACAAAGAGCAAAAGTTTAAGGTTGTGAGATCATGTTCCACAAAAAAAAAAAAGAAGACAAAAAAAAAGCAAAAAAAAAAATAAAAAAAAGCAAAAAAAACAAAAAAAAGAAGAAGAAGAAATAATTCGAAAAAAAAGAGAAAAAAAAGAAAAAAGAAAAGAGAGAAAAAAAAATAAACAGTTTGATGATTTGTTCATTATAGCTACATTTGCTTAGTTTGCTTATTCTTGTTGCCTATGTTTTCTAAGGTTGTGGACATGATATAGTTACTTGTTGGGAAACTCTTGTCTTGATTTTCTTTAGCCTCATTTTAGCCTTATTCCCCACCTTTACCTAAGCCCCATTACACCCTTTATTAAAAGTCCTAATGATTTTTGCATCTCATTTCTTTAAAGTAGTGGAGAATTGATCTTGCCACAAGCCTATGGAAACCCTTATTCAAATTTTGACTTTGAGTGAATTTGATTTCTACACCCGAAACACTTTTAGTGATTTGAGTGCATCTTGGTAAGAATTAAGCTGAGGTTAGAATTTGATTGATAATTGATAGAATATGGAAAGGTTGAATGATTGTTCTTGCTTGCACCTATTCGTTTTGATTCATGTTTTATTCACGTCATTTTTGTGCACTTGAACTCTCATAACTTTGTTTAAGACTTGCAACGGTTTAGGAGAAAGATGATTAAGCTTTTGATTAATTTATTTCAAACATACTTGAGGGCAAGTATGAGACAAGTGAGGGGAATTTGATGTACTCTTATATTTGACACTTTTGCTTGTTAATTCCTTTGTCTTATGAATTTTCACTACTTAATTGGTTGTATTTGATTTATTTCTTGTGTAGTGAACCCAATCTCGAAATGGCAACAAAAGACATAATCTGCAGCTTTTTTCTTTTTATTCTGTCATGGTTTGGAGTCGTGGGCACGACGCTTATTCTGTCATGGTGGAGTCGTGGGCACGCCGGGCACGACGCAGATCGACATGGCAAATCAAAAGTCAACACGGAATATTCGGAAACAACTTATCTTGATCTATTGGCGTGATTTGAGGATTTTGGATTTCATTTTCATAATTTTAAAGATATTATCTTATCTTTTTGATTAATTCTCCTTGTTGATTTGGGCATTTGAAGCCTATAAATACCCACCTTTGGGTAAGGCTAAGGGATTTCTTGTCTTTTGTTCTTATTGCTACTTTGTTTTCGTTTTAATAAAATTTTCTTCTTTGTTTTATTTCTTACTTTATTTTATTTTTATGCTTTTACATTATCAAAACATGTTAAGCATGATAATCAATATCATGCTTGGCTAATTTTCTCAAGCCAAGAGCTAGTACGAATCAATTCCTCACGTGAGAATTGAATATTTCTTAAATCCTTCGGATACATTTTCGCCTTTCGCTTAGATAGTTTGGCAATCGGCCTTACTAAAATTTTAAACGTTTTCAAATCAAAAAGGATCCGTTGGTGCGGAATCGTTTAATTTTACTGATTGGGAGGAAGGATCGGCTGTGGCATTTCGACTTCTATGAACACTCTTAGCGGCGGTCCGCTAAGGAAAGACGAGATCGGAAATGATTCTTGATAAGACAACTTCCGAGTTGGGCTTTTCCTGTTTTAAAACTAAATATTTTAACGGTGATAGACGTGGTTGATTTACTTAAGAATCGACTTTCGAAGATAGACTTGGGAAGATCGGTTACATGAGAGAAAAGTAAGTTACGATGGGTTGGGCCTCGTAGACTGTAACCGACATGAATCCCGGAGCAAAAATCTATTTTCGATGATCTTGGGAATTGACGAACTAGCTCGAGGCGATTCTTATACTCGTGTTTATTCAACTTAATCTTTAATCTTCTTTATTTTATTGCTTTTATTTTAATACATCTTTCTTTGCACTTTTACTTGTTTATTTTATTTTCTTGTTACTTCTCAAATCACCCTTTTTTTTATTTTCCATTTCAGCTCCTAGGTCGAGAACAAGAAATTTAATCAAAAATTCCATTAAACTCCCTGTGGATCGACCCTCTTCCACTATTCTACCTTTTTATTTATTTATTTTATTTTTGAAGAGGTTTATTTTATTTTGATAGGCAAAACGACGCTTGTCATCACTTCGTAACAAAATAATAATATAAGTGACTAAAACGTAACATTTTAAACATAAGTGACTAAAATGTAACCTGAGGCAAACAAAAGTGACTATTTTTGTAGATTACCCTAAAATTAAATTTCTTAAATTATTGATATATGTTTAGACATTATTACCGCTTCATTGTTAAATTTCAAACAAGTTTGAACATTAAATATAAAATAGTTAAGTTTCAATTAAGCCTACGTAAATGAAATTAGGGACATGGGATCCACCGATTGTACCTCATTTCACATCAACTTTGTTACTGAACTACATTTACTCAAGAAATAAAAGGAAAAAAGAGGCATGAATGCTTGAAATTCCAACTTTGTCTGCACCATCAACATCTTGATTTCCATGTTAGCTATAAACTTAACATGTTAATTCATTACCTTGTCAAGTGATTCATGAACAAGCCATCACTGGGAATACACCATGCACAATGCTAAAGATAAAGAAATATGGTTAAATTGGTCAAGGCAAAACATTAGACACACTTGTAAAAAATTATGAAAATACAATGAGATCAACGAGACATTTTGTTCTCCTTTAGTGAGCGAGAGCAAAGATTATTGAGACTAAATTGAAAGACATGAAAGAAGACATAAACACCACCACCATACAAAATGTTACACTCAAACAAACCATTATAGATAGTACGAAATGCAATGAAAGACAGAGGAATTGGCACAATAATAAAGACAGACACATACCAATACAACCCTTCACCATAGGCAAAACGGTCTACAAAACATGAAATTATGAAAATACAACACTAATTCTTCAACATCATCTGCAGTAATTAGATCCTTCTTCGTCTATTGCCGTGATTGACTTCCTTTGACTTTCTTCTTCGCCTCTTCTCATGTTGGTTTTCAACCAAATTCACCAACCATTTCGGCTTACCAGTTCTGAAAACAACATATCCCACGGACATTCCGAGCACTACTCCGCATCCATAACCTATCAACACCACTTTCCAACCAAAAGCAATGTTTGATTTTGAGCCATCTTTTCAAGCACATTTGAGGTCTTGGCTCAATGATGTTGCAACCTTTTGAGACCTGAAACCCACATAGTCCCTTATTTCCTTCATATGAATCATTTCCAAATGTGTTGAATTGTTTGCCTTGAGGAATCTAACCATGGAGTTGATTTTCTGAAAAATTTAAGGACGAAAGAAATGGCAGATCTGCCAATCTATTTGGAATCATCCCAGACAACCTGTTTGAAGATAGGTCCAACCATTCAAGACTTGTCAAATTCCCTATTGAGGGGGGGATACCACCATTAAGGTTATTCTGAGAAAGGTTGAGCCCTTTCAGTAAGTTAAGCTTCCCAATAACTTTTGGAATACCCCCTTCAAACTGATTGTTTGATAGATCAATGATCATCCACATGTTGAAAATTTTCACCAATTCCATATCTTGTTCTTTCATAACAATTCCAATGGAATAGGTATAGAAGCCACAACCTTCATGATCATTCACCCCCATGTATGACACAGTACTACCAATCTTCTCTTGATTTATGATAGCCTTGAAGCTGTTGATGTATCTCACTGGTAGGGGTCCAGAAAAATAATTACTTGAGATGTCAAAAATTTGGATTTTAGAGAAAAAAGGGCTAGGCTTGGAGCTATGGTCATGCAAGGAACCATGCACTTGATTTGACTTTAGTACAAGAACTTTTAGCTGTGGAAGACTTCCCAACCAATGAGGAAATGTATCCTTAATCTTGTTGTTACCAAGATCTAGCACTTCCAGACCATTACAATTAAGGATGGATGGTGTCAAAGGCCCTTCTAACAGATTTCCATTTAAGTTGAAATTACTCAATTGGCATCCCTTTACAAATGTTGGAGGAATCGTCCCATAAAACTTGTTCTTCTTCAGATTCAAGAATTGAAGGTTGTTGCTGAAATTTCCAAAACATTGCGGAATTGTTCCACTCAAGTTATTGTAGGACAAATCAAGAATTCGAAGAAAAGTGACATTGCAGATTAAAGAAGAGACCTCTCCATTGAAACTATTATTTGAGATCAGAAAAACATTGATCGTCGAAGCTGGAATTGGAAGATTTCCAGGGATCAAATTGGAGCTTAAGTCAAGAAATGCAATATTCTTCCATGGAAAGTGCTCAACTTCTGTCAAAGAGTTGTGAGATACATTTAAGTAAGTCAAAGAGTCATTCCCCACCTCTTGCATCCATTGTGGAATCTTTCCTTCAATTCTGTTGCAAGAGAGGTCTAAACTTTCCAAACTTTTAAGCCCTTTCAAAAATTGGGGGAATTCACTAAGATTGCAAGATGAAAAAAATAAGCCTGTAAGATTAGGCAATATATGGTTAACACTAGAAGTGCTATTAGATGTTGAAGATAGGCTATTATATGAAAGGTCAAGATATTTGAGATTTGGAAGGTTTGAGAACATGCTCAACTCTATGACACCACTAAGATTATTTGAGGATAAGCTGAGGTGGGTAAGATTGAGGAGTTGGAATATTGAAGATGGAAGAGGACCTTGGAGTTTATTATTCTCTAACCATATCGATTTTAGTGATTTGGATTGGAATTCTTTGATATGCCCACTAAATTGATTTTGAGAGAGATATATTATATTTAAGGAGGGTGCAGTATATAACCATGACGGAAGTGTTCCATTGAGTAAATTGTCAGATAAGTCTAAATATATTAGATTAGAAAAAGCGGTTACCTCATCTGGAATGGAACTTTCTAATGAATTTCTAGCTATTTCCAAGATTTCAAGCTGCGTTAGGTTTAGAATTGATAACGAAAATTTTCCACTCAATTGGTTGTCTGACAAGTCTAAATGAGTGAGTTGCAAGAGGTTCCCCAATGATCTTGTAATTTGTCCACTCAATTGGTTCTGTGACAAGTCTAAACGAGTGAGTTGCAAGAGGTTCCCCAATGATCTTGGAATTTGTCCACTCAATTGGTTCTGCGACAAGTCTAAATGAGTGAGTTGCAAGAGGTTTCCTAGTGATCTTGGAACCGGTCCTGATAAGTTGGAATAGGAGAGATCTAAAAACTTCAAGGACACAAGATTCCCCATTGAGTCAGGCAATCCTCCACAAATATTTGCGTATGAAATTATCAATTGCTCCAAAGATGATAAATTTTTTATTGAGACAGACAATCCTTGAAAGAAAGAATTTCCTGATAGATCTAAGTACTTTAAGGCTTGTAGATTATCAACTGAATCAATGAATTCTGTAGAGAAAGACATCCACGACAGATCCAAATGTTCAAGATTGCTGCTCCGATTGAACTTCAAAAGATCAAGATTGAGGTTTTGATTGCCTCATAAGTTGAGAAAATTGAGGTTTGGGAAATCAAAATGTTTTTGGGAATTTTCCTTGCAAATCACAACTATCAAGACCGAGAGACCTTAGAAGAGGATAGATTCATGAAGACATGAGGATTAATAGAAGACATGTCAATTCCATCCAAGAAAAGATGTCGACCTCGGTTAGGTTGTGAACAAGTCCCTCAGAGCATATTTGTCAATATTGTTAATTGTTCATCAATCCAAGAGAGATCAAGCGAGACCAATTTCGACGGTGGGAGACTTGCGATGGGACTACTCCTACAAACCACAGTATAAGAAAGGTTGAGGTAGAGTAGGCACGTAAATCGACCAAACTCGGATGGAATTTTGGAATGATTAAAATTATTGAAGGCAATATTGAGTTTTTGAAGGTGAGGAAGAAGGAAGAGATGGTATCGGAAGGAAGTTGCCAAAAGCCAACTGCAGCTCAAGTCAAGGGCAATAACATGAGCATTAAGGTGATCTGGCTGACCCCATCCCATGAGCAGCAATCATACCCTCCTTCCATGAATTTGTCTTGGGATAAGATTTAAGGCCAGCAACCTCATCGCAATACCAAGCAGGAAGCACTGTCTGAGTGATGGAAAAAGAATTCTTGAACTGGATTAGTGAAGTAGCTTCAGGGTGAGAGCAGGAGTGAGATCCTGAAGAAGAAGCATAAAGATGGGGAAAGAAGAGAAATAGGCAGAGAAAGAGTAAGGAGGCCATGTTATGTTTTTAGAGTAAGATGATGGAGAACGGTATTTATAGGCAACAACAACAGCAGTTGAAAAGTGAAACAAATAATATCCAATACTAAACGAAAGATTTGTTTAAATAATTTTAGATGTATATTTTCATACTTTAAATAATTTATTTATCATTTAAATAGTAATCTGAGTCAATTGCATCATTAAAAATCTGTGTAATGAATAGGAGCCAAACGTTGAAGTGGCTGGAAATTATCTTGTAATGCTTGCCTGCAGATTTTGGTATGTTTGAAATGTATGGAGATGTGCCAAGTGGAACTGTTTTGGGGCTTATCACTACCTGTATGTCACACAACAGAACACAAAATAAAATAATCAAATCAGATCTTTGAATATTGAATTACCAAGAGTTAAAAGAGTACATGCACTAAAACCAAAAATTTCGATATATGAGGGTAGTGGGACATGTATGCTTGTGACCAATTGGCTAGAATTACAGGTCTGAAATGTGGAGAATGTGTGGATGTAATTTTGCCCCTTTATTGAAAGATGTATAGAATAATTCTTTTATACTAGATAAAAGAGTAAATCGGTCCTTTCTACAGGGGCGAAATCAGGGGGCAGGCATGGGCCCCGGCCCCTCCTAAAATGGGAAATTTTCATTTAGGCCCTTTAGATTTTTTTTAAATTTTAAATTAGTAAAGGTAAAATTGCACTTTGGCCCCCCTAAAATTATAAAAAATTAATTTAATCCTTTAAAAATTATAAATATATAGACTATAAAAATTAAAATTTCATTCGCCCCCAAAATTTTTTCTAGCTTCGCCCCTGCCTTTCTATTAAAATTTCTTCTATTTTTACCGTTAAAAACGGGACAGTTGTATGTAAGTGCCACATGTACTTCACGCTGACATACAAAACTCAATTTTTAACGATAAAAATAGAAGAAATTTGACTAATTTTCTCATTTTTAACCGTTGACTAAGCTACCTAAAAGCCAGTAAATAGTTTTGCATAATGCAACTTCTGGACAAATTAGCCTTACTCAGTCTGATCTGTTAAAACTAGCTGAAAGTTGGTATACACGTAGATAGATATACACATGGATTAATTAATTAATCCACAAGCAAGGTTGGACATTTGCTTAATGCAGAATTCCACACAAATATGAAATATGAAAATGCTGCAATATTGAGTATATACGTTTACTCGAGAAAGAGGCGACTAGGTGAGGAAGTTGTCTATTTACATCACTTAAACTCTTGCTTCCACTTATCGCTGTCACCTAAACCTAGTCTACAAGCAATGAGGAAAGTTCGAACAATTGCAGAAGAATGTCCAGTAATTCCACACAAATTAACAACAATATGCAGTATCCACTAACTTGTTTGTACCGTCTACCAAAAGCAGCTAAGGATATCAATTCCTCTAATTAGGTAACATCAAATCTGAGACCAATTAGGTTTAGTCTTTAAATTTTGAGTCCCATGACACCACCATGCTAACAATCAAATGGTTTATGATGAAGTTTGCAGTGTGGAAAGGAGCTACTTGAATGTATAATTGAAGAAGTGGGATAATTATAGACATCCATTCTAATTTTAAAAGAATTTTCACATTTTAAGTTGTTACTGAGAAATTTGTGTAAACTCTTGATCTATCCTGTGAAACTGAGGTACTTGTAAACATATTAATTTGATTATGTTTTGTAATCAATTGATTGAAAGAAAAGGTAGAATGTAATAACAAAATACATAGGTGATGATGTGTATCCAATGATTGGCATAATGGCTTATTTGGTCCTCTTAACTTTACTAAAAAATCATTTTAGCTCTCAATTTTTTCATCTTTTTAGCCCTTAAACTTGCGTTATTTGTCAAATCACCCAAAATAGAAAAAAAGTTGACATATAATATCGTTAGGTCAACAACTTCATTTAAATCTAAAATATAAAAATAATTAAATATGTATAAATCTAAAAATTCTTAAAATTAAAACTAAATTTTTTGTAATTTTTATTATTTAAAAATCTTAAAATTTTCAAATTGTATTGAAGTATCAAACTATCCCATTGATATGATTACCCAATTTGGGTCTAAAGTTGTATAAGAAATTTTAAGTGTTGACTCGATTGGCTTTATTAGCACTTTCAAGGCAAGCTCACGCTACCTACCTAGTTCAGTAAGCTTGACCAATACGGACTAGACTGTGGACAATATTTTTCACAAATTTTAGAAAACTTGTCTTGAATTTTTATATAAATATGGATTCTTTAATGTAAACATATTTTATATTTTCTAAATAGTTAGTTGAGCCAATAGGTCGGCTCGGGATGAAAATGTTGCTAGTCGAAATCTTTTTTACTATTTTGTTGAAATTGAGAAAGATCCCATTACTCAACCCCTCATTATTTCGTTAACTAGAAGTCATATTCTTTAAATTCATTTTGTTGTAGTTTCTGATGTTATGCCAATTTCCTAGTAGATATCCTATATGAATAAGTTAGATAAAATTCACTATGAGCAAGTTAAAGCCAAGGGGAAGCTAGGGCTTCGGCCTCATCGGTTAAATGTTACAATTTTATTTTTAGCCTCTCCCCAAAATTTATAATTAAATTTAATCCCCTTTAGCCCCTTCAAATGGAAACATTATCACTTTTTACCCTCGTTAGAAAGTAATGATTCAATTTAGGCCATTTCCATGCAAAGATTTTAGGTTTATGTCCATCCCTAACACTAAATTTATAGCCTTAATCAGACTATGATTTTTAACTTGTCTAAAAGCTATACCTTTAAACATATACTAAATATTGGTCATATTAGACTAGTCATTATATTAGATCAAATCATTACTCTATTTTTCTAACTTTACTTAAGCCTAGCTAACAAGTTTGCTTGATTAATCACATATAATAATTTTTTTTTGTAATACTATTCGGGACTTAGGTGTTCTTTAGTTGGAAATACCTTTGGAAGTGTTGGTCCTTTTATTGTTAGGATCTAAATAATAATCCTAACAATAATTCTAATAAAATTCAAACTTAAATAGAGTCTTATGTTTATAAATCTCTTCTTTGAATTTTTTGCCATCAAGTCTTTCACACTTTATATTTTCATCTTGACCCATTTTGTCTTTAAATTCACGCTTTTCACCCCAAATTTCCTTTTGCCTTCAATTTAGTTCCTACAAGATAAAAAACCATAAAAAGCCCAAATTGATAGGATCATACTTAAAATATATATGCAATTAACACATAAAAGTATGTCATTTTAGAGTACTATAGACATTTATGGAGAGTACTAGCAAAGACTTTGAGACCAAAAATTACTTTATTTAATCGATTATAAGCTTAAGAATAACAATTATGAGATTGTTTTCTCTATTTTATGGTGAGTAGTACGAAAGATTATTGAGACTGAAAATGGGAAGTCATCATAAATAGATGCATCATACAAAATGTTACACTCAAAACAAACCCTTACAGATAGTAGAAAATTTAATCAAATACTGAGGAATTGATACAATAGTAAACAGAGATGCATGGCAATGCAACCCTTCACCATAGGAAAAAAAAACATTTTGAGAGACTACAAAATAAGAAATTATGAAGATACAACATAAACGCTAGAACATCATTTCCACCAACTAGATCTTTCTTTGACCATTCCTACGATTGTCATTCTTTGTGTTAGAATTAAGTGACCCAAATTCTTACTTAAATAAAATACGATGGAAAATAAAATAAAAGTAAAATCCATATAGAACTAGACTTCTTTTATTTTATTTTAGAATAAGGTTTTAAACCTTATTAAACTCCATCTATTTTATATTGATTAGGATAAGGTGTTTCAATCCTACTAGAATATGGCTTTACAAGCCTATAAATAGACATAGTCTATTCCTCTTGTATTGATTCAAATTTTCGACATAGTGAATTTTCTTTTCCTCTGTCTGTGGTTTTTTTCGAAAGGGTTTCACGTAAAATTTGTGTGTTCTTTATTTTATTTATTTTATTTTATTTTATTTTTCACAAATTGGTATCGAGCTTAGGGTTATTCATCTCGATCACGATAATGGCATCTTTGAAGTATGAAATTTATTGTTGGATCGCAACACCATTTGCGTTGTGGCAAATTAAGATGCAAGCGGTTCTTGCAGATAGATCTCGGAGGATGCCCTGCTAGGATAGATAAGATGCCTTCGACATTAATGAGATGAAGAGAAGAAGCGTAAGGATCGAAAGGCATTAACACAATTACATCGCATTTGTCCAACGAAATTTTGCGGGATGTGATGAAAGAGAAACCGCTATTGCATTATGGAAGAGGCTAGAACAAATATGTATGTCAAAAACTCTAACAAGCAAGTTGCATATGAAACAGCGTCTTTATGCTCATCGTTTGGAGGAAGGTGCGCCTGTACACGAACACTTAACAGTGTTTAAAGAAATTCTCTCAAACTTGGAGGCCATGGAGGTTCAGTCGATAAGGAAGATTTAGGGTTGATTCTACTTTGTTCGTTGCCCCCGTCTTATTCAACCTTTAAAGACACGATTTTATATAGCCGCGAGTCTCTCACAGTTGATGAGGTTTATGATTCTTTAACCTCGTATGATAAGATGAAGCATCTTGTGGTTAAACCCGACTCTCAAGGAGAGGGTCTCATTGTTCGTGGGAGACAAGATCGAAATGCTGATGATGATCGTGGTAGGACACAGGAACGGAATCCTCGTGGTAAATCTAAGGGTAGATCGAAGTCTTCAAACAGAGGTAAAACTTGCAACTTCTGCAAGAAGAAAGGGCACATTAAATCTGACTGCTATAAGCTACAAAATAAGATTAAAAGGGAAGCTGCGAATCAAAAGGGAAAACAACCAGAAAATTTCGTTGAAGCTGATGTTGTAGAAGACTACAGCGATGGTGAACTTCTAGTCGCTTCTGTCAATGATTCTAAAGTAAGCGAGGAGTGGATACTTGATTCAGGCTGCACCTTCCACATGAGTCCCAATCGGGATTGGTTTACAACTTATGAAACAGTATCTGAAGGTATTGTTTTGATGGGAAATAATGCTTCATGTAAAATCACAGGTGTTGGAACAATTAAAGTTAAGATGTTTGATGGAATTGTCAGAACACTTAGTGACGTGGGGCATGTTCCAGAATTGAAAAGAAATTTAATTTTGTTGAGTACTCTTGATTCAAAAGGGTACAGATACACAGCTGAAAGTGGAGTTTTAAAGATTTCCAAAGGGTCCCTTGTTGTGATGAAAGGGCAGAGAAAAATTGCCAAGTTATATGTTTTGCAGGGTTCTACTGTTACTGGTGATGCAGCTGTCACTTCCTCTTCCTTGTCAGATGATGATATTACTAAACTTTGGCATATGCACCTAGGGCATATGAGTGAGAATGGCATGGGTGAATTAAGCAAAAGAGGACTTCTTAATGGGCAAGGAATTTGCAAACTGAATTTCTGTGAGCACTGTGTTTTTGGGAAGCAAAAGAGAGTTCGATTCACTAGAGGAATCCATAACACGAAGGAAGCGTTGGAGTATATTCATTACGATCTGTGGGGCCATCGAGTGCCTTCAAGAGGTGGAGCTAATTATATGCTAACCTTTATTGATGATTTTCCGAAAAGTTTGGGCGTTCTTCACAAGCGAAAAGCGATGTGTTTTCCGCATTTAAGTCTTGAAAATTATGATTGAAAATAGACGGAAAAGCAGATAAAATACCTCCGCATGCGAGATAATGGCTTAGAGTTACATTCGATGAGTTTAATAGATTGTGCAAGTCGAAGGGATCATGAGACACTTGACAGTTCGTCATACTCCACAAAAAAGCGGCGTTGCGAGCAGAATGAACGAACGATCATGGAGAAGGTTCGATGTATGTTGTCAAATGCCAACTTATCAAGACATTTTGGGCAAAAGCGACCTCTCTGCATGTTTTTGATCAACCGATCTCCATCCGTTGCCATTGAGAAAAAGACTCTACAAGAGGTATGGTGCAGTAATCCCGCTAATTATTCGATTTAAAGATTTTTAGGTGTCTGCGTATGCTCATGTTGATAATGGAAAATTGGAACCGAGATCTATTAAATGCATTTTCTTGGTTATAAAGTGGTGTAAAAGGCTATAAGTTATGGTGTCCTGAAAATAGAAAAGTTGTGATTAGCGAGATGTTGTTTTGATGAAACCGCTATGCTACCTAACTTATCTCTTAAAGACTCTTCCAATAAAGAAAACCAAAAGCGGTGGAGCATCGAGTTAATACGAATCAACTCCTCAAGCCGATACAAAATTGAGAATAGAGTTGCTTCTTCACCACAATACTCTATCGCCAAAAATAGAACAAGAAGAAATTAAACCTCCAAAGAAGTATGCCGAGGCTGATCTAGTTGCTTATGCTTTAAATGTGGCTGAAGATATAGATGCGAATCAAGAGCCATTTAATTATTCTGAGGCGATTAGCTGTGAAGACTCAGAAAAGTGGATGTTTGCAATGCAAGAGGAGATGGAATCACTCCACAAAAACAGAACATGGGATCTTGTAAAACTTCCTAAAGGTAAAAAGGCTGTTCGTTGTAAATGGGTGTTTAAAAAGAAAGAAGGGACTCCAGGAGTTGAAGAACCAGATATAAAGCAAGGCTTGTTGCAAAGGGTTACAGTCAAATTCCAGGAGTGGACTTCATGATGTGTTCTCCCCAGTTGTTAAGCATAGTTCGATTCGAGCTTTGCTTGGTATTGTGGCCATGCATGATTTGGAGCTTGAGCAGTTAGATGTAAAAACTGCATTTCTGCATGGAGAACTTGAGGAGGATATTTACATGCAACAACCAGAGGGTTTTACAGTCTCGGAAAAAGAGGACTATGTTTGCTTGCTGAAAAAGTCCCTTTACGGTTTGAAACAGTCACCAAGACAGTGGTACAAGAGGTTTGATTCCTTTATGACTTCTCATGATTTCAAAAGAAGTAGTTTTGATAGTTGTGTCTACTTTAAGAAAAACAGTGATGGTTCTTTTGTGTATCTACTTCTTTATGTTGATGACATGTTGATAGCAACAAAAGATAAAGTAGAGATAAGAAAGGTCAAAGCCCAACTAAGTGAAGAATTTGAGATGAAAGATTTAGGACCAGCAAAGAAGATACTTGGTATGGAGATCCTTAGAGATAGAAAAGCAAGTAAATTGTACCTAAGTCGGAAGGGTACATTGAGAAAGTTCTTTTGAGTTCAATATCTGAGAGTGCTAAGCACGTTAGTACTCCTTTAGCAGCTCATTTTAGACTTTCATCAGCTTTGTCTCCACAATCAGATGATGAGATTGAGTACATGTCACATGTTCCATACTCTAGTGTAGTAGGATCTCTCATGTATGCTATGGTTTGTTCACGTCTAGATTTATCATATGCAGTCAGTGCAGTTAGCAGATACATGGCGAATCCTGGTAAAGAACACTGGAAAGCAGTTCAGTGGATTTTAAGATACTTACGAGGTACTACTGATGTTTGCTTACAGTTTGTAAGAACTAGAGATGGAGTCATTGGGTATGTTGATGCTGATTTTGCTGGAGACCTTGATAGAAGAAGATCTCTCACAGGTTATGCCTTTGCAATCGGAGGTTGTGCAATCAGTTGGAAAGCCACTTTGCAAACTACAGTCGCTTTGTCTACCACTGAAGCTGAGTACATGGCGATTACTGAGGCTTGTAAAGAAGCTGTTTGGTTGAAGGGACTCTTTAGTGAAATTAATGAAGACCTTCAAATCAGTACAGTATTTTGTGACAGTCAGAGTGCCATCTTTCTTGCAAAAGATCAAATGTTTCATGAGAGAACAAAACACATTGATGTTCGGTATCATTTTGTTTGTGATATTATTGCTCGTGGTGATATTGTTGTGAGCAAAATTAGTACTCATGAAAATCCTGCAGATATGATGACTAAGTCACTTCCTATAACCAAGTTTGAGCATTGCTTGGACTTGGTTGGTGTTCATTGTTGAAGTTAAACCCTTAAGGGGTTTTATGGAAGAGGTGGAGAACTTGTTTATTGAAAGTTCGCGATGAAGAACTTGTTCATTGAGAATTTGTGTCAAGGTGGAGATTGTTAGAATTAAGTGACCCAAATTCTTACTTAAATAAAATACGATGGAAAATAAAATAAAAGTAAAATCCATATAGAACTAGACTTCTTTTATTTTATTTTAGAATAAGGTTTTTTAAACCTTATTAAACTCCATCTATTTTATATTGATTAGGATAAGGTGTTTCAATCCTACTAGAATATGGCTTTACAAGCCTATAAATAGACATAGTCTATTCCTCTTGTATTGATTCAAATTTTCGACATAGTGAATTTTCTTTTCCTCTTCTTTTATAAATAGACTTCTTTTATTGATTCCTCTTCTCATGTTGGTTTTCAACCAAGTTCACGAGCCACTTTGGCTTACCAATTTGGAAAACAACATATTCCATGGCCATTCCGAACACTACTCCACATCCATAACCTTTCAACACCACTTTCCAACCAAAAGCAATGTTTGATTTTTGGACCATCTTTTTCAAGCACATTTAGAGGTGGTGGCTCAATGATGTTACAACCTTTCGAGACCGGAAAACCACATAATCCCTTGTTTCCTTCATATGAATCATTTCCAAATGTGTTGAACTGTTTTCCTTGAGGAATCTGACCATGGAGTTGATTTTCAGAAACATTTAAGGACGTAAGAAATGCCAAATCTGCCAATCTATTTGGAATCATCCCAGACAACCTGTTTGAAGATAGGTCCAACCATTCAAGACTTGTCAAATCCCCTATTGAAGTAAGGATACCACCATTAAGGTTATTATGAGACAGGTTGAGCCCTTTCAAGAAGTTAAGCTTCCCAATAACCTTTGGAATCTCCCTTCAAACCGATTGTTTGATGATCAATGATCATCCACATGGTGATTTTAGACTTGTCAAATCCCTATTGAAGTTACCACCATTAAGGTTATTATCTTGTCCTTTCATAACAATCTCCCACCGATTGTTAGACGGATCAATGATCATCCAGATGGTGAATATTTTAACCAATTCCATATCTTGACCTTTCATAACAATTCCAATAGAATAGGTATAGAAGTCCATGACCATACACCCCGTATGCGACAACGTACTACCAATCTTGTCTAGATTTATGATAGCCTTGAAGCTGTTGATGTATCTCACAGGTAGAGGTTCAGAAAAATAATTACTTGAGAGGTCAAAAATTTGGATTTTAGAGAAAAAAAGGGCTAGACTTGGAGCTATTCACATACAAGGAGCAATGCGTATGATTTGACTTCAATACAAGAACTTGTAGTTGTGGAAGACTTCCCAACCAATGAGGAAATGTATCATTGATCTTGTTGTTACCAAGATCTAGCACTTCCAGACCTTTACAATTAAGGATGGATGCTGTCAAAGGCCCTTCTAACAGATTTCCATTTAAGTTGAAATTCCTCAATTGGCATCCCTTTGCAAATGTTGGAGGAATCATCCCATAAAACTTGTTCCTCTTCAGACAAAAACAACACCACCTTACAAAATTTTACACTCAAACAAACCATTACAGATAGTACGAAATGCAATGAAAGACAGAGGAATTGGTACAAAACTAAAGGCAGACAGATACCAATGCAACCCTTTACCATAGGTAAGACGGTCTTCAAAACAAGAAATTATGAAATTGGCTTTCTTCACCTTTTCTCATATTGGTTTTCAACCAAATTCACCAACCATTTTGGCTTACCAGTTTGGGAAACAACATATCCCACGGACATTCCGAACACTACTCCGCATCCATAACCTATCAACACCACTTTCCAATCAAAAGCAATGTTTGATTTTGAGCCATTTTTTTCAAGCACATTTCGAGGTGCTGGCTCAATGATGTTGCAACCTTTCGAGACAGGAAACCCACATAGTCCCTTATTACCTTCATATGAATCATTTCCAAATGTGTTGAATTGTTTTCCCTGAGGAATCTGACCATGGAGTTGATTTTCAGAAACATTTAAGGACGAAAGAAATGGCAGATCTGCCAATCTATTTGGCATCGTCCCAGACAACCGGTTTGAAGATAGGTCCAACCATTCAAGACTTGTTAAATTCCCTATTGAGGTGGGGATACCACCATTAAGGTTATTATGAGAAAGGTTGAGCCCTTTCAGTAAGTTAAGCTTCCCAATAACCTTTGGAATCTCCCCTTCAAACTGATTGTTTGATAGATCAATGATCATCCACATGGTGAAAATTTTATAGAAGGAACCATCTCTACCACCATACACCCCCATGTACGACACTGTACTACCAATCTTCTCTCTATTTATGATAGCCTTGAAGCTGTTGATGTATCTCACTGGTAGGGGTCCAGAAAAATAATTACTTGAGAGATCAAAAATTTGGATTTTAGAGAAAAAAGGACTAGACTTGGAGCTATTGACACATAAGGAACCATGCATATGATTTGACTTCAATACAAGAACTTGTAGCTGTGGAAGACTTCCCAACCAATGAGGAAATGTATCATTGATCTTGTTGTTACCAAGATCTAGCACTTCTAAACCTTGACAATTAAGGATGGATGGTGTCAAAGGCCCGTCTAACAGATTTCCATTTAAGTTGAAATTACTCAATTGGCATCCCTTTGCAAATGTTGGAAGAATCATCCCATAAAACTTGTTCATCTTCAGATTCAAGAATTCAAGTCTGTCGCTCAAATTTCCAAAACATTGCGGAATTGTTCCGCTCAAGTTATTGTGGGACAAATCAAGAATTTGAAGAGAAGTGACATTGCAGATTAAGGAAGAGACCTCTCCATTGAAACTTTTATTTGAGATCAGAAAGATATTGATTGTTGAAGCTGGAATCAGAAGATTTCCACGGATCAAATTGGAGCTTAAGTCAAGAACTGCAATATTTTTCTATGGAAAGTGCTCAACTTCTGTCAAAGAGTTGTGAGATACATTTAAGTAAGTCAAAGAGTCATTCCCCACCTCTTGCATCCACTGTGGAATTTTGCCTTCAATTTTGTTACAAGAGAGGTCTAAGCTTTCCAAACTTTTAAGCCTTTTCAAAAATCGGGGGAATTCACTAAGATTGCAAGATAAAAAAAATAAGCTTGTAAGATTAGGCAATATATGGTTAACACTAGAAGTGCTATTAGATGTTAAGGATAGGCTGTTATATGAAAGGTCAAGATTTTTGAGACTTGAAAGGTTTGAGAACATGCTAAATTCTATGACACCACTAAGATTATTTGAGGATAAGCTGAGCTCGGTTAGATTGAGAAGCTAGAATATTGAAGATGGAAGAGGACCTTGGAGTTTATTATTGTTTAACCTTATCACTTCTAGTGATTTGGATTGGAATTCTTTGATATGCCCACTGAATTGATTTTGAGAGAGATCTATTCCCTTTAAGGAGGGAGCAGTATATAACCATGACGGAAGTGTTCCATTGAGTAAATTGTCATATAAGTCTAAATATATTAGATTAGGAAAAGCGGTTACCTCATCTGGAATGGTACCTTCTAATGAATTTTCTGTTATATCCAAGTCTTCAAGCTGCCTTAGGTTTAGAATTGACAATGGAATTTGTCCTGATAAGTTGGAACCGGAGAGTTGTAAAAACTTCAAGGACTCAAGATTCCCTATCGAGTCAGGCAATCCTCCACAAATATTTGCCTCTAAAATTATCAATTGCTCCAAAGATGATAAATTTGTGATTGAGACAGACAATCCTTGAAAGAAAGAATTTCCTGATAGATCTAAGTACTTTAAGGCCTGTAGATTATCAACTGAATCAATGAATTCTGTAGAGAAGGACATCCACGACAGATCCAAATGTTCAAGATTGCTGCTCCGGTTGAACTTCAAAGGATCAAGATTGAGGTTTTGGTTGCCTCCCAAGTTGAGGAGATTGAGGTTTGGCAAATCAAAAAAGTTTTTTTGGAATTTTCCTTGCAAATCACAATAAGCAAGACTGAGAGACCTTAGAGAAGAGGATAGATTCATGAAGACATGAGGATTAATAGAAGACATGTCAATATTATCCAAGAAAAAATGTCTGACCTCGGTTAGGTTGTGAACAAGTCCCTACAGAGCGTGTTTGTCAAATGTTTGGGCAAAATTCAAAGAGAGATCAAGTGAAACCAATTTTGATAGGTGGGAGACTTGGGATGGGACTTCTCCTACAAACCTTGTACCAGAAAGGTTGAGGAAGGATAGACTTGTAAACCGACCAAACTCAGAGGGCATCTTGGAATCATTGAAATCATTAAAAGCAAGGTTGAGCTTCTCAAGGTGAGGAAGAAGGAAGAGACTGCTATTGGAAGGGAAGTTGCCATATAGCCAACTACAACTCAAGTCAAGGGCAATAACATGAGCATTTAGGTGGTCACAAGTGACCCCATCCCATGAGCAGCAATCTGTACCCTCCTCCCACGAATTTGTCTTGGGATAAGATGTAGGGCCAGTAATATCATCGCAATAGAAAGCAGCATAGTCTGTCTGAGTGATGGAAAGGAATTCTTAAACTGGATTAGAGAAGCAGCTTCGTGGTGAGAGCAGGAGTGAGATCCTGAAGAAGAAGAAGAAGCATAAAGATGGGGAAAGAAGAGAAATAGGGAGAGAAAGAGATAGGAGGCCATGTTATGTTAGTTGAGGAAGATGAAGGATGGGAATGGTATTTATAGGCAACAAATAATATCCAATGTTACATGGATATTTCCATACTTAAATAATTTATTTATCATTTAAACAGTAGTGAGAGTGAATTGAATGATGAAAAATCTGTATTGAACAAAGCAAACAATCCGATTTATATTAATACCAAAGTAATTAATTATTTGTTATGGAGGTTTTTATCTGTCTGTTACGAAAATTTGTGATTTTATAATGGAACATGCTTTAAAGGATTCTGGAAAGTTAAGGATATGCATGTACACAGACATGTAGTGAAGATTGAATGAAATACTAGCTGTCCGGTTGTCTTTTTATGTGTTTTTGACCCTCCAATTAAATATGGAAATTGTTGAAGCGGCTGTAAATTGTCTTGTAATGCTTGCCTCCAGATTTTAGTATGTTTGAAATGTATGGAGACGTGCAAGTGGAATTATTTTTGGGATGTTTATCACTACCTCTATGTCACAAAATCAAATAATCAAATCATCTCTTTAAATATTCAAATACCAAAAGTTAAAACAACATGTAACACTCCATACTTAATCTAGACACAAGGTTAGGAAGCTACATACCATTTTGAGAAATCCTACTTTTAATTAATTAAAGTTTAACGGTTAGAAAACGTTTAAATAATTGAATCAACGCAGAAATCCAAACTTGAAATCCGTAATTCAAGAGAAAACAACTATAATATAAGTTTAATTAAAGTGGCAAAATACTAGATAAGGATGACTGAGCTCCCGCCATGCCAACCCGCCTAAGTCGATGACTTATCTGAAATTCAGTCAAATAGATAAAATGAGTCGATAGACACAGTGTATAATTTATAATTTTTATTAAGCAAAACTGCAGAATAAATCTACAGTGTTTCGAAGTTTGACCAGTTCTTATAATCAGATACGAAAGCAGAACAGAATATATCAGTTACAGATACAGATTATGACAGATAAAGAATGCAGATTCCCTACCATCATCTTCTACACACCATCTCCGTATAGTCCTACACATCAAAAAGGGTATCGAGTACCCACAGCTTGGACCCGTGTGACCCTAAATCCAAAACAATAAGTTACAAGGCCTGAACACACGCCCATGTTCCTAGCCCGTGTAACCCAAAATACAAACAGTAAATTACATGGCGTGGACAAATGCCCGTGTGCCTCCAATTTGAAAATAGAGAGTTACACGGCCTGACACACGACCGTGTGGCGTCAAGAGTAATGTTTTCTAGCGTTCAAAATTTGCAAAAAAAAAAAAGGGTTTTCATCACACACTTGTAGTAGAATCGACTTAGAAGCAACAAGAATGACTCCAAGACCTAACAACGAACAACAAAATACCATTCAACAATTAATTCCCAAAGGAATGCTCTAATAGTCAAACAACAAAGTTATGTCAAAAATTTTGACGAAGAACACCAATCTTGAAAATTTTACGCACTCACCTTGTTCAAAACAGCGATATACCAAACTAACACGTTGAGGGAATGCTACTTTCAGGATCTTTGCCTAAAAATGGCAATCAATTGACACATAAACAAAGGAATCAAGCAAAAATAAATGGGAAACCGATTCTTAGCAAAAACGAACAAAAAGCAACAATTAACTAAATTCCATCCCGGAGCTTAAAAGATTAATCTTACCGTTGAAAGAAGTAATGAGACGCGCCAACAAAATAACCAAACGAGGAGTAAAAGAGGGAAAACAAAGCGGCAGGAAACAAAAAAGAAAGAAGGAAAGAAGAAGAAGAGGGAAGAACAAAAAATATAAAAGTAGGAGGAGAGGAGGATTTTAGGAAATTTAATTTAATAATAAAATCAAACAAATTTTCCAGAATAGTAAAAATATATTTTTTTACCACTTTGTTTACGCAGACTTGAACACAAGAGCAAAGACATACAAAAGCTTATCCATTGAGCCTTTCTCTTAATTTTTGATCCTTGCAAGCATTTTTTTTTAAGTTCACAGCCTGATCTTTTGTTATGTTTTTGCTGCAAGTCATTGAAGCTTGTTGCTCAAGACTCAGCTTTGTTTTTTTATTATGTTTCCTAACACCAACAAAGGCTCAAACCATACCTTATGTTCATGAATTCTCATCATCACATGTTTATAAATGCAACTCAAACTTGAATAATTGAATCTTTTGTAATTCTAAATGTATTTTTTTTATGGTGAGCAGTATAATGTTTACTAAAAATTGAAATTCAAGAAAGAAGACATATATACATAGTTGCACCATACAAGATGTACGTTACACTCAAAATAAACCCTTACAAATAGTAAAAAATGCAATGAAATACACAGGAATTGGTACAATCATAAAAAAAGACACATATCAATGCAACTTTTCACCATAGGCAAAACATTCTGACAGGCTACAAAACAAGAAATTACGAGGACACAACAGAAATGCTTGAACATCATTTGCACCAACTACATCCTTCCTCGTCAATTGATGCGATTGCTATTCTTTGACTTTCTTCTTCGCCTCTTCTCATGTTGGTCTTCAACCAAATTCACGAACCATTTCAGCTGACCTGACCGGTTTGGAAAACAACATATCCCATGGCCATTCCAAACACTACCCCGCATCCATAACCTATCAACACCACTTTCCAACCGAAAGCAATGTTTGCTTTTGAGCCATCCTGTTCCAGCACATTTGGAGGTGGTGTATCATTGATGCTGCAACCTTTGGAGACTGGGAATCCACATAGTCCCTTGTTTCCATCATATGGATGGTTCCCAAATGTGTTGAATTATTTGCCTTGAGGAATCAGACCATGGAGTTGATTTTCAGAAACGTTTAAGAAGGAAAGAAATACCGGATCTGCCAATATCGCTGGAATTAACAAAGTTCAAAAGACAATATAACTCGTAAAGTTTGGTCCAAGACTGGCAGCGTCTATTGACTTCAACTCTTGCTATTACCTCCCTCAATTTCACGTCAATGCATTCAATTTCAAAATATATTTCCAATACTTCCTCTCACTTAATCGACAAGCAATAAGGAAATTTCAGTCATTTGCAGCATAATATACAAAATAATTTACAATATAGACTAAGTTTGATGTGGTGAGGAAAAAAACACTATGAATGATGAAAATTAAATCCAAGTCTTACCTCAAGAATAATTAAAGCCAAGACTTGGTAAGTAGACTAATTAGTTTACAACTAAATATTTTGCACTCATTATTAAGGCAAATTTTATTCAGTAAAAATGCATACTGATTTATTAAGGCAGATATTAGCAAATAAATTTTTAAAATTTTAAATTAGTAAGGTAAATTGCAATTTGACCATCCTTAAAATGATAAAAATTGATTTGATCCTTTAAAATTTATAAAGATATAAACTATTAAGATTATGAAATTACATTTTACTATTGTAAAAATTACAATTTAATTTCGGCCGCCTAAAAAATTTTTCTAGCTTCTCCCCCTATTTTAGCCCTTAAACTTGCATTATTTGTCAAATCACCTCAAAATAGATGGAAAAGTTAATGTCGGTTAACTTTGCCGACGTGGCATCCACATGATAGTACATGTGTATGTCACACCAACAATTAATTAATTTTTTGAAAATTAAAATTTTTAATATATTTTTTACTTTTATTTTTAAAATTTTAAAAATTAATTAATTATTGAAAGTTGTGTTATATTAGAAATAGTTTGTGTATATTATATAAATTAGTTTGTTAGATTGGAATTCTAATAAATTTATTTGGGAATCATTACTTTTCCTTAAATTGGAGTCAATATTACTTGGTTAATTATTTCTCTTTTAGCCAACTACAAAATTCAAGTCCATTACAATGCCAAGTTTTGTTACATGTATATCAAATGATTTTTTTTTTGTTAAATCCAAATATCACACCAACAAATTTGATAAAAGAATTTTAACAGTGTTAACAAATAAACTTAAATTTTTAGATTTGAAAAGTAGAGGGACTGAATCCCTAAAAATAAAAGTATAGAGATTAAACTTCAAATATACAAAAATTGCAAGAAGTTTGAGCATATTACAACTATTAAGTACCATCTCAAAGCTGGAATAGCTCAGTTGGCTAGAGCGTGTGGCTGTTAACCACAAGGTCGGAGGTTCAAGCCCTCCTTCTAGCGTCTTACTTTTTGGTTAAATTTCATCTTTGGTTCCTTTAAATTCCATTTTGCTTTAATTTGATTGCTTTCTAACGTTGCAAATTACACAACAGTCTTCAAATGTCTTATTAAATTCTCACTTTTAGGAGTGCTATGTTACTCCAATAAAATTCCTCTTAGTTTATATTTGAATTTCAAACTTAATAAAATTAAATTTCTTAAATTATTGATATATGTTTAGACATTATTACTGCCTTCTTTCTCAAATCTTAAAATTTCTAACAAGTTTAAACATTAAATATAAAACAGTTAAATTTCAATTAAGCCTACGTAAAGGAAATTAGGGACATGGGATCCACCGATTGTACCTCATTTCACATCAACTTTGTTACTGAACTACGTTTACTCAAGAAATAAAAGGAAAAAAGAGACATGAATGCTTCAAATTCTTTGTCTGCACCATCAACATCTTGATTTCCATGTTCGCTATAAACTTAATGTGTTAATTCATTACCTTGTCAAGTGATTAATGAACAAGCCATCACTGGGAATACACCATGCACAATGCTAAAGATAAAGACAATAGAGATCACTGAGACATTTTGTTGTCCTTTAGTGAGCAGTAGCAAAGATTATTGAGACTGAATTGAAAGTTATAAAAGAAGACATAAACAACAACACAATACAAAATGTTAAACTCAAACAAACCATTACAGACAGTATGAAATGCAATGAAAGACAGTACGAAATGCAACCCTTCACCATAGGCAAAACGGTCTACAAAACAAGAAATTGTGAAAATACAACACTAATGCTTGAACATCATTCGCAGTAATCAGGTTCTTCTTCGTCTATCGCTGCGATTGCCATTCTTTGACTTTCTTCTTCGCCTCTTCTCAAATTGGTTTTCAACCAAATTCACCAACCATTTCGGCTTACCAGTTTTGAAAACAACATATCCCACGGACATTCCGAGCACTACTCCGCATCCATAACCTATCAACACCACTTTCCAACCAAAAGCAATGTTTGATTTTGAGCCATCTTTTTCAAGCACATTTGGAGCTGCTGGCTCAATGATGCTGCAACCTTTCGAGACCGGAAACCCACATAGTCCCTTATTTCCTTCATATGAATCATTTCCAAATGTGTTGAATTGTTTGCCTTGAGGAATCTGACCATGGAGTTGATTTCCAGAAACATTTAAGGACGAAAGAAATGGCAGATCTGCCAATCTATTTGGAATCGTCCCAGAAAACCTGTTTGAAGATAGGTCCAACCATTCAAGACTTGTCAAATTCCCTATTGAGGTGGGGATACCACCATTAAGGTTATTATGAGAAAGGTTGAGCCCTTTCAGTAAGTTAAGCTTCCCAATAACCTTTGGAATCTCCCCTTCAAACTGATTGTTTGATAGATCAATAATCATCCACATGGTGAAAATTTTCACCAATTCCATATATTGTCCTTTCATAACAATTCCAATGGAATAGGTATAGAAGGAACTATCTCTACCACCATACACCCCCATGTACGACACTGTACTACCAATCTTCTCTCTATTTATGATAGCCTTGAAGCTGTTGATGTATCTCACTGGTAGGGGTCCAGAAAAATAATTACTTGAGAGATCAAAAATTTGGATTTTAGAGAAAAAGGGCTAGACTTGGAGCTATTGACACACAAGGAACCATGCATATGATTTGACTTCAATACAAGAACTTGTAGCTGTGGAAGACTTCCCAACCAATGAGGAAATGTATCATTGATCTTGTTGTTACCAAGATCTAGCACTTCCAGACCTTGACAATTAAGGATGGATGGTGTCAAAGGCCCTTCTAACAGATTTCCATTTAAGTTTAAATTACTCAAATAGCATCCCTTTGCAAATGTTGGAGGAATTGTCCCATAAAACTTGTTCTTCTTCAGATTCAAGAATTCAAGGCTGTTGCTCAAATTTCCAAAGCATTGTGGAATTATTCCACTCAAGTTATTGTGGGACAAATCAAGAATTTGAAGAGAAATGACATTGCATATTAAAGAAGAGACCTCTCCATTAAAACTATTATTTGATATCAGAAAGACATTGATCGTCGAAACTGGAATCGGAAGATTTCCACGGATCAAATTGGAGCTTAAGTCAAGAACTGCAATATTCTTCCATGGAATTTGCTCAAATTCTGTCAAAGAGTTGTGAGATACATTGAAGTAAGTCAAAGAGTCATTCCCCACCTCTTGCATCCACTGTGGAAACTTGCCTTCAATTCTGTTGTAAGAAAGGTCTAAGCTTTCCAAACTTTTAAGCCCTTTTAAAAATTGGGGGAATTCACTAAGATTGCAAGATGACAAAAGTAAGCTCGTAAGATTAACAGTAGAAGTAGCATTAGATGTTAATGATAGGCTGTTATATGAAAGGTCAAGATGTTTGAGATTTGGAAGGTTTGACAACATGCTAAACTCTATGACACCACTAAGATTATTTGAGGATAAAAAGAGGTGGGTAAGATTGAGAAGTTGGAATATTGAAGACGGAAGAGGACCTTGGAGTTTATTATTCCTTAAGTCTATCAATTCTAGTGATTTGGATTGGAATTCTTTGATATGCCCACTAAATTGATTTTGAGAGAGATATATTTCCTTTAAGGAGGGAGCGGTATACAACCATGACGGAAGTGTTCCATTGAGTAAATTTTCAGATAAGTCTAAATGTTTTAGATTAGGAAAAGCGGTTACCTCATCTGGAATGGAACCTTCTAATGAATTTCCAGCTATTCCCAAGTTTTCAAGCTGCGTTAGGTTTAGAATTGACAAAGGAATTTGTCCACTCAATTGGTTCATCGACAAGTCTAAATGAGTGAGTTGCAAGAGGTTTCCCAGTGATCTTGGAACCGGTCCTGATAAGTTGGAATGTGAGAGATCTAAAAATTTCAAGGACACAAGATTCCACGTCGAGTCAGGCAATCCTGCAAATAAATTTGCGTCTCTAATAATCAAGTACTCCAAAGATGATAAATTTGTGATTGAGACAGACAATCCCTGAAAGAAAGAATTTCCTGATAGATCTAAGTACTTTAAGGCCTTTAGATTATCAACTGAATCAATGAATTCTGTAGAGAATGACATCCACTTCAGATCCAAATATTCAAGATTGCTACTCCGATTGAACTTCAAATGATCAAGATTGAGGTTTTGGTTGCCTCCCAAGTTGAGGAAATTGAGGTTTGGCAAATCAAAAATGTTTTTTGGGAATTTTCCTTGCAAATCACAACCAGCAAGACTAAGAGACCTTAGAGAAGAGGATAGATTCGTGAAGACATGAGGATTAATAGAAGACATGTTGATTTCATCCAAAAACAGATGTCTGACCTCGGTTAGGTTCTGAAGAAGTCCCTCCAGAGCATGTTTGTCAAATGTTAGGTCATAAATCCAAGAGGAGAGATCAAGTGAAACCAATTTTGACAGGTGGGAGACTTGGGATGGGACTTCTCCTACAAACCATGTACGAGAAAGGTTGAGATATACTAGACTTTCAAACCGACCAAACTCAGATGGAATTTTGGAATGATTAAAATCATTGTAGGCAAGGTTGAGTTTTTGAAGGTGAGGAAGAAGGAAGAGAGTGGTATTGGAAGGGAAGTTGCCATATAGCCAACTGCAGCTCAAGTCAAGGGCAATAACATGAGCATTTAGGTGATGACAAGTGACCCCATCCCATGAGCAGCAATCTGTACCCTCCTTCCATGAATTTGTCTTGGGATAAGATTTAAGGCCAGCAATCTCATCGCAATACAAAGCAGCAAACCATGTTTGAGTGATGGAAAAGGAATTCTTGAACTGGATTAGTGAAGCAGCTTCAGGGTGAGAGCAGGAGTGAGATCCTGAAGAAGAAAAAGAAGCATAAAGATGGGGAAAGAAGAGAAATAGGCAGAGAAAGAGATAGGAGGCCATGTTATGTTTGTAGAGGAAGATGAAGGATAGGAATGGTATTTATAGGCAACAAATAATATCCTATATTAAACAAAAGATTTGTTTAAATAATGTTACATGTATATTTCCATACTTATATAATTTATTTATCATTTAAACAGTAGTGAGAGTGAATTGAACGATTAAAAATCTGTATTGAACAAAGCAAACAATCCCATTTATATTAATACCAAAGTAATTAATTATTTGTTATGTAGGTTTTTATCTGTCTGTTACTGAAATTTGTGATTTTATAATAGAATATGCTTTAAAGGATTCGGGAAAGCTAAGGATATGCACGCATACAGACATGTTGTGAAGATTGGATGAAATACTAGCTGTCTGGTTGTCTTTTTATGTGTTTTTGACCTCCAATTAAATATAAAAATTGTTGAAGCGGCTGTAAATTGTCTTGTAATGCTTGCCTGCAGATTTTAGTATGTTTGAAATGTATGGAGATGGGACAAGTGGAATTATTTTTGGGATGTCTGGCTTATCACTACCTCAATGTCACAAAATCAAATAATCAAATCATCTCTTTAAATAGTCAAATACCAAAAGTTAAGAGAGCATGTAACTCCTCATACCTAATCTAGACGCAAGCCTGAGAAGCTACATCAAATCATTTCAAGAAATCTTACTATTAACTAATTAAAGTTTAATTGTCAAAAAACGTTTAAATAATTGAATCAACGCAGAAATCCAAACTTAAAATCCGTAATTCAGGATAAAACAACTATGATATAAGTTTAATTAAAGTGGCAAAACACTAGATAAGGATGACCGAGCTCCTGCCACGCCGACCCGCCCAAGTCGATGAGTTACTTGAAATTCAGTCAAACAGACAAAATGAGTCAATAGACATAGTGTATAACTTATAATTTTTATTAAGCACAACTGCAAAATAAATCTGCAGTTTCTCGAAGTTTGAACAGTTCTCAGAATCAGATACGAAAGCAGAACTGATTATATCAGTTACAAATACAGATTATGACAGATAAAGAATGCAGATTCCCTACTGTCATCTGCTGTACACCATCTCCGTCCAGCCCTACATGTCAAAAAGGGTATCGAATACCCACGGCCTGAACACATGCCTGTGTTCCTAGCCTGTGTAACCCAAAATACAAATAGTGAATTACATGGCCTGGACAAATGTCCGTGTGCCTCCAATTTGAAAATAGAGAGTTACACGGCTTGAGACATGACCGTGTGGCATCGAGAATAATGTTTTCCAGTATTCAAAATTTGCAAAAAAATGGGTTTCATCACACACCTGAAGTAGAATCGACTTAGAAGCAACAAGAATGACTCCGGGACCTAACAACGAACAACCAAATACCATTCAACAATTAATTCCCAAAGGAATGCTCTAAAAGTCAAACAACAAAGTTATGTCAAAAATTTCGATGAAGAGCACCAATCTCGAAAAATTTACTCACTCACCTCATACAAAACAGCGATATACTGAACTAACGCATTGAGGGAATGCTACTTTCAAGATCTTCGCCTAAAAATGACAATCAATTGACACATAAACAAAGGAATCGAGGAAAAATAAATAGGAAACAGATTCTTTGCAAAAACGAACAAAGTGCAACAATTAACCAAATTTCAACCCAGAGCTTAAAAGATTAATCTTACCGTTGAAAGAAGTAATGAGACGCGCCAACAAAATAACCAAACGAGGAGTAAAAGAGGGGAAATGAAGCCTTAGGAAACAAAAAAAAAAGAAGGAAAAATAAAGAAGAAGAGGGAAGAACAAAAAAAAAAGTAGGAGGAGAGGGGGATTTTAGGAAATTTAATTTAATAATAAAATCAAACAAAATTTCTAGAATAATAAAAATATATCACCACTTTGTTTACGCAGAGACTTGAACACAAGAGCAAAGACATACAAAAGCTTATCCATTGAACCTTTCTCTTGATTTTTGATCCTTGCAAGCATTTTTTCTTAAGTTCACAGCCTAATCTTTTGTCATTTTTTTTGCTGCAAGTCATTGAAGCTTGTTGCTCAAGACTCAGCTTTGTTTTTTATTCTGTTTCCTAACACCAACAAAGGCTCAAACCATACCTTATGTTCATG
Source organism: Gossypium herbaceum (assembly GCA_025502765.1). NCBI lineage: Eukaryota > Viridiplantae > Streptophyta > Magnoliopsida > Malvales > Malvaceae > Gossypium > Gossypium herbaceum. The sequence continues at coordinate 969,467 of CP106692.1, read as the reverse complement.
AATTCTCATCATCAAATGTTTATAAATGCAACTCAAACTTGAATATTTCAATCTTTTATAATTCTAAATGTATTTTTTTATGGTGAGCAGTATAATGTTTACTAAAAATTAAAATTGTCATTATTCTATTTTACGTGCGGAATATTACGGTATGGAGAGAGCTTTTGCCCTCTAAGGTTAACGATAGAGGCGCTAGAAACAAATTTGGGATGGGATCTATCTATAAGGGCTTCACCTAGAAGATCTATGTAGAATGAAAGCAGATGGTTAAGAGAAGACCCAAAAAAATGGTAAAGAGCGAAGTATGTGCAGAGGCAAGAAGAAGAAACAAATTCACAGAGAATACAGCGAACGACCAGACACCTAAAACGAGAAGGAGAGAAATAAGTATGCGATCGAAAGGGAAGGAGTTATTAGAGGGTTGTAGTAGAGATGTGACGGGGATTGACTTTCAGATGAGAATAAACAACAATAGGGAAGAGGAAGAGTTTGAAGATGACAAAGAAAACTCAATTGCAATCTTAGAAGGGAAAAAAGGACAAAGATTAGCTATCCTTGAAGACACACAGACAAGTAGCATGGTGACAATTCCAAAAAATAGATTATCGACGGCTGCTAATAAGCAGGTCAACAGGCTACAATAAAATTCTTAGTTGGAATGTTCGCAGGTTGGGGCAATCGCGAACTATGAGATTTCTCAAAATTTCTTAAGACAACACCAGCCCCAACTTTGTTCCTTATAGAAACAAAAGTTAATGAAAGAAAGATGGAAAGGATTCGAAAAAGTGTGGTTTCGACAGTGGAATTTATATAAGTGCAGAAGGATCACGTAGAGGCCTTTCTCTTATATGGAAACAAGGGATTTCAATAAACCTTACTAGCTTTTCAAAATCCCGTATTAACGTGGAGGTGGGAGATGTTAATGGAATGGCAGAATAGAGGTTTACAGGATTCTATGGGGCCCTAGCTAAACATCTTAAGAGGGAATCATAGAATATGCTGAGAAAGATTAAAAGAATACCGTCAACTACCATGGTTAGTCATAAGGGATTTTAACTAAATTATGTTCTCATTTGAGAAAAAAGGGGTAGGTAGAGAGAAGAAAGGCAAATGGAAGCTTTTCAAAAAGTACTTGAAGAATGTAATTTGAATGATCTAGGATTTTTAGGACAATAGTTTATTTGGGAAAGAGGACGTCTAGCTTAAAATAATATACAAAAAAGATTGGATAGAGGAGTGCCTAATCCGGAATGGTGGGATTGTTTTTTAGGATATTCAATGAGACATTTAACCCATATCTTCTTGGATCACTACCCACTTCATTTGGACACACTAGGAAGCCAAAACGATAGAGAAAACAGGAGGAATTCTCCTTTTCGCTTCAATGCAAATTGGATTTTTGAAGAAGGTTTTGAAGAGAAAATAAAACGAGTATGGGAATTAAACCAGGACGAATTGCCAAAAAAACTCACAAGATTAAGTAATGCTTTGAAAGAATGGGATAAGATAAATAAATGGAGGCGCATTAGAAGAAGAGAAAACTTAAACCAAAAGCTTGCCGAACTTTATTTGGAAGATCCAGATGATGACCATTTATTGGAAATCATGGAAGTTAAGCTTGCGTTGAATATGGAGGTTGATAAAGAAGAAATTTTTGGAAGCAGTGAGCTAGAGCAAACTAGCTTAAGATGGGCGATAAAATTCAACTTTTTTTCCATAATTTTGCTTCCTTTCAAAAAAAAAAAAAAGAAATATGATAAAGGGACTTAAAGACGAAAGAGGTAAATGGGTTGAAGGGATGATGAATTATTAGAGGTAGCATCTAGGTATTTTAAAGAGCTCTTTTCATCAAAACAGATGGAGGAAAATAAGAATCTATGGAAGGAAATCCAACCTTGCATATCTGATCAAATTAATGAGGAACTATCATCTCCGTTTAAAGAAGAAGATTTACAGTAAGCGGTAAAATCAATGCAACCTCTTAAAGCTTTAGATAAAGACGGCTTTCCTGCTCTCTTCTATCAAAAATTTTGGCCTCTCGACTGTTTTAGCTCTTCATTTAATTTTTCATCTTTTTAATACTTAAACTTTCATTATTTATCAAATCACTTCAAAATAAATAGAAAAATTAATGTCTATTAAATTTGTTGACGTGGTATCCATATGACAGTACATGTGTATGTCACACCAACAATTAAATATTCTTTTATATATTTTACTTTTATTTTTAAATTTTTAAAATTAATTAATTACTAATGTGTCATTCATACGATAATCCACGTATATTTAAAAGTTAATCCATTGTTGAAAGTTGTTTATATTAGAATTAGTTTGTGTATATTATATAAATTAGTTTTGTTAGATTGGAATTCTAATAAAATTATTTGGGAATGATTACTTTTCCTTAAATTGGAGTCAATATTACTTGGTTAACTATTTATCTTTTATCCAACTACAAAATTCAAGTCCATTACAATGTCAAGTTCTATTACATGTATATCAAGTGAATTATTTTTTTAAATTCACATATCACACTAACAAATTTAATAGAAGAATTTTAACAGTGTCAACAAATAAAATTAAATTTTTAGATTTGAAAAGTAGAGGGACTAAATCTCTAAAAATAAAAGTATAGAGATCAAATTTTTAGATTTGAAAAATATAGGGACTAAGTCTAAGTGTATTACAACTATTAATGCTTATCCTGAAGCTGGAATAGCTCAGTTGGTTAGAGCGTGTGGCTGATAACCACAAGGTCGGAAGGTTCAAGCCCTCCTTCTAGCGTTTCAGTTTTGGTTAAATTCCATCTTTGGTTCCTTTAAATTCCATTTTGCTTTAATCTGATTGCTTTCTAGCGTTGCAAATTACACAACAGTCTTCAAATGTCTTATTAAATTCTCACTTTTACGAGTGCTATGTTACTCCAGTAAAATACCATATATTCTTTTCGTTTATACTAATTAAGTGTTATATTTAATATTCATGATCAGTGCCAAAAACAAACAAGTTATGAAGTTGCAGGCAACATCAGTGATGATATACTTGTGTATTAAAAATGGTAGCCACAATGGAAACCATCAAATTCCCATATTCATCTGGTCAGCATAGACGATTATTCATACAACTTTGCTAGATGTTCCGGAAAGGCATCAACTCCAGGTCTTTTGAAGGTCTCTCTCGCTTTGCCAACCAAAAGGGTAGGTTTTAGATTTCATAAAGGTGAAATGGAAAATAATTTTAAGTCAAATTCCTACCTTCCAGTGTGTATAAAGTAATGTCTCGTTCAGATGTAGGACAAGAGTGAGAACATACCGTTCTAGAGGATGCAAATCGGGAAGAGGCGTATCCGAAGTCGGTTCAGTATATTCCTGAAAATACGAGATAAAATTATAAGAACAAAACAAAAGATAGGCGGTCAATAATAGGAAACCAGAAACAAGAGAAAGAAGAAGGCTCGCCAGCAATTGTTCTTCCACTAACGTTCTGAGATCCAGATAAGATTCAAGTGCTTTAGCCGGAACTGAAATGTTACAAGCAAAGAAACCAGGAATAAGTTGGGGTCGAACCAGAACATGTAAACAAATCAGTCATTGACCAACATAATAGACAGCAATCAGCACCAATGGAATTTTCTTTTCTGTCTCAACGAACCCATTTATAATAAAGCAGCCCAAATGTTCTAAAGGAATATTTTGGTAAAAGTGCTATAGAGGCCCTTATACTAAAAACTGAACTGCATTTTGACACCTATACTTAAAAAAATTGACAACTTAGTCTAACTTTGTACTTTGTCGTTTGATTCCATATAAAGACTAAAAAATTTCCATTGACAAATTAGTCTTATTTTGGATAATTAGTTGGTGAAGTTAAATATTAGTTTAGTAGGTGTGGATGTTCAATAATGAGAAAGACCAAGATTATAAAGTTTACTGGTTGGAGTGGCTGGTTTATAAATTTTAATAAATTTACATTTTAATATGTTTATGAATTTTAATTGTTTATTTAATTATGATTGAAGTGTTTGAATTGAGTACCATCAAACCAATTTTCAAAACATTCATGAAAAGGTGTCTTAAAAGAAACCACTTGAAGTCATTCAAGAAGACATAAACAGCTGCAACTATGTAAGAGTTTAACATTGAGAATAGATCCTCACACGTTATTGAAATACCATACTAAAGATGAAGACATATAGCTAAACTGGTCAAGACAGAACATTAGACACACCATAAATATATATATATATATATGAAAATACAACAGAAATGCTTGAACATCATTTGCTCTGCCTAGATCCTCCTCCTTCCATTGTTGCGATCCCCGGTCATTCGCTTTCTTCTCCGCCTCTTCTCAATATGATCTTCAACCAAACTCACAATCCACTTTGGCTTACCAGTTTGGAAAACTACATATCCCACTCCCAATCCTAACACCACTCCACATCCGTAACCCAACAAAACTACTTTCCACCCAAAACCAATTTTTGATTTTGATCCACCTTCTTCTAATAAGTTTGAGGGTGGTGGTAGCTCATTATTGTTGCAATCACTTGACAATGGAAAACCATGTAATCCTTTGTTCCCTTCATAGGAAGTATTTCCAAAGGTATTGAATTGTTTTCCATGAGGGATGCACCCAATCAATTCATTCATTGAAAGGTTTAACGTGGAAAGAGCGGTCAAATTGAGCAGTTCCCTAGGAATCCTTCCAACCAGCTTGTTTGAAGAGAGGTCTAGCCATTCAAGGTTGGTCAAACTCCCTATTGATGAGGGAATGTAACCACTAAGGTTATTATGAGAAAGGTTTAGCCCTTTGAGTGATCTAAGCTTTCCAATAACCTTGGGAATCTCTCCATCAAACTTATTATTTGAGAGATCAATGATCGCCCACATGACGAAAATTTTATTCAATGTTATATCTTGTCCTTTCACGACAATTCCAATGGAATAGCTATAAATGGCAATACTACTATTAAAATCCTTCATACCCATGTATGTCATCGTACTTGCATCTTTCGTGAGATTTATGATAGCCTTGAAGCTGTTGATGTATCTCAAAGGTAGGGGTCCAGAAAAATAATTACTTGAAAGGTCAAAAATTTGGATTTTAGAGAAAAAAGGGCTAGACCTTGAGCTATTGACACACAAGGAACCATGCATTTGATTTGACTTTAGTACAAGAATTTGTAGCTGTGGAAGACTTCCCAACCAATGAGGAAATGTATCATTGATCTTGTTGCTACCAAGATCTAGCACTTCCAGACCTCTACAGTGAAGGATGGATGGTGTCAAAGGCCCTTCTAACAGATTTCCGTTTAAGTTGAAACTACTCAATTGGCATCCCTTTGCAAATGTTGAAGGAATCGTCCCATAGAACTTGTTCTTCTTCAAATTCAAAAATTCAAGGCTGTCACTCAAATTTCCAAAACATTGTGGAATTGTTCCACTCAAGTTATTGTGGGACAAATCAACAATTCGAAGAGAACTGGCATTGCATATTAAAGAAGAGACCTCTCCATGGAAACTATTATTTGAGATCAGAAAGACATTGATCGTCAAAGCTGGAATCGGAAGATTTCCATGGATCAAATTGGAGCTTAAGTCAAGAACTACAATATTCTTCCATGGAAAGTGCTCAACTTCTATCAAAGAGTTATGAGATACATTTAAATACCACAAAGAGTCATTCCCACCTCTTGCATCCATTATGAATCTTGCCTTCAATTTTGTTGCAAGAAATGTCTAACCTTACCAAACTTTTAAGCCCTTTTAAAAATCGGGGGAATTCACTAAGATTGCAAGATGACAAAAGTAAGTGTGCAAGATTAGGCAATATATGGTTAACACTAGAAGTAGTATTAGATGTTAAGGATAGGCTGTTATATGAAAGGTCGAGATGTTTGAGATTTGGAAGGTTTGAGAACATGCTAAACTCTATGACACCACTAAGATTATTTGAGGATAAAGTGAGATAGGTAAGGTTGAGAAGTTGGAATATTGAAGATGGAAGAGGACCTTGGAGTTTATTATTCTCTAACGCTATCAATTCTAGTGATTTGGATTGGAATTCTTTGATATGCCCACTGAATTGATTTGAGAGAGATATATTTCCTTTAAGGAGGGTGCAGTATACAACCATGACGGAAGCGTTCCATTGAGTAAATTGCCATATAAATATAAAGATATTAGATTAGGAAAAGCGGTTACCTCATCTGGAATGGAACCTTCTAATGAATTTTCAGCTATTCCCAAGTATTCAAGCGCGTTAGGTTTAGAATTTACAATGGAATTTGCCCACTTAATTGGTTTTGCGACAACTCTAAATAAGTGATTTGCCGAGGTTTCCAGTGACCTTAGCACCGATCCCGATAAGTTCGAATAGGGAGATCTAAAACTTCAAGGACACAAGATTCCCCATTGAGTCGAGCAATCCGCAAACAAATTTGCGTCTCCAATAATCAAGTACTCCAAAGATGATAAATTTGTGATTGAGACAGACAATTCTTGAAAGAAAGAATTTCACGATAGACGTAAGTACTTTAAGGCTCAGAGATTATCAATGAATCAATCAATTTCAGAGAAGGACATCCACGATGATCCAAATGTTCAAGATTGTGCTCGATTGAACTTCAAATGATCAAGATTGAGGTTTTGGTTGCCTCCCAAGTTAAGGAAATTGAGGTTTGGCAAATCAAAATGTTATTTGGGAATTTTCCTTGCAATTCACAATAAGCAAGACCGAGAGACCTTAGAAAAGGATAGATTCATGAAGACATGAGCATTAATGAAGGCATGTTGATTTCATCCAAAAACTGATGTCTGACCTTGGTTAGGTTGTGAACAAGTCCCTTCACAGCATTTTTGTCAATTGTTAATTGCTCATATTCAAAAATCCAAGAAGAGAGATCAAGTGAAACCAATTTTGACAGGTGGGAGACTTGGGCTGGGACCTCTCCTACAAAACTCGTATAAGAAAGGTTGAGATATACTAGACTTTCAAACCGACCAAACTCAGATGGAATTTTGGAATGATTGAAATCATTGAAGGCCAGGTTGAGTTTTTGAAGGTGAGGAAGAAGGAAGAGAGTGGTATCAGAAGGGAAGTTGCCATATAGCCAACTGCAGCTCAAGTCAAGGGCAATAACATGAGCATTTAGGTGATGACAAGTGACCCCATCCCATGAGCAGCAATCTGTACCCTCCTTCCATGAATTTGTCTTGGGATAAGATTTAAGGCCAGCAAAATCATCGCAATACCAAGAAGCATCCTTTGTTATGGAAAAAGAGTTCTTGAACTGGATTAGTGAAGAGCAGAAGTGAGATCCTGAAGAAGAAGCATAAAGATGGGGAAAGAATAGGAGTAGGGAGAGAAAGAGATAGAAGGCCATGTTAAGTTTGTAGAGGAAGATGAAGGATAGGAATGGTATTTATAGGCAACAAATAATACCACAACATTAATATTACAGTCCTTTTTTCTTTTACTTTGAAAAGTTATGGATATTAGATTTTCAAAATTTTGTATTTTTCATAATAGTCAATAACCACTTTCCTTTTACCATATATTTTTATTCTTAAAATTGGATGATTTGTTTTTAGTAAAATTTTGTATTTCATTTGAACTCCTAAACAACTAGAAAAATTAAGATTGATGAGATTACAAAGTAGATTGACTTAATCTTCTTCCCTATAACAGTAAAGAATGTGAATGTTTATTCACTTGCCTATCAACCAAGGCTAATTAATGTGGAAATTATTTTCCACACAAAAGAATAAAATTATGCTCTATTCACTATGTTAGAGGAAGAAGACTGCTGGAAATTTAATCCTCCGATTCCATAAAACTAATATCTCATTTGTTATAAATTCTGATAAATTTAATTTGGAATAGTTATTTCTCATTCATTAATTATTTCTCTTTTAATCAACTAAAAAATAAAACAAAAAAACATAATGATTTATTTGACATTTTTTAACTTTACAAATAAAAAGTCATTTTAACTTTCCATTTATTTATTTATTTATTTATTTTTCTCTTTTAGACTTTAAACTTGTTTGGTTTATTAAATCATCCAAAAAAAATGATGAAAAAGTTAACATCTGTTAACTAACAAATCTAACACCTACATGGCTTATGTTGACCATTAGTAGTTAATGGCAACACCTACGTGGCTGTTAACAGATACCACACCAGCATTGTTTGTTGACGTGACAATGCCACATGATCAATAATCGCTGACATGGTAGCGCCACGCCATCGCTCATCGGTGACATATTAACCTTTGAGTTCAACTCAATTTTCTCTTTCTTTTGTTATAAATTAAGAGTATAACTAATTTTGATGGGAATGGTTACTTTTCATTAACTCAGTTTAAAAGACTATAACACGTAAACTTTAGTCCTATTGCGGTCCGTGTCAACCGAAGGTAATCCACATGCAATGTGAGACATTTACATTATGCAGAATTCAACACATATATAAAAATTTTGCAGTACTATTGACTATACTTTACTCCACAAAAAAAAAAAAGACTTAGACTATCAGTTGTCTATTGACTTCACTTGCTGTTGATTCCTCCTATCACTCTCACCCAAACTTAATTTACAAGCAACGTGGAAATTTCAGACATTTGCAGCACAATGTACAAAAATTCCACACAATTTACAGTATTGAGTACGTTTACTTGAAGGAAGCTACCTAAAAGCCATTAAACATTCATTATTGTTATACCGATATATTGATTGCAATTATAATTGTAACATCATTAAAACAAACATATTTTTCAATTTATTGCTTAAACATATTGTCATTTCTATTAATTGCAAGAAAACTACCCGGGAAACTGCATTTTCTTCTTTAGATGAAATTTTGTGGAAACTTTTTGATATAATGATTTATTTGGCCTTCTAACTTTATTTAAAAGGTTATTTTAGTCATCCATTTAATTTTTTTTACTTTTTTTCGCCCTTAAACTTATGTTATTTGTCAAATCACCTGAAAATATATGGAGAAGTTAACGCTTCTGAACTTTGTCGACGAGGCATACATGTGGATTGCCACATGGTTGTCATGTTAGCAATTAATTAATTTTTTAACATATATAAAAATTGTTTTTAAAAAATAAAAAATATATATTAAAATTTACAAGCAATGAGGAAATTTCAAATAGTTGCAGAAAAATGTCCAATAATTCCTCTAATTAATTAGACGTAGACAGATGTGCAGAGGGAAAAAATGACATGGTTGCTGGAAATTCTAACTTGTTTGTACCGTCGACTAAAAGCCATTAACAATATCAATTCCTCTAATTAGATAATACCAAATTGGAGACCAATTAGGTTTTCTTCTTTAAATTTTTAATCTCATAACACCACCATTGATAATTGTCAAAAGTAATATTTATTAGCCTCATTCTTAGCATTGCTGGGTGATTATGTGGCATTAATTATGAATTATATACTTCTGATCCTTTAATTCATGTTTTAATGCTTAATAGGACGCTTGGGAGCAATAGCATAGAAAAACGGTAGAAATTTGAACTTTGGAGCATTTCAAAAGTTGTGCACATGCAACAAATTTTCACACAGGCAACCCACATGGTTATGTGGAGTCACAAGTCTGTGTGCCTAGGGTGTGTCGGTCTCGGGAACTGTGTGCGTTGATGATTGCAAGTTACATTTCTTAGGGAATTTAGCACTTTAAGACTATAAATAGGGAAATGAAAAGGGAAGCAAGAAGCTACAAGGGGAGAGCACAAAATTACTTTGAGAACACCATTGAAGCCTATTTCAAGCAATTTTCCATTAAGATTCAAGAGTCCAAGTTAATTTTAAAGGGAGTTATCTTGGATTTTTTTTTTAATTCTAGTGGTTATATTGTATTTTTGTGTTTACTCTTACCATTATGAATTGATTTTTTAATACTTAGGGAGATGAACCCTCGGATGAATTCTATTGTTTGGTTTCTATTTTATGCAATAAAATCTTAGTCTCTTTGTTTTCAATTATGAATATTCTATTATTATTGAGTTAATAATTTTAGAGTGTTAATCCATGTTTGATGGGCATAAGTCTGGGTTGAATAAACCCTTCTAGTGATTAGATCTTACATAATTGAATAGAGTTGCATGCAATTCTATAAATAAAACGATATAAATCTACCGGATTAAAGTCATCAAATCTAATAGGAAGATCCATTTAGCAAACTAACGCAATAATAAGAGTTTTAATTAGAAAGAAATTCTAAATGTTGTATATGGTGAACTAGAAATTCTAATTAGTGTAATTGGTATTATCAAACGATGATTTCAAATGGTTGATCGTCCTCGACCACAAACTATCTAAGTTTGCAGTGTGAAAGCGGCTACTTCCATTAGAGAAACCTTTCACTATATATTGACTTGGTCTTATTTCCTATAACACCTCATGTTTGGTCCCAGATGGTGGAAGACAGTAGAGACTCGATACAACACACCATTTGCACCGGCAATTAAGCTTCTTTAAAAGGAAATTAATAAGGAGATGGGATCCACCAAATTTACCTAAACTCACATCAACATTGTTATTGGGCTTTTCAATCATTTCCTCTGAAGCACCTAATATTTGTCTCAACGTGTTTACTGGTTCCTCAATTTCACATCAATGCATTCAATTTCAAAATAGACTCAAGTAATTTGGTTCAAATACCAAGACTGCCAACATCTATTGACTTCACTTGGTCTGCCTTCCTCTCACTGTCAACCGAACTTAATCCACAAGTAATAAGGAAATTTTAGTCATTTGCAGCATAATGTAAAGGAGCTCCACACCCACAAAATAATTTATAATATAGACTAAGGGTGATTTTTGGTAGATGTGCGGTACCTATTATTAGTGTAAAAAAATGGTGACGGTGGGATTAGACATTGTAGCGTGAGACTAAAAATAAATTAAACGCACTACACTGCATTCAATCGCCCATCCGAATTCACCCTAAGTTTGATGTGCTGAGAAAAAAAAGAATCAATGATGAATAATTAAAGCCAATACTTGGTAAGTAGACTAATTAGTTTACAAGTAAATATTTTACACTGATTATTCAGGCAAACCTTAGCCAACAAAAAAATGTATAATGATTTATTTAGTCCTCCAACTTTATAAAAAATCATTTTAACTCGGAGGCATAATTAGGGGTTGGCAAGGGCCGCCTAAAATTGCAATTAGGCCCTCTTAAAATTGATAAAATTTTATTTAATTATTTAAAATTATAAAGATATAAAGTATTAAAATGGTAAAATTGCATTTTTACTATCGTAACTATTATAATTTAATTTCGCCCCCCTAAAAATTTTTTTTTTGCTTCTCCCCTATTTTAGCCCTTCATTTAATTTTTTATCTTTTTTAGCCCTTAAACTTGAATTATTTGTCAAATCACCTCAAAATAGATAGAAAAGCTAATGTTTATTAACTTTGTTGACGTGACATCCACATCACAAGACATCGTAGTCACGTCAACAACCAATTAATTTTTTAAAAATTAAAAATATTTTTAATAATTTTTAAAATTTTAAAATTAAATTAATTGTTGATGTGGCATTCATATGACAATCTACAAAATTAATTAATTATTGAAAGTTGTGTTACATTAAAATTAGTTTGTTAGATTGGAATTCTAATAAATTTATTTGGGAATGATTACTTTTCCTTAAAGTGGAGTCAATATTACTTGGTTAACTATTTCTCTTTTGGCCAACTACAAAATTCAAGTCCATTACAAAATTGTAGTGGAATCCTAAAATAAAAGTATAGAGATTAAACTTCAAATAGACAAAGAGTATAAGAAGTTTGAGTATATTACAACTATTAAATTTTTCCTCTATAATTTAGTTAAAATAAATAAATAATTACCTCAAAGCGAAACGTGGATAATAAACATACTAGTTTAATGTATATTTTGGTACACTTTTTTTTTTTAGTAAGAGCATATCACTGCCATGTCAGCAATTTTATGATGATGTGGTAGTGCCACATATTACTATTTCTCTTTTAGCTAACTAGAAAATTAAAATAGAAAAAAGATGATCTCATTTCGAAAGACTATAAGACGTAAAGTTTGGTCCAACACAGTTAGTGTGTATTGACTTCGACTGCTTTTACTGTTTGTGTCAACCAAAGATAACCCACAAGCAAGGTGGGACATCTGCATAATGCAGAATTCTACACATATAATATGAAAATTTTGCTATATTGACTGTATACATTTATCCGAGAAAACCGCGATTAGGTGAGAAAATTTCACATTCATGCATTGAAGTTGGAGATACCTTTAGAATTTATTGGAAAATTGGTAATTTTTGAAAAATTTGAGGCATATTTGTGATTGGTAAAGGTAGAGAGTTGAATCATAAAACTATGAGAGCTTTACAACGGTAATCTACTTGTGAATTGTGTTGAGGAAAATGAGAAGCATTAGTCCCGTGTTGATTGGGAATTAAGTGTGAAACTTGTGTATATATATATGTAAACCAACTTAGTAGCTATTTAATAACTAAAGCTTGAAACCCTATCTCGCGTGCAGTGGGGGTGCAGATGTAATCCTATTGGGGTTGGGGCGCTCCCACACGAAAATTGTGACGCGAAATGTCCAGACCGATCAGGCCCAAGAAGGGCATGTATATATTTTAGCCCAATACAAAAGATATTATATAGAATCTGTTTAAAAGGACAAATATCTTAATTTGATTTGATTTTATTCAAATTAATTTAAAGGCACCTTTAATACATATTTGTATCTTTATTCATGAAAATTTTTAAAATTCCTCCACATTTTATGCCTTAAAAAGTCTAAAGGATTCTTCAAAATTTTTCACACATAGACACACAACGAATTTATTTCACTCTCAAGAATTCTTTTATTTTTCTCTCAAAAATTTTCAAACGTTTCGGTGATAGAAGAAGGCAATGTTTGTTTATTGATCACTATATAGGTACTACTGCTGCGATTATTTTGTTGTTGTATCTTGAGAGACAGATGACTAACGTTTCTCCAAGTGTCATAGGAACGACCGAATTTGTCTTAAGGAAACTATGAAAACAGGTCTCAACATCTAATAAAACTCGATTCCCTTATTCGAGTTTTGGTTTTTCAAAATCTTGTTAATTTAATTGTTTTTAGATCTAATGTTTTAAATAAATATTTACTTAATTTATTTTATTTAGATCTAGTATTTCTACATAAATATAATTATTTATTTATATTATTTGTTCAGATTTTATATTTAATATTTATATTCAGTATTGAGTATACTTTTACTCCACAAAAAATGGTGATTAGGCGAGGAAGACTAACCCCATGCTTATTGAAGCTGGAATAGCTCAGTTGGCTAGAGCGTGTGGCTGTTAACCACAAGGTCGGAGGTTCAAGCCTCCTTCTAGCGTTGGAATTTACACAACAGTCTTCAAATGTCTTATTAAATTCTCACTTTTACGAGTGATATGTTACTCAATAAAATTCCACTTAGTTTATATTTGAATTTCAAATTTAATAAAATTAATTTTCATAAATTATTGATATATGTTTAGACATTATTACTGCCTTCATTCTCAAATCTTATAAAATAGTTAAATTTCAATTAAGCCTACTTACGTAAAGGAAATTAGGGACATGGGATTAGAGGTGTGCATGGGCGGGCCCAAATGTCCTTTCGAAAAATGAGAGGGTTCGGTAAAATATAGACCGAAATATGGGTTTGGGCAAAAAGAGGCCCATTTAGAAAATGGGCAGGGCTCGGTAAAGCTTTTGGCTAGGGCCCGCCCAAATTATATACTAAATATATATTTTTATTTTTAATCATTATTACATTTTATTTTCAATTTTAATATAATCACTTTTTATTATATTTTCAATTTGTGTATTGTTTTAAGAATTGTTTTAGTATCATTTTTTATTTGTTTCTTGTTTTAAGATTTGTTTTAAATGTATTTGATTTATTATATTTTAAAATTTTTTATTTAATGAAATAAGCTAAAAAAAATTTAATATGGGCCGGGCCAGACCGGGCTCGAATTTAACAATTTTATTTTAGGCCGGGCTTGAACAAATTTTTAGGCCCATATTTAGGGCCGGGCCTGAGCTTAAAATTTTGTCTGGACCTGACCCGGCCCATGCACGCCTCTACATGGGATCCACCAATTGTACCTCAATTCACATAAACAAATTCACGAACCATTTCAGCTGACCGGTTTGGAAAACAACATATCCCATTGCCATTCCAAACACTACCCGGCATCCATAACCTATCAACACCAGTTTCCAACCGAAAGCAATGTTTGCTTTTGAGCCATCCTGTTCCAGCACATTTGGAGGTGGTGTATCATTGATGCTGCAACCTTTGGAGACTGGAAATCCACATAGTCCCTTGTTTCCTTCATATGAATGGTTTCCAAATGTGTTGAACTGTTTGTCTTGAGGAATCTGACCATGGAGTTGATTTTCAGAAACGTTTAAGAAGGAAAGAAATTCCGGATCGGCCAATATCACTGGAATTAACAAAGTTCAAAAGACAATATAACTCGTAAAGTTTGCTCCAAGACTGGCAGCGTCTATTGACTTCAACTCTTGCTATTACCTGAAGAAGAAAGACTGCTACAATTCTATCTTCTTTAAACCAGCTATCTATAAGCAATAAGGACATTAGATCCACCAATTTATGGTTGAATTCATTGCATCATTCAGCTCTGCTATGTACTATTATTAGCAAAAATCTTGAAAGGAGACAACCTCAAATTTAAAGACAAGAAATGATCAAGAAAATCATATATTATAAATATTACATAGAAACGAAGACCACATATGAATTCCAACAATTGCATAACCCCAATTAATTAGAAACGAAGACCACATATGAATTCCAACAATTGCATAACCCCAATTAATTTTACTCATAAAATGTCAACACTTTATTTTCCCAAATCTTTACTCAATACTGGTCATTCATATTATCAAGTAATAAAATAAATTTTATTATGATTGCAACATATTGATCGTTACAGGTATTATCAAGTGATGATTTCAAATGGTTCACTGTCCTCCACCACAAACTATCCAAGTTTGCAGTGTGAAAGCAGCTACTTCCATAAGAGAAACCTTTCACTGTATATTGACTTGGTCATGTTTCCTATAACACCACCTCATGTTTGGTCCTAGATGGTGGATTAAGACGGTAGAGATGAGATACAACACCCCAACTGCACCGACAATTAAGCTTATTTAAAGGGAAATTAATAAGGAGATGGGATCCACCAATTTTACCTTAACTCACATCAACATTGTTATTGGGCTTTTCATTTTCTCTGAAGCATTTAATATTTGTCTCCAACGTGTTTACTGCTCCCTCAATTTCACATCAATGCATTCAATTTCAAAATAGATTTCCAATACTTGGTCTCACTTAATCGACAAGCAATAAGGAAATTTCAGTCATTTGCAGCATAATGTACAAAATAATTTACAATATAGACTAAGTTTGATGCGGTGAGGAAAAAACACCATGAATGATGAAAATTAAATCCAAGTCTTACCCTGAAGAATAATGAAAATTAAATCAAAGTCTTACCCTGAAGAATAAATAAAGCCAAGACTTGGTAAATAGACTAATTAGTTTACAACTAAATATTTTGCATCATTATTAAGGAAAATATTAGCCAATAGAAAAGCATAATGATTTATTAAGACAGATATTAGCGAATAATTTTTAAAAATTTTAAATTAGTAAAGTAAATTGTAATTTGACTCTCCCTAATAATGATAAAAATTTGATTTAATCCTTTAAAATTATAAATTTATAGACTATTAAAATTGTGAAATTACATTTTACTATTGTAAAATTATAATTTAATTCGACCCCCTAAAAATTTGCTTCTCCCTGGTTTAGCCCTTGAACTTGCAATATTTGTCAAATCACCTCAAAATAGATAGAAAAGTTAATGTTTGTTAACTTTGCCGATGTGGCATCCACATGACAAGTACATGTGTATGTCACATCAACAATTAATTAATTTTTTAAAATTTAAAATATTTTTTATATATATTTGTACTTTTTAAATTTTTAAAATTTTTAAAAATAATTAATTATTGATGTGGAATTCATATGACAATCCGTATATTAAAAATAATTAATTGTTGAAAGTTGTGTTATATTAGAAATAGTTTGTGTATATTATATAAATTAGTTTGTTAGATTGGAATTCTAATAAATTTATTTGGGAATCATTACTTTTCCTTAAAATGGAGTCAATATTACTTGGTTAACTATTCCTCTTTTAGCCAACTACAAAATTCAAGTCTATTACAATGTTAAGTTTTGTTACATGTATATCAAATGACTTTTTTTTAAATTCAAAAATCACACTAACAAATTTAATAAAAGAATTTTAACAGTGTTAACAAATAAACTTAAATTTTAGATTTGAAAAATAAAGGGATTAAATCCTAAAAATAAAAGTATAGAGATTAAATTTCAAATATACAAAGATTACAACAAGTTTGAGCATAGTACAACTATTAAATATCATCTCAAGGCTGGAATAGCTCAGTTGGCTAGAGCGTGTGGCTGTTAACCACAAGGTCGGAGGTTCAAGCCTCCTTCTAGCGTTTAAGTTTTGGTTAAATGTCATCTTTGGTCCCTTTAAATTCCATTTTGCATTAATTTGATTGCTTTCTAGCATTGCAAATTACACAACACTCTTCAAATGTCTTATTAAATCCTCACTTTTACGAGTGCTCTGTTACTCAAATAAAATTCCTCTTAGTTTATATTTGAATTTAAGCATATATAGAATATAAATTCAATTAATATTGCAATCTAAATCTAAATATAAAATATCATATAAAATATTATAAATTTTGTAACAATTTTTAATAAATAAAAAATATTAAAATTTATACATATGCTGATATTGGATATTCAAAGAAGACCCAAGCAACCTTGTACTCTGTAATCTTGAGCATTCATTGAGCTTTAATACGCTCACACTCCTTGCATATACCTTGCATATAGATATCATTAACTGATATCACTGAGTTCCATTAACTTCTCTTTTCCTTAGGCATCATATCACATCTCAATTGGATATATATATTTTTGACTTTTACAGTTTTGGTTTGTACATTCATAATAGTACCATGATAGTCATTTATCCACTTTTTTTTATATCTCTAGTCCCAATTTTGGACATGACACAATGAATTAGAAACTAAATCTATTTTTGTAAGTAAAAATAGTTTGATTCATTCTTCATATAATTGATGTTTTTGTTGTGGAAGTATTGTATTCTCAGTAATCCATTAAGTATTCAGTGTTTGATACAATAGATTTGGATTTTATTATTGTATTTTGTGCAAGGATCGTTTATATATTTTTGTAACTACTAAATTTTTATCTTCATTTCTTGTTAACCTATTTTGCTTTTTTGCATTACTAAATTTCAGTAATTAATTGATGTTGTTTTTGCCAAACTTTGAGAGGTTAGTTCATCTTGAATTAAGAGATTATGAATAATCTCTGAATGAAAATGAGCCCCTAACACCATATTTTCCCAAAAATGTATTCTGTACACATAACAATAACGAAATTTCTATTGAAGCTGGAACAGCTCAGTTGGCTAGAGCGTGTGGCTGTTAACCACATGGTCGGAGGTTTAAGCCCTCCTTCTGGCTTCTTACTTTTGGTTAAATTTCATCTTTGGTCCATTTAAATTCCTTTTTGCATTAATTTGATTACTTTCTAGCGTTGCAAATTAAACAACACTCTTCAAATGTCTTATTAAATTCTCACTTCTACGACTGCTATGTTACTCCAATAAAATTCCTCTTAGTTTATATTTGAAGTTCAAACTTAATAAAATTAAATTTCTTAAATTATTGATATATGTTTAGACATTGTTACTGCCTTGATTGTCAAATTTTAAAATTTCAAAGAAGTTTAAACATTAAATATAAAAATGTTACACTCAAACAAACCATTACAGATAGTACGAAATGCAATGAAACACAGAGGAATTGGTACAATAATAAACACAGACACATACCAATGCAACCCTTCACCACAGGCAAAACGGTCTACGCAACAAGAAATTGTGAAAATACAGCACTAATATTTTGCAGTAATTAGATCCTTCTTCGTCTATTGCTGCGATTGCCATTCTTTGACTTTCTTCTTCGCCTCTTCTCATGTTGGTTTTCAGCCAAATTCACCAACCATTTCGGCTTACCAGTTTGGAAAACAACATATCCCACGAACATTCCGAACACTACTCCGCATCCATAACCTATCAACACCACTTTCCAACCAAAAGCAATGTTTGATTTTGAGCCATCTTTTTTAAGCACATTTGGAGGTGGTGGCTCAATGATGTTGCAGCCTTTCGAGACCGGAAACCCACATAGTCCCTTATTTCCTTCATATGAATCATTTCCAAATGTGTTGAATTGTTTGCCCTGAGGAATCTGACCATGCAGTTGATTTTCAGAAACATTGAAGGACGAAAGAAATGGAAGATCTGCCAATCTATTTGGAATCGTCCCAGACAACCTGTTTGAAGATAGGTCCAACCATTCAAGACTTGTCAAATTCCCTATTGAGGTGGTGATACCACCATTAAGGTTATTATGAGAAAGGTTGAGCCCTTTCAGTAAGTTAAGCTTCCCAATAACCTCTGCAATACCCCCTTCAAACTGATTGTTTGATAGATCAATGATCATCCACAAGTTGAAAATTTTCACCAATTCCACATCTCGTCCTTTCATAACAATTCCAATGGAGTAGGTATAGAAGCCACGACCTCCATGATCATCCACCCCCATGTACGACACTGTACTACCAATCTTCTCTTGATTTATGATAGCCTTGAAGTCGTTGATGTATCTCAACGGTAAGGGTCCGAAAAATAATTACTTGAGAGATCAAAATTTGGATTTTAGAGAAAAAAGGGCTTCAATACAAGAACTTGTAGCTGTGGAAGACTTCCCAAGCAATGAGGAAATGTATCATTGATCTTGTTGTTACCAAGATCTAGCACTTCCAGACCTTTACAATTAATGATGGATGGTGTCAAAGGCCCTTCTAACAAATTTCCATTTAAGTTGAAGTCACTCAGTTGGCATCCCTTTGCAAATGTCGGAGGAATCGTTCCATAAAACTTGTTCTTCTTCAGATTCAAGAATTGAAGGCTTTTGCTCAAATTTCCAAAACATTGTGGAATTGTTCCACTCAAGTTATTGTGGGACAAATCAAGAAGTTGAAGAAAAGTGACATTGCATATTAAAGAAGAGACCTCTCCATTGAAACTATTATTTGAGATCAGAATGACTTTGATCGTCGAAGCTGGAATCGGAAGATTTCCACGGATCAAATTGGAGCTTAAGTCAAGAACTGTAATATTCTTCCATGGAAAGTGCTCAACTTCTGTCAAAGAGTTGTGAGATACATTTAAGTAAGTCAAAGAGTCATTCCCCACCTCTTGCATCCACTGTGGAATCTTGCCTCCAATTCTGTTCCAAGAGAGGTCTAAGCTTTCCAAACTTTTAAGCCCTTTCAAAAATTGGGGGAATTCACTAAGATTGCAAGATGAAAAAAATAAGCTTGTAAGATTAGGCAATATATGGTTAACACTAAAAGTGCTATTAGATGTTAAGGATAGGCTGTTATATGAAAGGTCAAGATTTTTTAGATTTGAAAGGTTTGAGAACATGCTAAACTCTATGACACCACTAAGATTATTTGAGGATAAAAAGAGACGGGTAAGATTGAGAAGTTGGAATATTGAAGATGGAAGAGGACCTTGGAGTTTATTATGGTCTAACGCTATCAATTCTAGTGATTTGGATTGGAATTCTTTGATATGCCCACTGAATTGATTTTGAGCGAGATGTATTTCCTTTTAGGAAGGAGCAGTATACAACCATGACGGAAGTGTTCCATTGAGTAAATTGTTATATAAGTATAAATATTTTAGATTAGGAAAAACAGTTACCTCATCTGGAATGGAACCTTCTAATGAATTTTCATATATTCCCAAGTATTCAAGCTGCGTTAGGTTTAGAATTGATAATGGAATTTGTCCACTCAATTGGTTGTTTGACAAGTCTAAATGAGTGAGTTGCAAGAGGTTCCCCAATGATCTTGGAATTTGTCCACTCAATTGGTTCCACGACAAGTCTAAATCAGTGAGTTGCAAGAGGTTTCCCAGTGATCTTGGAACTGGCCCTAATAAGTTGGAATAAGAGAGATCTAAAAACTTCAAGGATACAAGATTCCCCATAGAGTCAGGCAATCCTCCACAGATATTTGCGTATGAAATTTTCAATTGCTCCAAAGATGATAAATTTGTGATTGAGACAGACAATCCTTGCAAGAAAGAATTTCTGATAGATCTAAGTACTTTAAGGCAAATCTGACATTACCATGAATCCATTTCACCATAAACATTTTAAGTGAAATTCAATAGTTCCAGACCTCCATACGTTTTGAAGAGACCTTAAGTCTCAATCCCTTCATGAGATTGAAGATAATTTTATGAAAGGTTTCCTGAGTGATACTTCATTGAAATTTAAACTTAGGAAAGTGAATGCTTTACCTTATTATAAGTCTTCACATATGGAGAATTTTTCCATCAATATTATCTTAACAATCAATGATAGCATGAACTGAGATTTTATAAGTTAAAGCTTGATACCATTAGTTCCAAATTTCTCAATCATTTATTTAGAAAGGTAGCCTTCATGTCAAAGTATTATCAATGTTAAAATTTGATTGGAAACTTGAAACTATAGATGTCAATAGCTAGCAAAATATCTGACCGATCTTGAGTTTAGATGTGCGTCAAATTTAATATTGCCAAAGATGACAGATCGCTCAAATTTGACTTTCAGATAAGAATGTCTGAATTCCACAATGGAAATGAATTATTGGCTTTACAAGATGTAGATGTCAAGACTTCGAACCATGATGTTCAAAGGCTCTCTAAGTATCATTTAATTCGAAGATATTGATGCTGAAAGTTGCAAGAAGTCATAAGAAATCCATAAATTAAATTGAAGATAAAATTTCCAAAACGATTCATGGTCAATTGCACTCTAATTGCAAAACAAATTGAATCTTCACTTAAAATGGACATCCATTGAATGAGTCATTTATAGTCAAGAATTGTATTTGAGAATCATTCCAATATGACTTAGATACAAGATAGTCATTGATAAAGTCAGACTTATTGGAAGTAACTCATAATAGTTATGAGAAAGATGTAGCAGATTCAGTTTGAATCTAATTATGGGAACCTGTTATTTGTTGCAAGAAGTCATAACTATTAGAATTTTAATGTTACAATAATTAAGTAATTTAGGATGATGACAATATTGCAAGATAATCTAAATATAAAACATGTAGGAAGTGTATAATTAATGAAGTATTGATTGGAAAAGGTGAGACTGTTAGAATTTGAATTGCACATATCTATTTGAATAAATTAGGAAAGGTATAGAGTTGAGGGAAATTGGGGCTTAAACTGTACAAATAAAAAGTCATTTTAGCTTTTAAATTTTTTTGTCTCTTTAGCCTTGAAACTTGTATGGTTTGTTAAATCACCAAACAAAAATGATGAAAAGTTAACATCGTTAACTAACAAAACTAGCACCTACGTCTTGATGTTGACCGTTAGTAGTTAATGGCAACACCTACGTGGTCATAATGATACCACACCAACACTGTTTGTTGACGTGACAATGCCACATGATCAATAATCGTTGACATGGTAGCGCCACGCCATTGCCTATTGGTGACATATTAATAAACAACCCTAAGGTGTTTAAGCAGAAGAAAACGGCACCACTCAATACCCTAAGTGCCGAAATACTAACCTAATACCCCTTTGCCGAAATCCCCTTTCTAATTCCCCTAATTCGGCCAACTCTTAGCCTTTCTCCAAATCCCTTAAATCTCTCCCTTTATCCCTCCTTAATCCAAGCGTTTGGACTGATTCAAACTCTCCTTTAGCGAATCCGGACTCCAACACTACCCTCCGCACTTAAAAAAATAAATGCATCTATTTGTCAACACGGAATCGATCCCATGCCTTCCCCAATGCTCCACCGCCATCTTTATAGGAGCCTAGTGGCGTCACCCTTGCCACTTTACTAAGGCTCTTTTGTGATGCAATTTACCCATAACTCTATACAAGGGCCACCTAGCGAACCCCTAACTCCTAAGTCCAAAATTCAAAAATTCAACTGGTTTTGGCCAACTCATGGGCCTTCTATAAGCCCATTTACCTACTCAAAATATTAATTTCACATCCAAATACGAATTTTAAAATCTTTACAAAATATTGAAAACCGCGAATAAATCCAAAATCGGGATGTTACAACTCTACCCTCCTTAAAGAAATTTCGACCTCGAAATTTTACCTTATTAGAACGTTGAGGGTCTGTTGACGATAGCCTCCTCGTCTCCCAAGTAGCTTCTTCTTTGCCATGGTTCCTCCAAAGTACTTTCACTAGTGGAACTGATTTCCTTTTCAACACCTTGACGTCACGATCAAGTATTTGCACAGTTCCTCTTGAAAGTTAAATCGATTGTACCTCGATTTACAGACTGGTATGATATGAGTTGGTCGATCGAATCCCTCAGCATGGATACATGAAAATGTCGTGGATACGATGCGTTCGTGGTAACTCTAGCGATAAGCCACGGTCCAACACGCTTAACAATTGGTAAGGCCCAATAAACCGTGGGCTCAACTTACCCTTCTTACCAAATCTCAAAATTTTCTTCCAAGGGAAACCTTCAAGAAAACCATATCCCCAACAATGAACTCAATCTCTTTGCACTTCGGATCCGATATGACTTCTCATCGGATGCCTCCTTAATCGATCCCTTATCAGCCTAACCTTGCTTTCGTTTCGCCACCAATTCCGGTCCAAGTGTAACACCCCGTACCCGAGACCGTTGCCGGAGTCGAACGCGAGGTGCTAACCGACTTAATTCATTTACTCTCACAGTCCATTTAAAAATTTCCAGGCAGTTGGCTAACTGCGTCACTGTCACCTTAAAAATCATAAATTGAGTTCCACAACTCGAAAATCAGTTTCGTAATTTTTCCCCAAAACTAGACTCATATATCCATCTACATATTTTTTTATAGAATTTTTGGTTGGGCCAATTAGTACAGTTTATTAGTTAAAGTCTCCCCTGTTACAGGGTGCGACTACACTGACCTTCATGCATTACGACTTCGATATCTCCCTGTACAGGGCTTCAATACTGATGCTGTTTGTTTCTTTAGAAACTAGACTCAAAAAGGAATCTATACATATATGGAATGACTTCTGAATGTCTCTGGTTAATTTACAATGAATTTCCAAAGTCGGAACAGGGAATCCAGAAACCGTTCTGGCCCTGTCTCACGAAAACTTAAATATCTCTTAACATACTGTTCATATGATCATTTCATTACTTTTCTATGAAAATAGATTCATCAAGGTTCGATTACATAATTTATTCACTATTTAATTCCATTCCTACTATTTTTAGTGATTTTCACATCCACATCACTGCTGCTGCCAGCATCTATTTTAAGGTAAACTTTACCTATTTCATGATCCTTCATGGATCAACTAGAGTTTGTCATACATATATCAAAAGTGATCATGAATAACCATTCCATGGCTAACCGTTGCCAACATTTCCTTACCTCTCGACGGACAACATACAAAACGATTATAATGCTATGATCAAAGTATATTTAAGCCATTTTGCATGGCTATCCAAATTTACACAATCTACGAAGGGTTCATGACCAACAACAAAAGGGTGGTCCTATACATGCCATTTTAAAGTTCAACCAAAAATATACCAAAAGGAGCTTTGATAGTGTGGGTGACTTGACTTCAAAAATCCGAGTCCGATAGTTGAAGAACCAAAATCTATAAAACAGAGAATCAAAGAAACGGAGTAAGCATTTAATGCTTAGTAAGTTTGAGTCATGAATTTAGACACAACCAAAGTATAGCATTCATGTAGCTAACAGATAATTTCATATGCACAAATTCTCAATATCATACTTACTTCACATTACCAACCCTTATATTCATACACAAAGATCAACTTAGCCAAAGGCTGGTAGCTCATTTTCAACCGAGCGAATACTTATTTGTAAGGGCTCAACTAATTCAAAGCACATCGAAACATACCTCATTGTTGGGATTTCACAAGCGTATTAACTAAAATTTTACAGCAAGATCATTCATTCCCGAATCACGTACCTTGAATTTAACCGGATATAGCTACTCGTTCAAATGCCTTCGGGACATAGCCCGGTTATAGTAACTCGCACAAATGCCTTGGGACTTAACCCGGATTTAGTAACTCGCACCAATGCCTTGGCTTAGCCGAATTAGTAACTTCACAAATGCCTTGGGCTTAGCCCGAATTAGTAACTTCGCACAAATGCCTTGGATCTTAGTCCGGATTTAGTAACTCGCACAAATGCCTTGGATCTTAGTCGGATATAGTCACTTAGCACAAAGCCTTGGGACTTAGCCGGACATCATTCGAATAACCATGCACATTTATCGACAAATCATGACACATTCGTATTTCATTTTCATTAGCAAAACTCAAACACAATACACTTATCACACTTGCAATTTCGCTCAATAGCCACACACAAAGAGCATGATTTTGATTTGCTTAAAACATGATCTAATCAAATCATAATCTAAGTTCCATTACTCGAAAACTTACCTCGGATGTTGTCGAGCGGCTTCAACGCTATTCGATCACTTTTTCCTTTCCCTTAT
Organism: Gossypium herbaceum; assembly: GCA_025502765.1. NCBI lineage: Eukaryota > Viridiplantae > Streptophyta > Magnoliopsida > Malvales > Malvaceae > Gossypium > Gossypium herbaceum. Next base: position 944,639 of record CP106692.1, on the reverse strand, counting down.
CCAACTGTGGTCCTCTAAGCTCTTGAGCTAATTCAAACAAATTTAACTTATTAAAGTCTCATTTTGCTAGCTTATGGCGAATATGACAAGGAGTTTGATAGGTCATATGGCCACCTTTTAGCTCAAATACACAATGATCATCGCATTTTAATCACATCAAGCAATTTAATACAATTCATTCGAACATCAAAAGAGAAGCTCAAGGTACTTAGCCCATATATACATTAGACATTAGAGTCACATATGTAGCGAAATCACGAATCGAATTCAACATACTAGCTAATATTTCCCTTAGCGAATTTTCTAAGTCAAGCTAAAGCCATCAATAGGCTACCTATGGCGAACATACACATCAACTCATGTACTCATTCATGTGGCGAACATACACATCTATGCTAAGGCCGATTGCAACACTTAATACATTCTACAAGTATGGTCACTTGTATTGACTAAACACCATTTGTTTCAAGTTCAAAACTTGGCTAATACACATATATACACTATTAAAGCATCCTCTCCTTTCCATTAATTCAACACATGCATTACCCATAATATACAAAATTATATTCGCCTTAGCACACAACTTGCTAGCCGATTCTTCTCCATCTAGCAACTAATGCACATACGAGCTCATTTGTTAGACTCTACTTCATCTAACAACAACCTTATTTCTCTTCTATTTCCTACCATGGCGAATGCTCAAGATACCTCAATATCAAAACTTTTAACTTGGGTTGCTTAAAGAGCTTGGTGATGAGTTCAATTTATCTAACACCTCAAGCAACATAACACATCCCTTAATCTAGTGAACCACCATAACATTAAACACCAACCAAGAAAACAACACCCATGGCAGTATCATCTTCATCTCATAGCAAGATTTAGACTATGGGCTAGGTAGAACTCAAACTAACAACTAAAACATGCATGCATCTCATGGACAACATCAAACATACCTTAGTCTAGCAAATCACCATAGCCGATTTTCTCAAGCTCCTCCCTTCCTTTCTTTCCTCTATTCGCCAAGGATGAACCAAAGGATGAACACTTTTTTTTTCTTTCCTTCAACTCACGGCAATAGGGGCATGGATGAGACCATTTCCTTTTTTTCATCCTCCTCCCTTTCATTATTTTATTTTTCCTTACATAATGCATTAAGCCAACATGTCTATGACATGTTTTTTTTACATAACATCTTGTCCACCCATGCTCATGGCCGGCCACTACATATTAGGGAAATTGACATGCAAGTCCTCCCTTTTGATTACATGCACTATTAGATCCTTGTAAATTAGCCTATCACATTTCAAAGATGTCACACATAAGTCCTTTTGACTAAATTCGCATGCAATTTACTAAATCGAAGCCTAAAACTTTCACACATTCATATTCACATATTTTAGACCATAAATATCACATTCAAATAATTTGGTGATTCGGTTTAGCGGTCCCAAACCGCTTTCCGACTAGGGTCACTATAGGTGCACAACTCTCCCCACTTAAGAAATTTTCGTCCCAAAATCTTACCGTAAATAGGTTTGGGTATCGCTCTTTCATAGAGTTCTCGGGTTCCCAAGTAGCTTCTTCGATCCCGTGTTTGAGCCATAACACTTTCACTATCGAACCCTTTTGTTTCGCAACTCTTTCACTTCACGAGCTAGGATACGAATCGGTTCTTCCTCATAACTCATATCGGCTTGAATTTCGACCTCGGAGGGTTTATTACGTGCGAAGGATCGGATCAGTAACGTCAAGCATCGAAACATGAAAACGTTGTGGATTCTTTCGAGTTCGGGGTAAAAGCAACCTATATGCAATCGGGCCAACTCGTTCGGAGATCTCATACGGCCCAATGAATCTCGGACTCAATTTGCCCTTACGGCCAAATCGAGTATCTTTTCCAAGGCGAGACCTTAAGAAACACTTTGTCTCCCACTTGATACTCAATATCTCTTCGTTTAAATCCGATACGACTTTTGACGATCCGATGTCGCCTTGGACTTTCACAAATTATTCTTACTCTTTAGCATCTTTAATCAAATCCACTCAAAATTTTACTTTCACCGAGCTCGGTCCAAAACAATGGTGTACGGCATTTACGCTGTACAAGGCCTCGTAAGTTGCCATCTTTATACTTGATTGAAAACTATTGTTGTAGCGAATTCAATCAAAGGTAAATACTGTCCATGAACCACTAAACTCGAGAATGCAACATCTCAACATATCCTCAAGTATCGAAATTATCCGCTCGGATTGACTATCGGTTTGTGGATGAAAAGCGGTGCTAAAATGCACTTGGTACCCAAAGCTTCTTGCAATTACAAATTACTCTTTCCTTTATTATAAATTAAGACTATAACTAATTTTTATGGGAATGGTTACTTTTCATTAACTCAATTTAAAAGATTATTACAGTAAAATTTGGCACTATTGTCATGTGTCAACCAAAGTTAATCCACATGCAATGTGGGACATTTACATTATCGAATTCAACACATATATGGAAATTTTGCAGTATTGACTATTGACTATACTTTACTCCAAAAAAGACTAAGACTATCAATGTCTATTGACTTCACTTCTGTTTGGTTCCTCTGTCACTCTCACCCTAACTTAATTTAAAAGCAATGTGGAAATTTTGGACATTTAGCACAATGTACAATAATTCCACACCATTTGCAGTATTGACTACGTTTACTTGAGGGAAAGTAAAGACATGAATGATGGAAATTTTAACTAGTTTGTACGGTCAATGAAGCTACCTCAATTCCGTAATTGGATTAATCTCATGGTTCTTTGCAATGTTTTGACAGGTAATCGAATGTTAAATATGTTATTCGCAATGCCATTGTAAATATTCTATTTAAATTTGTTGATAGATATATAGGTTTGACACAAAATTAAGATTACAGCGAGTTGAACTATTCCATGTATGAACCACTGCAACATAAATGCATATGGCACAAAGGCTCAAACCATACCTTATGTTCATGAATTCTCATCATCACATGTTTATAAATGCAACTCAGACTTGAATAATTGAATCTTTTGTAATTCAAAATGTTTCTTTTTTTTTTTATGGTGAGTGTATAATGTCTACTAAAAATTAAAATTCAAGAAAGAAGACATACATAGTTGCACCATACAAGATGTTACACTCAAAATAAACAGACACATACAAATAGTACGAAATGCAATGAAATACAGAGGACTTGGTACAATCATAAAAACAGACACATACCAATGCAACTTTTCACCATAGTCAAAACATTCTGAGAGACTACAAAACAAGAAATTTTGAAGACATAGCACAAATGCTTGAACATCATTTGCACCGACTAGATCCTTCTTCATCCATTGATGCGATTGCTATTTTTGGCTTTCTTCTTGCCCTTCTCATGTTGGAAAACACCACATCCCATGGCCATTCCAAACACTACCCCGCATCCATAACCTATCAACACCACTTTCCAACCAAAAGCAATGTTTGCTTTTGAGCCATCCTTTTCCAACACATTTGGAGGTCGTGTCTCATTGATGCTGCAACCTTTGGAGACTGGAAATCCACATAGTCTCTGTTTCTTTCATATGAATTGTTTCCAAATGTGTTGAACTGTTTGCCTTGAGGAATCGAGACCATGGAGTTGATTTTAGAAACGTTAAAGAAGGAAAGAAATGCCGGATCGCCAATATCTCGAAATTAACTTCAGTTCAAAGACTATATAACTCATAAAGTTTGGTCCAAGACTTGCGAGTCTATTTACTTCATCTCTTGGTATTACCTCAAGAAGAAAGACTCTACGATTCTATCTTCTTTAAACCAAATATTTATAAGCAATAAGGACATTAGATCCACCAATTTATGTTTGAATTCATTCATCATGCAGCTCTGCTATGTACTATTATTGGTAAAAATCTAGAAAGGAGACAACCTCAAATTTAAAGACAAGAAATGAGCAAGAACATGCACCAACAAAGAATCGATTATTGTTTTGTATTTGGTAAATACAATTTGAGTTAAATAATCAAGAATGGTAGTGAATAAGTAAGGAAAAACAATGTAGATTCGAACCACAATAAATCATATTAAGCTCTTGAGTTAATTATATATATCTCTGCACTTGATTGTCTTGTTAGCTATAAACATGACCTATTAATTCCATCATTAATACCATTAGATATATTTTGATGGGGAGATTGATGGGGAGATTTTTAGTAGGAAAACAGTTGAAGTCATTCAAGAAGACATAAACAATTGCAACTATATAAGAGTTTAACATTAAGAATAGATCCTTACACGTTATTGAAATACCATACTAAAGATAAAGACATATAACACCTAAGACTATCAATTATCTATTGACTACACTTTAACTCGATAAAAAAAGACTAAGACTAAGACTATCAATTGTCTATTGACTACACTTTAACTCAATAAAAAAAGACTAAGACTAAGATTGTTATTGGGCTTTTCATTTTCTGTGAAGCACTTAATATTTGTCTCCAATGTGTTTACTGCTCCCTCAATTTCACATCAATGCATTCACTTTCAAAATAGATTTCCAATACTTCTTCTCACTTAATGGACAAGCAATAAGGAAATTTCAGTCATTTGCAGCATAATGTACAAAATAATTTACAATATAGACTAAGTTTGATTTGGTGAGGAAAAAAACACCATGAATGATGAAAATTAAATCCAAGTCTTACCGCGAATAATAATTAAAGCCAATACTTGATAAGTAGACTAATTAGTTTGTGAGTAAATATTTTTGCACTGATTATTAAGGCAAACTTTAGCCAATAAAAAAAAAGTATAATGACAGGTGAAATCAATTTTGACAGGTGGGAGACTAGGGATGGGATTTGTCCTACAAAACTTGTATAAGAAAGGTTGAGGTAGAATAGGCTTGTAAACAGACCAAACTCAGATGGAATTTTAGAGTAATTGAAGTCATTGTAGGCAAGGTTGAGTTTTTGAAGGTGAGGAAGAAGGAAGAGAGTGGTATTGGAAGGAAGTTGCCATATAGCAAGCAGACTCAAGTTAAGGGCAATAACATGAGCATTTAGGTGATGACAAGTGACCTCATCCCATGAGTAGCAATCTGTACCCTCCTTCCATGAATTTGTCTTGGGATAAGATTTAAGGCCAGCAAAATCATCGCAATACAAAGCAGGAAGCACTGTCTGAGTGTTGGAAAAAGAATTCTTGAACTGGATTAGTGAAGCAGCTTCAGGGTTAGAGCAGGAGTAAGATCCTGAAGAAGAATCATAAAGATGGGGAAAGAAGAGAAATAGGCAAAGAAAGAGTAAGGAGGCCATGTTATGTTTTTAGATGAAGATGATGGATAGGAAAGGTATTTATAGGGAACAAATAATATCCAATATTAAAGAAAAGATTTCTTTATTAATACCACAACATTATCCAATAATGTTACTCCATTTTCAAAAATTTTATTGGTATAAAGATTTTATTGGAAGATGTTACTCCATTTTTGTATTTGCACAATCATCATGTTGTTATTGATCAACAACCACTTCCTTTTACCATATCTTTTCATTCATAAAATTAATTACTTTTTTACCCAAATTTTGTATTTCATTTGAACTCTCCAAAGAAGTAAAATAATTATGTTAAAGTTGGCATGCATGCGAGATAAAGCAACCAAGGAGCAGACCATGCAACATAAGTTATGCGGATGAAGTATGAAGAAGCGGATCGAGCCGCTTACTACGACAAGAAGTACATGCAACTACTGAAGTTGATGCTACCGTTCAATTTCGTTTCATTTTGTTACTTTAAGTAATATTTTGTAACTTAGTTAAATTAGAAATAAGTAGGTAGTGTATTTAATGCATTGGTGCTTATAAAATTGATAGATCACTTATCTAATTTTGCAAGTTGTGCAAGTTGCAATGAAGCCTAAAAATAGTAAGTGAAACCTGTCAAAGCTGATCAGCTTATGACTGGTATATGTACTAGCAGATGCCATCTTTTTAATCAATGAATTTCAATAGAAATCATTCAAGAAAAATACTCTCAATTTTGTTTTCTTTCACCAAGTAAAATTCATTTGTTTATCCGCAAATATCAAGCCTTTTGAAGTTAAATCTTCCTTCATTCTTTATTCGAATTTATTACGTTGTTGCTCAAGTTCTTGACTGAGCCTCATACTTCCTCCGGATAAATTGCTCAAAAACCCAACAATTGGTATCTAAAGCCAAATTCTTAGTGGACCTGTCATATTTCAATCCTTAAAACCATGTCTTCCTCGGGTTTTCACTAGTTGCACCACCAAGTGTTCAATGGAGAAGGCTACCACATATGGGTAGTAAAAATGAAGACTTACCTACAAGCATTTGACCTATGGGAGGTTATCAACTCAGAAGGTGAACCAGCACCTCTAAGAACTAACCCAATAGTAGCTCAAATAAGGCAGCATTCTGATGAAAGAACCAAAAGGCACAAAGCCATGTCATGTATCCTGAACAGTGTGTCTGATGTGATTTTCACAAGAGTCTTGGCTTGTGAGTCACCAAAGCAAGCCTAGGATAAGCTGAAGGAGGAGTTCCAAGGGACTGAAAGAACAAGGTAGCAAACTCTGAATTTAAGAAGGACTTGGAAAACTTGAAGATGAAAGAGGAAGAAAGCAGTTAAGCAATATTAGACAGAATCATGGTCAGAGTAAAGACATAAGGCTACTTGGAGAACAGTTTAGTGAAGCAAGAATTGTGGAGAAGGTGATCTCAACCTTGCTTGAAAGGTATGAGGCAAAGATCTCATCTCTTGAAGACTCGAGGGACCTGACCAGCATATCCTTGACTGAGCTGATCAATGCTCTTTATGCTCAAGAGCAAAGGAGAGCCAGCAGACTGGAGGAGCATCAAGAAGGTGCCTTCCAAGCCAAAAGCGGACCAGGTACAAACTCCTCTGCCTATAAAGGGAAAACCTAAAAGATAAGCCTACAACAGATGGTGCAAGAAAATATCCACCTTACCTTGTAGAAGGCTAAGTCATCCGGTGAAGTATGTTGGTTGGTTCGATTTCAAAATCTGCAAAAGATGGGCCATGCAAACAAATTTTGCAAAAACAAAAAGGCAAGCAGAAGCCAAATCAACCTCAACAACCAGAAATTTGAAGCTTCGAATAGTAGAAGAATGCACGTAACCAAGAAGAGCAAGTCTTTCTTCACTTGTTCATTTACCAAAAGAAAAGCCACAAAGGTTGGTTGATTAATAGTGGATGCACAAAACACATGATTACGGATCTTGCTATCTTCAAGTCAATTGATAGAAGCTTCAAAACAAGGGTGAAGGTTGAAATGGACACTTCATCAAAGTAGAAAGCAAAGAGATGTCTTGATTGACACTCCTACAGTTACCAAACTTGTTTCAAATGTACTTTTAGTGTCTGAAATAGATAGAAACCTGTTCAGTATAGCTTAGTTGCTAAAAAAGGGATACTCTATGGTGTTCAAAGGTAAGGAGTGCCTAATTAGTGATCCAAATAGATCCAAGCTCATGAAAGTGACCATGGCTAACAAGAGCTTTGTTATGGATGGAATAAAAGCTCAAGCGGTGCCTACCACAAATATGCTCAAGATGAATCTACGTGGTACAAAAGACTTGGCCATGTCAACTACAACTCAATGAAGAAGATTTGGTTGAAAACTTCACTAACTCCATTGAAAAGGAAGAAGTTTGTGAAGTATGTCACTAGGAAAATAAACTAGACTACCATTTTCTATAAACAAAGCCACAGAGCTTCAAAGACTACAACTTGTACCTGGCGATGTGTGTGGTCCAATGAAGACTCAATCTCTGAATGGCAATAGGTATTTCATCTTATTCATTGATGATTACTCGAGATATTGCTAGATTTACTTTTTGAAAGCAAATCGAAGTGACTTTAGTATTTTTGAAGTTTAAAGCTGCAGAGATGAAAATAGGTTGCAAGTTAAAGACATTGAGGTCGATAATGAGACGAGTATACTTCATCCAAGGTTACATATGTTTTATGATGAAGGGAGCATCAAACACCACTCACCAACACTTATACACCTCAAGAAAATGGTGTAAGTGGAAGAAAGAACAAAAGCTTGATGGATATGGCGGTGCCTAATGTTTGAAACAAATTTACCTAAGACATTTTAGTGAAGCGATTAACCTTGCTTTACCTCCAAAATAGGCTCTCAACTAAGGCTTTGGCTTAAAAACTCCATTCGAGGCCTGGTTGGGTTCAAACCATTCTTGGCTCACTCACTAAGAGTCTTTGGATGTGTGTGTTATGCTCATGTTCCAGTGAAAAAAGAGACAAGCTTGCTAAGAAAGCTCAACCTCGTATACAGTGGGCCATGGTAGTATTAAGAAGGGTTATAGGATACTTGATCCTTCAACAAACAAGGTCTCTATAAGCAGAGATGTAGTATTCGATAAGAAGTAAAGCTGGGCTGGATAAAAATGAGACGGGAGGCGGTCTCAGAAGATCTTACAATAGATCAAGTGAAGTTGATCAAAATGGTCTGAAATGGACATTGATGATGAACCATCAGGAGAATTAGACCATTGGTGAAGATTTATGAAAGAGCTCATGTGGTCTTATTGAACAAGCTACTTTGAAGAAGTCAAGCTCATTAAGGCCGGAAGCAGGCAATGGTAAGATGAAATTAGTATGATTGAGAAGAATCAGACCTGGCAGCTAGTTGAAAGACCACTCAACAAGAAAGTCATTGGAGTGAAGTGGGTGTTTAGAGCAAAGTACAATGTTGATGGAAGCTTGAACAAACTGAAAGCAAGGCTAGTTGTAAAAGGGTTCAAAAAAGTATGGCATTGACTACTTTGAAACCTTTGCACATTGGTTAGGCTTGACACCATAAGGCCACTAGTTGCCTTAAGCGGACAATTGTAATGGAAAATCCATCATTTCGATGTGAAGTCACCTTTCTCAATGGTCTCCTTGAAGAAGAGATATATGTTGAGCGACTGAAAGCTTCAAAATTGTTGGTGAAGAAGACAAGGTGTACAAATTGAAGAAAGCCTTGTATGGCTTGAAGCAGCTCCAAGAGCACAGTATAGCGAGATTGATGGCTATCTAGCTAGCCTTGGATTTGAAAGAAGCATCGGTGAACCTACTTTGTATGTGAAAAAAGCAAGGTAGTGAAACTCAAGCGATAGTGTCTCTATATGTTGATGATTTGTTAATAACAGGAGGAGACCAAGCAATGCTGATAGACTTCAAGTGCAAATGCAACAAGTGTTTGAGATGTTTGATTTGGGACAAATGTTTTACTTCTTTGGCATAGAAGTATCCCAAACTCAAGAAAGGATCTTCCTAAATCGAAGGCTTTTGCCTTAAAATTCTAAACAAATTCTCCATGTGAATTGCAAAGTAACAAGTACACAGTTGCCATTGGAGAAACTATCAAGCCAAGGCGATTTTGAGAAGGTTAGTGAATCAACCTATAGAAGTCTAGTTTGATGTTTGCTCTATTTAACGCCACTAGACCGGACATTATGTTTCTTTGTAAGTTTGCTTTCAAGATTCATGCATTGCTCAATGAAAAGCACTTCAAGTGCCAAAAGAGTGCTCGGTACATCAAAGGTATTAAGAGCTATGGAATCTTTGTTTAGTAAAGTTGAAAACATGAAATTAATTGGCTATGCTAATAGTGATTGGGCTGGATCGATAGATGATATGAAAAGTACCTCGAATTATCTGTTTCACCCCTAGTTCGATCATTTTTTTTGGAGTTCAAAGAAGCAAACGTTGTTGCTCAATCAATCTTTGAAGCGGAGTATGTAGCAAGCTGGAGCTATCAACCAAACCATTTGGCTAAGAAAAATAATGGTTGATTTAAATCAACACCAAAGGGAAGCAACAGAGATCAATTGTGATAACCAATCTGCTGTTGCAATTGTAAAAAATCTAGTTTTCCAAGGGAGAACGAAACACTTCAAGATCAAATTTCACTTTGTTAGAGAGATTGAGCAAGCTCAAAAAGTGAAGCTGATTCATTGCAGTTCTGAAGAACAACTTGCTAATATCCTAACAAAGCCCTTTAGTGTGTCAAGATTTGAACATTTAAGAGCCAAAATGGGAGTTTGCAGCATGCAAGCCAATGAGGAGTGTTGAAGTTGGCATGCATGCAGCAGATAAAGCAACCAAGGAGCAAACCATGAAACATAAGTTATGCGGATGAAGAATGAAGAAGCGAAGATCAAGCTACATTCGACACATGAAGTACATGCGACTCTTTGAAGTTGATGCTCTTTGTTCAATTCAGTTTCATTTTGTTACTTTAAGTAATAATTTGTAACTTAGTTAAATTAGAACTAAGTAGGTAGTGTATTTAATGCATTCGATCGAACTTATCTAATTTTGTAAGTTGTAATTTGCAAGTTGTGCAAGTTGCAATAAAGCTTAAAAATAGTAAGTGAAACACATCAAAAGTGACGACTTATGCAGGTATATGTCTTTGTCAGTATGCCATCTTTTTAATCAATGAATTTCAATAGAAATCATTCAAGAAAAATACTCTCCTAATTTTTGCTTTCTTTCACCAAGTAAAATTCTATTTGTTTATCCTGCAAATATCGAGCCTTTTGAAGCTCAATCTTCCTTCATTCTTTATCCGGATTTATTATGTTGTTACTCAAGTTCTTGGCTGAGCCTCATACTTCCTCCGGATAAATTGCTCAAAAACCCAATTACAAAGTCTTCTTCCTATAACACCTCAAGTTTGGTCCCAAATTATCTTCCACGAGAAAAGAAAAGGAAGAAGATCTGCTACAAATTTAACTATCAATTGACTATTGACTATACTTTAACGCGCAAAAAAGACTAAGACTATCAATTGTCTATTGACTTCACACTTGATTTGCTTCCTGCTATCTCTCTCACCCAATCTTAATTTACAAGCAATGTGGAAATTTCGGACATTTGCGGCACAAAGTACAATAATTGCACACCATTTGCGAGTATTGACTACGTTTACTTGAGGAAAAAAGACATGAATGCTGGAAATTTTAACTAGTTTGTACGGTCAATGAAGCTACCTAAAAGCCATTTAGGATATTAATTCACAAAATTGGATTAATCTCATCGTTGCAAAAATCTTTTGACGAGTGTAATCGAATCATAAATATGTTACTGCAATGCTATTGTAAATATTACTCTTAAATTTATCGATAGATATATAGGTTTGGCACAAAATTAAGAATAAACAAAGGAGGTTGAATTATTCCATGTTTGAACATCTCAACATAAATGCATATGGCAAAAGGGCTCAAACCATACCTTATGTTCATGAATTCTCATCATCACATGTTTATAAATGCAACTCAAACTTGAATAATTAAATCTACGTAATTCTAAATGTATTTTTTATGGTGAGCGAATAATGTTTACTAAAATTGAAATTCAAGAAAGAAGACATACATAGTTGCACCATACAAGATGTTACACTCGAACTAAACCCTTACAAATAGTACGAAATGCAATGAAATACAGAGGAATTGGTACAATCATAAAAAGCAGACACATACCAATGCAACTATTCACCATAGGAAAAACATTACGATGACTACTAAACAAGAAATTATGAGACACAATGAGAAATGCTTTAACTTCATTTGCACCAACTATATCCTTCTTCATCCATTGATGCTATTGCTATATTTTGGCTTTCTTCTTCGCCTCTTCTCATGTTGGTCTTCAACCAAATTCCGAACCTTTTCGCCTTCGGTTTGGAAAACAACACATCCATTGGCCATTCCAAACACTACCCCACATCTATAACCTATCAACACCACTTTCCAACCAAAAGCGGTGTTTGCTTTTGAGCCATCCTTTCAGCAATTTTGGAGGTGGTGTCTCATTGATCTTGCAACCTTTGGAGACCGAAAATCCACATAGTCTGTTTCCTTCATATGAATTGTTTTCAAATGTATTGAACTATTTGCCTTGAGGAATCGACCATGGAGTTGATTTTCGAGAAGCGTTTAAGGAGGAAAGAAGTGTCGGAGCGCCAATATCTCGGAATTAACTCGGTTCAAAAGACTATATAACTCGTAAAGTCCGGTCTAGGGATTTGGCGTCTATTGACTTCAACTCTTACTATTACCTCAAGAAGAAAGACTGCTACAATTCTATCTTCTTTAAACAGGGTTATTTAAAAGCAATAAGTGTTGAAAAGTCAAATTAAAAAAAAAAATGGGTGTTGAAAAGTCAAAATTGGGAGGTGCAAGTGGCAAAGAAGAAAAAATGATGAGGCAAGTTGTTTAAAGTTGAATGGGATAATTGCAATTTTGGTCCCTAATTTTTAGGCCATTTGCAAGTTAGTCCTGAACCTCAACTATAAATAGGCTAACCATTTCTCATTTCAACCATCCCAACCAATCTTTCTCTCTTAGTTTTTCTCTTCTCATTTGAGAATTCTTAAGGAATTCTATTTGTTTGTAATATTTTGGAGATAGTAAAGTTATCATCTGGTGTTAGTGCCCGGGACGTAGGTATAATTTAGAACCTCGTTAAAACTCTTGTGTTCTTTTGTCCTATTTTTCTTTCAATATTTGAGGTATAATAGTAGTATTTATTTGTGCTATTAAATTACGTTAGAAGGAATATTCGACTAAGGAAAGACTTGGTATTTAAGAGATCCTTGTGATCCACCTCTCTTCACAGAGAATTGAACTTTGTGTGATTTTTTAGTACAATAATTTACACGCTTCAAACCCTATTGGAACAACAAGTGGTATCAAGAGCGAAGGTTAATCGTAGTATGCTCTGTGGTTTGCGCTTTAAAGCGATCTTCCACATCGAAAAGATTTCCTTAGGTATATTGAAAGATTATGGAGAAAAGCGGTTGTGTGAGCTTCAACATCGTCCATGTGGACAAGACGACACATTGCAAATGCAAGATTGGTCGTGGAGATCTTTGATGGCAGGGGTTTTGGTATGTGGCAAAGTGAGGTTCTAGATGCTTGCCACTTTTGAGTAGGGTCTAGATCATTGCCATTGATGAAGAGAAACGGATGATGTCAGGAGAAAGATTGGAAGGCGATCAATCGGTTGGCATGTGGCACAATTCGATCATGCGTTTCTCGAGCAAAGGTATGCTTTTCAAAGGAGACTTCGCAAATAAGTTGTGGGTGGCACTTGAAGAATTTTTGAAGAAAACAGTCAAAATAAGCTCCACTTGAAGAAAAAGATTTCGCTTTACTTACGTCCCAAGTACCACAATGAATGATCACATCACCAAATTTAATCAGTTAGTCACCGATTTCTGAATATGGACGAGACATTCAAAGATGAAGATTTGGCTTTGATGTCTGTTAGGGGTCACTTCACAGGAGTTTGAGTTCCTAGAAACTACTCTACTTCATGGCAGGGAGTGATATATCTCTGGCGAAGTGCACGGCCTATACTCTGATTAATGAGCAGGGAAAGAAGGACAAGCAGAAAAACTCAATCGAGATCGAGAGCTTTAGTAGTCCGAGGTCGTTCATTACTCTAAGAAAACTCAAAAGGAGATCAAAGTCAAAGTCCGGGCTGGAAAGATGAATGTGCCTTACGTCATGAGAAAGGCCCTGGAAGAAAAATTGTCCAAAGTGAAGAATAAGGGAAAAGTCTGCATAGATGCTTGTGTTGTAAAGCATGATACCGGTGACTCGAACTATCATTGGTTGCATCATCATCGTCGTTCCATTCGGATGAGTGGATATTGGATTGGGTTGTACTATCATATGTCCCTAACAAGAGTGGTTCTCTGATTTAGTTGAGCTAAATGGAGGAGTTGTTTATATGGGCAATGACAATGCCTGTAAAACTGTTGGGATAGGTTCAATCCAATTAAAGAATCAAGATGGATCAACCAGAGTTCTAACTGATGTTCGGTACATGCCCAGTTTGAAGAAAAATCTCATCTCATTGGGAGCCTTGGAATCCAATGGCTCGGTTATTACTATGAGAGATGGGGTTTTGAAAGTGACATCTGGCGCACTTGTGATATTGAAGGCATCGGGAAAAATAACTTGTATTACTACCAAGGTAGTATCAGTTATTGGGCGATCAGCTATGCTTCCTTCCAACAAAAGAATTGGACTCAATGCGATTGTGGCATATGAAGTTGGGACATGCGGTGAAAAATCCTTGCAAATTCAGCAAAGCAAGGATTGTTGAAAGGTGCAAAGCTTGCAAATTAAAATTTTGCGAGCATTGTGTTCAGGAAAGCAAAGAGAGTGAAATTGACGCTGCTATCCATAATACAAAAGGTATTTTGGAATATGTTCACTCGAGATGTGTGGGGCCTTCCAAGACACCTTTATTGGGAGGAAAACACTACTTTGTTACTTTTGTTGATGACTTTTCCGAAGAGTTTGGGTGTATACCATGAGAACTAAGGATGAAGTGCTTAGAGTTTTCTTAAATGGAAAACTATTATCGAAAACCGGTAGCAAGAAAATCAAGCTGCTTAGGACGGACAATGGAGGGAATATAAAAGTGATCCGTTCTTGAATGTGCCAAGTATGGTATTGTTCGACACTTCAGTTAGGGATACACCACAATGAATGGAGTGGCGAGCATATGAATCGAACATTCTTTGGAAAAGTTCGATGTATGTTGTCCAATCTTTTGGTTGGGCAAGCAATTTTGGTTGGTATGACATCTGTTGGCCATCTTGTTAATCGTTTGCCATCATCTGCATTAGAAAGAAAAACTCCTATGGAGGTATGGTGCAGGAAAACCGCTCTGATTATGATTCCTTACGTGTGTTTGGATCCACTGCATATTACCATGTGAAGGAGTCAAAGTTAGATCCAGGGCAAAGAAAGCTCTCTTTATGGGAATCATACGGGTGAAGGGATTTCGTCTTTGGTGTAGACACAAAGAAAATGATCTATGCGGAGATGTTACCTTTGATGAATCTACCACATTGAAAATGGTAGCAGATGAAGATATTCGGACAAGCGATACTCCACACGGTGGAGTGTACTCAATCTGGTGGAGTTTGAGCGGATGGGGATTTGCCCGATTAATAAGTCTAATTCTCCAACCACAATGGAGGAATTAGAGGTTGAAGAGGTTGACCAAGAGCGAATTAAGTACAGAGAACGATTCTTGATTGCAAGGCCACGGAGAGAAATTCGTAGACACTGCTCGATTCTTGATATGGTGGCCTCGCCCTTCCGTTATTGATGATGATATTCTGTCACTTATCAAGAAGCAATGCAAAGCTTAGAAAGTGAAAAATGGAAATCGCCATGGATGAAGAAATGCGATCTCTGGAAGAACAATACTTGGGAGTTGACGCGCAATTACCCAAGAAAGGTAAAAGAAGGCAATCGGATGCAAATGGGTATTCGCAAAGAAAGATGGATCTCCTAGCAAGAAAGATATTCGCTACAAGGCAAGATTGGTAGCTAAAGGCTCGCTTCGGAAGGAGGAATTGACTACAATGATGTATTTTCCCTGTTGTGAAGCATTCCTCCATCAATTTTGTTGGCCTTGGTAGCACAATTGAATTTGGAGCTAGCTCAACTTGATGTTAAGGCGGCTTTCTTGCATGGTGAGTTAGAAGAGGAGATCTATATGACTCATTCAGAAGGATACATGAGATCTTTGGTGGTAGAAATTGGGTTTGTAAGTGAACAAATCGCTATATGGATTGAAGCAATCCCAAGGCGATGGTACAAGTGATTTGATAGCTTTATGAAAAGCGAAGTACACAAGCAAATATGACAATTGTGTGTATTTTGCGGAAGTGCATGTGGATCTTTCATTTATCTACTCTTGTATGTTGATGATATGTTAATCGCTTGAAGAGCCAAAAGAGATAGATAAGTGAAGGCTCGAGTTGAATCAAGAGTTCGAGATGAAAGATCTAGGTGAGGCCAAGAAGATTCTCGGCATGGAGATAAGTAGAGATAGACCAGGGGCAAGCTTTGTTTAAATCAAAAGCAATATCACGAAAAGGTATTACAATGTTTTGGTGTAAATGAAAACACAAAACATGTAAGTACCCCACTTCTCATTTGAAACTTAGTGCTCAATTATCTCCGAAGATGAAGATGAAAGAGAATATATGGCGAAAGTCCCATATGCTAATGCGATTGGGAGTTTGATGTATGCGATGGTGTGTCTGAGGCACGACATTTCACAATTTGTTGGAGTTGTGAGCGGTATATGCATGATCCTGAAAAGGACATTGGCAAGGTATGTGAAATGGATTCTCGGTATCTTGAAAACCGTAGATGTTGGTTTAATTTTTGAGCAGGATGAAGCACTTGGTCGGTTTAGTGGATATGTTGATTCGACTTTCTTGTGATTTAGATAAACGTCGTTCAACTACGGGTATCTGTTTACTCTTACGAAAGGCCCATGAGTTGGAAGTCTACCTTACGATCTGATGGTATGTCTACTACTGAGCGGAATATATGGCGATTCTGAAGGCATTAAGGAGGCTATTTGGCTTAATGGATTGTTGAAAGACTTGGGAGTTGTTCAAAGTCACATTAGTCTATATTGTGACGATCAGGCGCTATCCATTTAGCGAAAAATCAAGTCTATCATTCAAGAACCAAGCATATCGATGTAAGATATCACTTTGTCGGAAGTCTTTGAAAAGGAAAAATTCTACTTGAAGATTGGCGCAGATAATCCCGAGATATGATGACTAAGGTGGTAACAACAATCAAGTTTAATCATTGTTTGAACTTGATTAACATCCTGAAAATTTGAGCACCTTGGTGTATGGCGCTCGAGAGCGCATTTGGAGGCACTACAAAAGATAGCTTTATCGAATTTGGGGAGTTGAAGGAAGTATGTGAAGATGTGATTATCCTAATCAAATCTTCAAGGTGGAGATTGTTGAAAAGTCAAATTAAAAAAAATGGGTGTTGAAAAGTCAAAATTGGGAGGTGCAAGTGGCAAGAAAGAAAAAAATGATAGGCAAGTTGTTTAAAGTTGAATGGGATAATTGCAATTTTGGTCCCTAATTTTTCTTTCAATATTTGAGGTATAATAGTAGTATTTAATTGTGCTATTAAATTACGTTAGAAGGAATATTCGACTAAGGAAAGACTTGGTATTTAAGAGATCCTTGTGATCCACTCTCTTCCACAGGAATTGAACTTTGTGTGATTTTTAGTACAATAATTTACGCTTCAAACCTATTGGAACAACAATAAGGACATTAGATCCACCAATTTATGTTTGAATTCATTCATCAAGCGACTCTGCTAACCATACCTTATGTTCATGAATTCTTTACTTCTTTTATGAGACATTTATGGTGAGCATTAGCGGATATTATGAGACAAAAAATTTACTTTATTTAATGGTTATAAGCCTAAGATTAACAATTATGAGAAAACTATTCCAATTCTTTTCTTAGGCATTGTGATGTAACATATCACATCTCAATTGGGTATGTATATTTCTAGACATTCACAGTTTTGGTTTGTACATTCATAATGATATCATGATAGTCATTTCTCTGCTTTATTTTTTTATCTCTAGCCCCAAATTTGGACGTGACACAATGACTTAGAAACTAAATCTATTTTGTAAGTAAAAATAGTTTGATTCATTCTTCACATAATTGATGTTTTTGTTGTGGAAGTATTGTATTTTCATTAATCCATCAAGTATATGCGTGTTTGATACAATAGATTTGGATTTTATTATTGGATTTTGTGGAAGGATTGTTTTATCTATTTTTGTAACTACTAAGTTTGTTATCTTCATTTCTTGCTAACCTATTTTGTTTTTCAATTTCTAAATTTCATAATTAATTGATGTTGTTTTGCCAAACTTTGAGAGGTGTTAGTTCATCTTGAATTAAGAGATTATGAATAATCTACGAATGGAAATGAGCCCTAACACCATATTTCTAAAATGTATTACATGCACATAACAATAACGAAATTTTTCTCAAAATGGAATAGCTCGATTGGCTAGGCGTGTGGTACATTAACCACAAGGTCGGAGGTTCAAGCCCTCCTTCTAGCGTTTTACTTTTGGTTAAATTTCATCTTCAGTCACTTTAAATTCCATTTTGCTTTAATTTGATTGCTTTAAATTACACGGTTTTCAAATGTCTTATTAAAATTTAATTTTTACGAGTGCTATGTTACTCCAATATAATTCCACTTAGTTTATATTTGAATTTCAAACTTAATAAAATTAAATTTCATAAATTATTGATATATGTTTAGAAATTATTACTGCATTCATTCTCAAATCTTAAAATTTCTAACAAGTTTAAACATTAAATAGAAAATAGTTAAATTTCAGTTAAGCCTACGAAAGGAAATTAGGGACATGGGATCCACCAATTGTACCTCAATTCACATCAACTTTGTTACTGAACTAGGTTTACTCAACATCTTGATTTCCATGTTAGCTATAAACTTAACATGTTAATTCGTTAGCTTGTCAAGTGACTCATGAACAAGCCATCACTGGGAATACACCATCCACAATGCTAAAGATAAAGACATATGGTTACATTGGTCAAGGCAAAACATTAGACACACCAGTAAAAATATTATGAAAATACGACAGAGATAACTGAGACATTTTGTTCTCCTTTAGTGAGCAGTAGCAAAGATTATTGAGACTGAATTGAAAGTCATGAAAGAAGACATAAACAACAACACCATACAAAATGTTACACTCAAACAAACCATTACGAGACAATATGAAATGCAATGAAAGACACGATGGTGGTACAATAATAAAGACAGACAGATACCAATATAACCCTTCACCATAGGCAAAAGCGGTCTACAAAATAAGAAATTGTGAAAATACAACACCAATGCTTGAACATCGTTTGCGATAATTAGATCCTTCTTCGTCTATTGTTGCGATTGCCTTTCTTTGACTTTCTTCTTCGCCTCTTTTCATGTTGGTTTTCACCAAATTCACCAACCATTACGGCTTACGGTTTGGAAAACAACATATCCACCGACATTCCTAACACCACTCGCATCCATAACCTATCAACACCACTTTCCAACCAAAAGCAATGTTTGATTTTGAGCCATCTTTTCAAGCACATTTGGAGGTCTTTGGCTCAATGATGTTGCCAACTTCGAGATCGAAACCCATATAGTCCTTATTCCCTTCGGATGAATCATTTCTAAATGTGTTGAATTGTTTGCCTTGAGGAATCTGACCATGGAGTTGATTTTCAGAAACATTTAAGGACGAAAGAAATGGCAGATCTACCAATCTAATTGAATCATCCCAGACAACCTGTTTGATGATAGGTCCAACCATTCAAGACATGTCAAATTCCCTATTGAGGTGGGGATACCACCATTAAGGTTATTATGAGAAAGGTTGAGCCCTTTCAGTAAGTTAAGCTTCCCAATAACCTTTGGAATCTCCCCTTCAAACTGATTGTTTGATAGATCAATGATCATCCACATGGTGAAAATTTTCACCAATTCCATATATTGTCCTTTCATAACAATTCCAATGGAATACGTATAGAAGCCACAATCTCTACCACCATACACCCCCATGTATGACACTGTACTACCAATCTTCTCTCTATTTATGATAGCCTTGAAGTTGTTGATGTATCTCACTAGTAGGGGTCTAGAAAAATTTGGATTTTAGAGAAAAAGGGTTAGACTTGGAGCTATTGACACACAAGGAACCATGTATATGATTTGACTTCAATACAAGAACTTGTAGCTGTGGAAGACTTCCCAACCAACGAGGAAATGTATCATTGATCTTGTTGTTACCAAGATCTAGCACTTCCAGACCTTTACAATTGGGATGGATGGTGTCAAAGGCCCTTCTAACAGATTTCCATTTAAGTTGAAATTACTCAATTGGCATCCATTTGCAAATGTTGGAGGAATCGTCCCATAGAACTTGTTCTTCTTGATTGAAGAATTGAAGGTTGTTGCTCAAATTTCCAAAACATTGAGGAATTGTTCCCTCAAGTTATTGTGGGACAAATCAAGAATTTGAAGAAAGTGGCATTGCATATTAAAGAAGAGACCTCTCCATTGAAACTATTATTTGAGATAAAAAGACAACGACGTTTGAAGTTGGAATCGGAAGATTTCCACGGATCAAATGGAGCTTAAGTCAAGAGATATAATATTCTTCCATGGAAAGTGCTCAACTTACATCAAAGAGTTTTGAGATACATTTAAGTAATTAGTCAAAGAGTCATTCCCCACCTCTTTCATCCTTGTGGAATCTTGCCTTCAATTACTTTTAAGCCCTTTTAAAAATTAGGGAATTCACTAAGATTGCAAGATGAAAAATATAAGACGTAAGATTAGGCAATATATGGTTAACACTAGAAGTGCTATTAGATGTTAAGGATAATTTGTTATATGAAAGGTCAAGAAATTTGAGATTTGGAAGCTTGAGAACATGCTAAACTCTATGACACCACTAAGATTATTTGAGGATAAGTGAGCTGAGTAAGATTGAGAAGTTGGAATATTGAAGATGGAAGAGGACCTTGGTTTATTATTGTCTAACACTATCAACTCTAGTGATTTGGGTTGGAATTCTTTGATATGCTTGAATTGATTTTAAGAGATCTATTTCCTTTTAAGGAGGGAAGCGTATACAACCATGATGGAAGTGTTCCATTGAGTAAATTGCCGATAAGTCTAAAGATATTAGATTAGAGAAGCGGTTACCTCATCTAGAATGGAACCTTCTAATGTATTTCCATATATTCTCATGTATTCAAGTCTGCGTTAGGTTTAGAATTGATAATGGAATTTGTCCGATCAATTGGTTCATGACAAGTCTAAATGAGTGAGTTACAAGAGGTTCCCAATTATCTTGGAATTTGTCCACTCAATTGGTTCTCATGCAAGCTTAAATAAGTGAGTTGCAAGAGGTTCCCCAATGATCTTGGAATTCGTCGACTCAATTGGTTCTTCCACAAGTCTAAATGAGTGAGTCGCAAGAGGTTCCCCAATGATCTTGGAATTTGTCCACTCAATTGGTTCCATAACAAGTATAAATGAGTGAGTTGCAAGAGGTTTCCAAATGATCTTGGAACTGGTCCGGATAAGTTGGAATAGCGGATATCTAAGAACTTCAAGGACACGAGATTACCCATCGAGTCAGGCAATCCTCCAAAAAAATTTGCGCCTCTAATAATCAAGTACTCCAAAGATGATAAATTTGTGATTGAGACAGACAATCCTTGAAAGAAAGAATTTTGCTGATAGATCTAAGTACTTTAACGCTTGTAGATTATCAACTGAATCAATGAATTCTGTAGAGAAGGACATGATCGACAGATCCAAATGTTCAAGATTGCTGCTTCTGACTTCAAAGGATTAAGATTAAGGTTTTGGTTGCCTCCCAAGTTGAGAAGATTGAGGTTTGGCAAATCAAAAATGTTTTTGGGAATTTTCCTTGCAAACCACAACCAGCAAGACCGAGAGACCTTAGAAGAGGATAGATTCATGAAGACATGAACATTAACGGAAGAAATGTTGATTTCATCCAAAAGCAGATGTCTCCTACAAAACTAGTATGAGAAAGGTTGAGATATACTAGACTTTCAAACCGACCAAACTCGGATGGAATTTTGGATAGATTAAAATCATTGTAGGCAAGGTTGAGTTTTGAAGGTGAGGAAGAAGGAAGAGAGTGGTATTGGAAGGAAGTTGCCATATAATAGCTGCAGACTCAAGTCAAGGGCAATAACATGAGCATTTAGGTGGTCACAAGTGACCCCATCCCATGAGCGACAATCTGTACCCTCCTTCCATGAATTTGTCTTGGGATAAGATTTAAGGCCAGCAAAATCATTGCAATACCAAGAAGCATCCTTTGCTATGGAAATAGAGTTCTTGAACTGGATTAGTGAAGAGCGGGGTGAGATCCCGAAAGAAGAAGCATAAAGATGGGGAAAGAATAGGAGTAGGAGAAGGAGATAGGAGGCCATGTTATGTTTGTAGAGGAAGATGAATGATAGGAATGGTATTTATAGGCAACAAATAATACTACAACATTAGTGTCTATTCACTTGCTGTCAACCAACGCTATTTAATGTAGAAATTCTTTTCACACAAAATTGTGCTATATTCTCTTGTTTGTGGAAGAAGATTGCTAGAAATTTAATTCACGAATCCATAAAAATGTTTATACTTTTATATATATATTTATAACCTCATAATTCAAATCTAAAATCCCATTTGTTATAAATTTTGATAAATTTATTTGGGAATAGTTATTTTTATTCGTTAATTATTTCTCTTTTAATCAAGTAAAAATTAAAACTAAAAAGACATAATGATTTATTTGGCATTTTAACTTTACAAATAAAAAGTCATTTTAGCTTTTTTTCTTTTCCTTTTGTCTCTTTTAGCTTTAAAACTTGTTTGATTCGTTAAATCACCCAAATTTTTTTTTGAAAAAGTTAACATATGTTAACTAACAAAACTAGCACCTACGTGGCTGATGTTAACCCTTAGAAGTTAATGGTAACACCTACGTGGTTGTTAACAGATACCACACCAACATTGTTTGTTGACGTGACAATGTCACATGATCAACAATCGCTGATATGGTAGTGCCACGCCATCGCCCATTGGTGACATATTTACCTTTAAGTTCAACTCAAATTACTCTTTCCTTTGTTATAAAACTATAACTAATTTTGATGAGAATGGCTATTTTTCATTAACTTAGTTTAAAGGACTATAACACATAAAGTTTGGTCCTATTGCGAATTCACATGCAATGCAGGACATTTACATTATCGAAATTCAACACATATATAGGAATTTTGTATTTCCACAATCATGTTGTTAGTGATCAACTACTTCCTTTTTACTATATATTTTCATTCATAAAATTGATTCTTTTTTTTAACTAAAGTAAAATAATTAAGATTCATGAGATTACAAAGTCTTCTTCCTATAACACCTCAAGTTTGGTCCCAAATTATTTTCCACACAAAAGAATGAAGAGGAAGAAGACTGCTACAAATTTAACTATCAATTGTCTATTCACTATACTTTTAACTGCACAAAAAAAGACAAAGACTAAGACTATCAATTGTCTATTGACTACACTTTAACTGGACAAAAAAAAGACTAAGACTAAGACTATCAATTGTCTATTGACTTCACACTTGTTGTTGCTTCCTCCTATCTCTCTCACCCAAACTTCATTTACAAGCAATGTGGAAATTTCGGACATTTGCGGCACAATGTACAATAATTCCACACCATTTGCAGTATTGACTACGTTTACTTGAGGGGAAAAAAAGACATGAATGCTGGAAATTTTAACTAGTTTGTATGGTCAATGAAGCTACCTAAAAGCCATTTAGGATATCAATTCCTGTAATTGGATTAATCTCATCGTTGCTGAAATCATTTGACAATGTAATCGAATCTTAAATATGTTACTCTGCAATGCTATTGTAAATATTACTCTTAAATTATCGATAGATATATAGGTTTGGCACAAAATTAAGAATACACAAAGGCAGGTTGAATTATTCCATGTTTGAAAGTCTGCAACGTAAATGCATATGGCAAAAGGGCTCAAACTACACCTTATGTTCATGAATTCTCATCATCACATGTTTAGAAATGAACGTTTGTGAGCAAGTAAATTGTTCTTTGTTTCTTCATGCTTTGTTCAATGTCTTGTTCTCTTCTTTTGCTGCTGCCAAAACCCCAACAAGTTCACATGCTCTTTCATTCTTTCATTATTGGCCCAACTTAATCTACAAGCAATGAGGAAATTCCGAGACAATTACAGCACAATTCCACACCAAATAACAACAATTTGTAGTATTGATTAGAAATAGAGAGATAAAAAAATCATGCTTGTCTGTAGGGTCAATGAAGCTACCATATGAATGCATTCCATGAAGCATTAGATATTTGTGTTTAAAGCATAAGCTAACATATGTATGAGCGCTCAATTTTACATGACTAAATTGACATTTTAGGATTGTTAGGATTTTAAACCCGATTAAGTAATGAACAAGAAAATAGCGAATAAATTGAGAAATTGAACACACAAATTTAATGTGGAAAAACCCTTCCAAAGAGGATAAAAACGCAGGCAAAGATAATTTTACTATAATGGCAAAAGAAGAAGAGTACAAAAGATGGAGATAAAACTAAACCGAAAAACCGAAAATAAAGAACCCACAAAACGTAAACACAAAATTCTCTAAATGTGTTATGAGTTCTAATCTCTAATGGGTGTATATTCTAAGGTTATAAAAGAGTCTATTTATAGGCTAAATTCATAGATCAAATAATAATAAAATAATCTAAACTAATCGGTGTTTGATTGAAACAATTAAATAGAGTTTAAGCGAAAGACTATTTTTCAAATTTGACTAAAAATAGGAGTCATATTTAACAAATCTCCACCTTGACTCATATTTCCTAACGCCATCTTTGCCAAAGCACTTACGAGCCTATCTTGAACTATGCAGGAATTAATCGAGTCGAATTTGTGCTTAGAAGCGGAAGACTTCTAGCCTTCGACTTGTACAACTGCCAAATCAAAACTAACCCGAGTTTGATTTTCACGAACCAAATGCCTAACTTTTCAAACACGCATCCAAAAGAGAACCTCTCTTCAACAAGCAGTCATACCTTTTTCCCTCCTATGACCAAGTTGCCTCGCTCCAAACAAGTTGACTTCAACTCTATAACGGATGAGGACGTCCGATTTCACAGTCCTTGTATAACCTTCCGAATATAAAGACGCCAGTTCTTTTACCTTTTAACAAAACTAGAGCTCCACCGGATACTTTAATACCGCTCGACTCAATGTTGATTTTGCATCCTTTCAAGTCTAAAATACTTAAGGAGATGAGATTCCTTCATAAATCGGTACATACCGGACATCCGAGTGTTCTAATCATCCCATCGTGCATCTTAATTTTAACGGTACCAATACCAATTACCTTACTAGATGAATCATTTCCCATGTGCACAACTCCACCTTCAATCGAACTATATGTGGAGAACCATTCTCTATTGGGACACATGTGGAAAGAACATCCTGAATCTAAGATCCACTCGGGCGTAAGCTTGGTATTATCACTTGTTGACACTAACAAGAAATCATCCCCATTTTCATCGGCCAAATTAGCACCACTACATCTTCCTCGTTACTCTCGGCGGTTTTTTATTTTTGCGATTTATAACAATCGCTTTGGCGTAACCTAACTTTTACAATAGCGACACCTTTTATCTCGTTTCTTTGATGCTACCAAAGCGAAGCTTGCCTATCGTCTTGCTATCCAAATGAAGCTCATTGTCGAGTTTGTCTCTACTCAACAAATGACCCTTCACATCTTGAACGAGAGTTTGTCTCGCCATAAATCGTGGTCTCCCGAAATACATATGAAGGGGTTAAGAGCACAATAATAGCATAGCACGATCTTCATCGTCAATATGAACCTCAACATTCTTTAAATCATTTAAAGAGTAATGAATTGATGATGTGATCTCTAAGAAGCTCACCTTCGTTCATGCGAAACGTAAATAGCGTTGTTTCAACACTAAACGGTTAGCCGAGACTTAGTCGCATAAAGAGTTTCTAACCTTTTCCACAAGGCGAGATGAGGTCTTCTCCATCAATACCTCCTGCAATACCGTATTCGTGAGGCACAACCGGATTGCGGATAAAGCCTTTTCATCAAGCTCTTCCTATTACATTTTATTTAGATTCTCGACTTTTTCCCAATAACAACCTTTTTCAAGCTGATTAAACTAGAATTGCCATCATCCGACTTGCCACAGTTGAAATTTGTCTCACCATCGAATTTCTCAATTTCAAACCTTGTTGTTGCCATTTGAGCGGGTGATCTATGAAAATTGAACTAGCTCGATACCACTTGTTAGGATTTTAAACACGATTAAGTAACGAACAAGAAAATAGCAGAATAAATTGAGAAATTGAACACACAAATTTAATGTGGAAAAACCCTTCCAAAGAGGATAAAAAACCGCGGGCAAAGATAATTTTACTATAATGGCAAAAGAAGAAGAGTACAAAAGATGGAGATAAAAACTAAACCCGAAACCCGAAAACAAAGAACCCACAAAACGTAAACACAAAATTCTCTAAATGTGTTATGAGTTCTAATCTCTAATGGGTGTATATTCTAAGGTTGTAAAGAGCCTATTTATAGGCTAAATTCATAGATAAAATAATAATAAAATAATCTAAACTAATCGGTGTTTGATTGAAACAATTAAACAGAGTTTAACTGAAAGACTATTTTTCAAATTTGACTGAAAATAGGAGTCATGTTTAACAAGGATTTTATATGTAGCAATTTTACAGCAGAAAATTTAGTTAACATTAGAATTTTCTATACCTTAATTCCACATCTTTAATTATATTATGTAAAGTTGTCTGAACTTAATTAATGATGCAAACTATTTGATAAAATGTACTGAAATTTGTTTTATCCCAAGTCGGTGTAACTTAAATTTACTGCTGAAAATTTTATTAGCATTACAACTTTTCCTTGATGAATAATTGAATGTCATTCTACAAAGCTATTGTACTACTAAAGATGTTGATAGATAGATAGGTTTGGGACCAAATTAATAATATATACAAAGTCAACTAAATTCCACGAAAAAATAAATTCAACTCAATTTTAAGTTCCATATAACATTAAGTGTGTGTTTAAGTGTCCTCAACCACAAACAATCCAATTTTGCAGAGAAATCACTCATTATATATAGGTTTGGTCACAAAGGCAATGAGATGAGGAAGAAGACTGCTAACTACAAATTCATGCATCTTTGAATCACCAATTCAATTAATAAGCTTAACTAAAGGAAATAAGGACATTACATCCACCAATTAAAGCAACCTATATGTACCTTTTACTGTCTGCATTGTTCCATGTTTCAATAATTCATTACATCATGCCTTCAACTCTGCTATATATTATTACTGTCTCCATCAAATAATTGGCCGAAATGTGAGAGGGTTTGGGCAAAATATAGGCCCAAAAATGGGCTTGGGCAAAAAATAAGACTAAATCTAAAAAACGGCTGGGCCTTGGGTAAGGCATTTTTGGCCCGGACTTGGCCCGACCACCTTGAATTCACTAAATGACAAAAAATCTATTTTTAAATATTATTTTCTTATTATTTTCTCCTATTTTGCTACTATTTTGTTGTTATTGTTTGGATATTGTATAAAACTTATTCTATTGTTAATTTTTTATTATTTTAAAGACATTTTCTAATTTTGTTATTATTTTAGAGTCATTTACTTATTAAGTTGCATCTATTTTAGTGTTATTTAAGTATACATATTTTTAAAAATTTATTTTCAATTTGTTGAGAAATATTTATTTTGATGTTTTTAATATTTTTGATTGTTTATATATATTTTAAAATTATATAAAAAATAATATAAAAATTAATATGGGCGGACCGGGTCAGGCTCGGGTTTTAACATTTTTATTCAGGCCAGGCTTGGATAAAATTTTAGGCCTATTTTTGGGTCGGTGGGCACGGGCCTATGAACAGGCCTAAATTTTAGTTAGTCCCACCCGGCTCATGCACACCTCTACTTCATCCCATTAATACATGGCGACGCTTCATCCCATTAATATACCGTCCTCTCTTTTTTTATTCTTAGAGGCCCATGCATTTAAACTTGGCCCAACAGTCAAAAGTCGACCTGGGATTTGCAAATGTTTGTTAGAATTCCTATCCAACAACCAATCCATCTCAAATTTAAAAGAAAAAGTGTTAGCTGAATTCACCAAAGCTTCAATGTCGAGTAAAATAATGCAAAGGTCCAAACAAGAATGATCCAAATGCATCAATCTATACTTTGGGAAAAGATTACACCAATTCAAATTTGCGACTCCCCTGTCCAGTCTTTTTCTCATATTATTGGAAGCAAAATTCCCCTTTTCCCATATATACCAATACCTTTGATACCCCAAATTAATCAAGTTACAATCGTCCAACGTAGCTTTGAATTCACCCATTTGTCTCATGTCCCTGAATCGTCCCCTTTGTTTTTCCTATATCAAAAGAATTTCATTGAAATATCCCATAACCACCCAAGTATTGTTGTAACTTTGGTTAAGTTGTTTAAGCAAGGCCCAAGAATCCGCTCTTCTTCTACCATTTGAGACTCCATAAAAGCTAGTTAACCATCATTCAGTGCTATTTTCATCACCAATAATCGAAACATCAATATAGCAATCATTAAAGCTCCGAGTATTGATAGTATAGCTCGGTTTCCATCCCAAAGGAAGGTCACCCCAAGCAACATTAGCCAAACATCAAAACCATTATGAAATCCATATTTACATCTGACTTTTTCCATTCTATGAGCATCCAGTTTAGATTCAATAAAGAAAATAATATGGGGGTGATACTCCTTCAACAAATGTTGAATTTTACGAACTGGCCATGGATTCCCTAATCCACGAACGTTCTAGCTTAGAATTCTCATAATGCTTGGCTGACCTGCTCAGCAGGTTCAACTATTTGAACATTTTCGCAAGCGTCATTCCATTTCCTCTGAGTCTCATTCGAATCTGTGGCAAAAGAAATTGGCGAGACATTATTCGATCTGAGCCTTTTTCCATCAACTGACATGGGTCTGTCTTCATTCAAACTTCCTTTATCCATTTTTTCCAACCCATTGCTCCCAGCCATATTAGATAAGTTTCACTTACAAACCAAATTGAGTCCCAAATTTATGTTAGCATTGAGCATAAAGTAAGGAAAATTTATATTCCTATTGATCATCCCCTTATCTCCTCATGATTCTCCCATAATTACTCCCCATATTGAGCCCGGTTCCTTAACCAAATACTACCACCAATCGTCGCCCCCTGTGGTGGTGCTTTCAACGAAATACCCCATCCCAGAGGTAGTTCTTTGCTCCCTTGCACCATTCGAATGGGGTAGAGACTTTCACCATGACCCAACCTTCCACATAAGAAATAGAAAGTTGACAATTTTCATACTTGAAGACCGTATAAATTTCTTTTGTTTTAGCAATGATGACTTTTTCTTCCTCTTCAAACGTTGACAGATATCAATTTGTACTCGGATTCTTATACAATTCCTCAATCTTGCTGATATGGCTTTAAACGTCCATGGCCACCCTTTCACCACCCTGTCCAAATCCACTTCACAATAAAAATGAAAAAGAAATCTTTTCTCCCCTATGTCAGTGATTGTAACCCCACTAAGGGGGTGCCATAGATTGGCCATCACCATTTGCATCGATTGGAAATTCACCGTAGTGTCCGTGAGAAAACATCCGAGTATACACATATTAGAGATTTGCTCAAACGGATCCTCCTCTTGATCGATATCCCATGCCTCAACTTCATCACTTCCCTTTCCATCTTCTAATCTTAACTCTGCCAAAATGCATATGGAAAATGCTAGAAAATGAGCAAACCAGGTGTAGCGACGTAAAATTTTTGCTTGGTCGCTAATTGAGTGATTTCTTGAAAAATCTGAAAATCGAATTTTGATTTTATTAAAAAAGGGAGTCGCCACTGATCCTTTTTCCTAGGTGTGATCGGACACCTAATAAGTCCTTTTTTTTAACAGAAAAATTTATTTTTGATAAAAGAGGGCAATTTAGATCTACGTTAAAACTCAGAGAAAAATAAGGTTCGAGTCGGTTACGTGCGAGGAAGGTATTAGCACCCCCACGCCCAAAATTGGTATCTCATTAAACATGTGTTGCCTCAATTTTTCAAAATACGAGTTCAATTTAATATTTAATCGTGATCCGATTGAAAAATGAGAATTTTAGTTTTCCGTTTTTTAGAAGGCGACCGTTTTTAACACGAACGACAAATTTCACCCAACATAGCGATGGAATCAATGACTTAATGTTAAATCGGTACATTTTCTTATTTATTGAAATTAATAAAAAACATGAATAAAAATATTTTTAAAATAAAATTCATAAATAAATAAACAGTGCAAACAATGATATAATGAATGAAAAATATTAACATATAATATAAAAGCATTAGGATAAAAATAAAAACAATATTTATAATAAAAAGAAAATAATAATAAAATAATGATATGCTAATAATATAATAAGAAAAGCAAACTAATATAGAATGGGTAAGAAACAAAAATAAAAGAGTTAGAAATACATCAAGCAAATAATAAATATGACAATAATATTAAAAACAATAACAATGCATGCGATATTAAACGTAATAGTAGTATTAAACACGAAATAAAAACAATGAATATATATATACATATAATAATAGTTAGTAAAGTGACGGAAACATGATATTAAAAACACTAATAATGTTACCTATATACATACGTATATATTAAAATATAAACATAATAATAGTATTAAAAGTATATACATAGTATTAAAAATATATACATAATATATACATATTAGAAATAATAATAATATTAAAACAACTATTAATAATACTACATAAATATACACATATATATTAAAATATATACATAATAATGATATTAAAAGTATGTACGTAATATAGTGTTAAAAATACATACATAATATAGTTATTAAAATATATACATAATATATAAAAATATAATATTTAAAAAATAATATACATAATATAATATTAATATATATATGTAATATGGAGTATAATATATATAGATTAAAAGAATATATATATGACATACTAATATATTAACAAAAACAATAATATTAAAACTATTAATAATACTATATAATATATATATATATAAGTATTAAGTAAAATAATAATAATGAAATGCTAATAAATAAAAATATAATAATAATAATGATAATAAAATATAATAGTATAAATAATATTAAAATTAAAATAAAATAATGAGAAAAAGTGAAAAAAGGAAGAAATTGAATTAAAATGAAAATTTTGAGGTAATTTGAAATAAAAATAAAAGAAAGGGCTTATTTGAAGCAGCGTGAAATGTGGGGATCAAGCGTGAAATTTTCCCATGCCTTTAAAACAGCGCCTGACATAGAGGACTTAGTTGAAAAGTGCAAAGAATTAGGGCCCAATTGAAAATAAATTGAAACTTAATTGCAAAAATAGAAAAAAGCAGAAGGGCCAGTATGACAATTAGACCATTGAGCAAAAATACGCGGATCCTATGGAGCGGGTCGGGTCTATGCCGAGTCGGCTCAAAACGATGTCTTTTGGGTGTTAATGGCCAACCCCAAAACGACGTCGTTTTAGGGGGCTATAAAAGGCCAAAATTTCTCAAAAAAAAATCATTTTCAACATTTGAAAGGAAAAAAAAGGGAGAGGGAGTGAGAGAATTCTGGGGCGAGGCAGAATCAACCATGGGGCCATCGTGCGTGCCATGGCTTGCCGTCGGTCTGCGTTACGGTGGCCGGATTTTCGAAAAAGGTAAAAAAAAATTTAGTTTTTTTCTTTTTAATAATATATATATTTATGTAATAGATTCGAAAGAAAAAAAAAAAAAGAAGAAAAGGAAGGAAAGAACAAAATCGAAAATAGGAAAAAGCATAAAATAAAACCACCTCTTTTAATACTCCGATTTGATCCTTTTGTATGGAATCTCTATGTTTTTGATGTTTGAATCCTATTTTGAATATTTCGTGTTTGTATTTATAAAAAATTGCCCACCACCCTTTTACACCGATTTTCGATTTGGCTTTTATAGCCATGTACATGGGTTCTTTTATTAATTTATGTCCTTTCCATTTCAATTTTTACAGTGCAACTTCTTTGGAGTTCGATGGTGACATGGGCGGTCTTGAGGTGACCTTGGCGGTGGAGCAGTTAGCTAGGGTTTTAGCTTTTTGAAACCCTAGTTTGACTTAATGGGCAATTGGGTTTTGATTTAGGTTGGGTTTTAGTTTAGGGGTAATTGGGTTAATGATTTGGGCTAAGTCTGTTTGGGTTTTAGTTAGGTTTTAGGATTGGTTGTTGTAAATGGGTTTAAAATTGGGTCAAAATTGGCCTACAACACAGGTCATTAAGTTTAAACCTCCTTAAACTAATACTTAATAATTAGTAAAATTCCAAAAATAAAATCTTTTCAAAATGAAATTCGCTTTTAATCATACACCATTTTTAATTATTATATTTTGACTCAATTTTTTATACCATTGTTAACATCTTATTATATTATAACTTTTCAAAATGATTTGGTAATAAATGATTTTTTTCTTTTGAACAATTTCATTATAGGTTTAGATTATATCTGCTCTTTGTGATATAATACCTAAAATTACATATAGTCTCTCCCAACCTATAAATAGGAAGATAATATACTTGACACATTCGAACCCATCGGGTCCTCTTACATTGGTAATAATGTTCATTTCAATCGAGTTAAAAACTTAATCGGGATGAAATAATTTTCTTTTGAAACATGAAATCAATTTTAATCTTAAATTAAAATTTTCTGAACATTCCTTACAGAAAACTGTATATGCCAAAATTAAATGTTAAAATTGGACTTAAATAAATAAATTTAATTGCCACAAATAAAGTTTCAATTTGCTCTTTTGTCA
This sequence comes from Gossypium herbaceum, assembly GCA_025502765.1. Classification (NCBI taxonomy): domain Eukaryota; kingdom Viridiplantae; phylum Streptophyta; class Magnoliopsida; order Malvales; family Malvaceae; genus Gossypium; species Gossypium herbaceum. The sequence goes on along the minus strand of CP106692.1, from coordinate 912,097 downwards.
CAATAAAACCTAAAAATAATATCCATTCAAATAAATCCGTTCATACGAGTCATTTATTTAAAATAATAAAACTGTTAGTAGTTAAATTAAAATAAATATTCAATCATCCTAAAGCAAAACATCTAATTTTATTGCTAAAATCAAATATTTTTGTACATTACCTCACCCTATTTCATATTTCAAATTCAGAAGTGCAATTATTGCATTATATCAAACTTGCATGAATTTTTAATCTTTTAGTTCTTTTCCAAAACAATTATATTACTTAAATGAGTATAAATGTGACTCATTGTCTTAATTTAATTTTATTTGTTTAATAATTAAAACACACATTGCCAATTGAACTCCATGTGATGGCACGATGGTTAAGATGGTCATTGTGTCGTGTGGTTTGGGTTCAAGTCGCACTAGTCATGTTTATTGTTTGGGCTTTACCTATTATTGTAATTAAAAAAGAAAAATCACACTCGCTTCTTTTTTTATTCGATGCTAATGTTTTACTTTTTGAATCTATACTTTTAAAATTTATTTCAACAATCTTGATTGAGTCTTAGCTTAATCAACATGGTCATTGTTGCTAATCTTTGGAGTACATAGGTTTAAGTGCGTTGAGCGCATTATCCTCTTATTTATAGGTTGGGAAGAGGCTATGAATAACTTTAGGTAATGTATGAAAAGAGATTATTCAAAAAAATATTTCAACAATGCACATATATATATAATGTATATTTTAAAATTTTAATAGAATATATAAATTTTAAAATTTATTTTAAGAGAATTATACTGACAAACACCATCAACCTTTGCATTACACAAGTATACAAACTAGCATATAATATATAACAAGGTTTTGTTGCAAAAGGCAACAATTGTGTATAGTATAACTAGAATTTGGACAAGTAGCACCGTTACTTGATTGACACATCAACATTTTAAATACAAATTTTATGAGTCACATTATTGAAATTTTATGGGTCCCAATTCAAACAATAAAAAGTGTTTATATTTTAATCCAAGAAATATCAATTGAAGGACCCAATTAAATATGAAGTCAAGTGTTATGGTAATTATTAAAATTATGAACTTGAACATACCAATATACATATTCGATTTATATTTGAATTCAAAGCATCAATTATAAATTAGAAAACTCATGTTAATATTGCAATCTAAATCTAAATATAAAATCTCATATTAAGTGATATGAGAGAAGTTACAACTAGGAGATTACTATAGGACCAGCTGAAACCTCATGCTTGGGTCTTCTCTGGATATCATACGTAAAGGAAATTAGGGACATGGAATCCACCAATTGTACCTCAATTCACATCACCTTTGTTACCGAACTACGTTAACTCTAGAAATAGAGGGAAAAAAGAGACATGAATACTTGAAATTCTAACTTTGCCTGCACCATCAACATCTTGATTTCCATGTTAGCTAGAAACTTAACCTTTTAATTCATTAGCTTGTCAAATATTTCATGAACATGCCATCACTGGGAATAGACCATGCACAATGCTAAAGATAAAGACATATGGTTAAATTGGTCAATGCAAAACATTAGAGACACTTGTAAAAAAATTATGAAAATACAACAGAGATCATTGAGACATTTTGTTCTCCTTTCTCCTTTAGTGAGCAGTAGCAAATATTATTGAGACTAAATTGAAAGTCATGAAAGAAGACATAAACAACACCACTATACAAAATGTTACACGCAAACAAACCATTACGAGATAGTACGAAATGCAATGAAAGACAGAGGAATTGGTACAATAATGAAGACAGACAGATACCAATGCAACCCTTCACCATAGGCAAAACGGTCTACAGAACAAGAAATTATGAAAATACAATATAAATTCTTGAACATCATTCAGTAATTAGATCCTTCTTCGTCTATTGCTGCGATTTCCTTACTTTGACTTTCTTCTTCACCTCTTCTCATGTTGGTTTTCAACCAAATTTACCAACCATTTCGGCTTACCAGTTTGGAAAACAACATATCCCATCGACATTCCGAACACTACTCCGTATCCATAACCTATCAAAAGCACTTTCCAACCAAAAGCAATGTTTGATTTTGAGCCATCTTTTCAAGCACATTTGGAGTCTTGGCTCAATGATGTTGCAATCTTCGAGACCGGAAACCCACATAGTCCCTTATTTTCTTCATATGAATCATTTCCAAATGTGTTGAATTGTTTGCCTTAAGGAATCCGACCATGGAGTTGATTATCAGAAACATTTAAGGACGAAAGAAATGGCAGATCTGCCAATCTTTTTGGAATCGTCCCAGACAACCTGTTTGAAGATAAGTCCAACCATTCAAGATTTGTCAAATCCCCTATTGAGGTGGGGATACCGCCATTAAGGTTATTATGAGAAAGGTTGAGCCCTTTCAGTAAATTAAGCTTCCCAATAACCTTTGGAATCTCTCCTTCAAAGCGATTGTTTGATAGATCAATGATCATCCACATGGTGAAAATTTTCACCAATTAGTATATTGTCCTTTCATAACAATTCCAATGGAATAGGTATAGAAGGCACTATTGCCATACACCCCCATGTACGACACTGTACTACCAATCTTTTCTAGATTTATGATAACCTTGAAGCTGCTGATGTATCTCACTGGTAGGGGTCCAGAAGAGTAATTACTTGAGAGATCAAAAATTTGGATTTTAGAGAAAAAAGGGCTAGACTTGGAGCTATTGACACACAAGGAACCACGCATATGATTTGACTTCAATACAAGAACTTTTAGTTGTGGAAGACTTCCCAACCAATGAGGAAATGTATCATTGATCTTGTTGTTACCAAGATCTAGCACTTCCAGACCTTTACAATTAAGGATGGATGGTGTCAAAGGGGGGAATTTGATAATACTCTAAAATGACGTGTTTTTATATATTAATCATGTGTTTATTTTGAGCTTGAGCCTACTAATTTGAGCTATTTATGTCTTTTTATCTTTTAGGGACTAAATTGGAGGTGAAAAGTAAATTCAAGGGAAAAAACGTCAATTTGGAGATTAAATGGGCCAATATGTAACGTGGGACAAATATGGTGCCAAAAGTGCGAACATGGAAGGCACAAGGACTTAAAAGCAAATAGAAGATATTTTATTTTGGAAGACTTTATTTTCTTTTATTCTATTAGGATAATTAATATTAAGATAATTATTAGGATTATTCAAATTTAGGATTTTATTTTAATTATCTTTGTTTATCTTTAATTAAATGTATTTATCTTTTTAGAATTTAAGTTCAATTAGACTATCTCCCTAGCACTATAAATAGGGGGTGAAGTGACTCTATTTGGAGCATCTTTTTTTGTAAACACTCTCCCCCAAAAGTCTTTTGTTCTTTCATATTGCTTTTCAATAAAATTTCTTTTTCCATATTTTTATTTATTTGCTTTCCCTTCATTATCATGAGCCACTAAAAAACCTTTCTAGCCAAAAGTTGTCAAGATTTCCCCAAAAAAGGGTTCTTGAGGCCTAGAATCCGTACTTAGCCTTCTCGCCAAGTATTCATCGTTTCTACACTCTGGTGGCCTTGATCCATGGCCCTTAAGTAAGCTTTTCAGCATATGCAAAGGCGGCCGCTTTGTATGTTTTGGAAGGATTGCATAGTCGGTTCGTTAACTTCTCGTCGAGGTTGGCGAGCAAAGAGACAAAATGGCTTGGGATTCGCCATTGAGAGCGTTGATCTAGCATAGATTCTTGGCTAGAGTCGGGTTCCTAAAATCGTAAATCTAATCTTTGGAGCTGGTGGTCGTAGGCGTCCTCTTCCACTATAACTGGCTTACTTGAGTCGAGAAGGATCATCCAAAAGCCAAGGATTGAGCCCAAGGCGGAATGAGACAACCGGAGGCTGGAACTTTCCCATAAGAATGCAGGTTTTCTTGGGCACGATTCTGCCCAGGATTTCGAGAGACAAGCATTCGTATAATCCGGTCCCTGAGGATTCGACCCTACTTCCCCTTTACTGTTCTTTTTCTATTTTTATTATTTTACAGGGAATAGGTTATTTTTGGTGCTCTCAACGACCGCATCAAATTTTGGCGCCGTTGCCGGGGATCGACAACATACTAATCTTGTTTTTCTTTGTTTTCTATGACCAGATCTGCTCCAGGTACCCTTGCGTTCGACTCGAAATTGAAAAGATCTGCGAAAGCTAATCGAAGGAAACAAAACTAAGGAAAAAGCGATCGGTGGTGGTTGGAACTCAAAGCAATCCACCGCCGAAATTAGAATCGACGACAGTAGAGTCTAGGGTTAACGAAAACCCTACTCAAACGTTAGAAAGTAAAGAAGAAGAAGTCGATTCCCACGAAGAAGTCTGAACACTAGGGTTGACGAAAACCCTAATTTAACACCTCAACTTATGGCTCGGACAATTGACGGCGTAAAGGCGGCAAAGCAGAACAACGCCACTATGCATCGCGTATCCTACTATGGATCTGATTTTGAATTAAAGTCGCTTGATTCACTCGCCAACTTTCCGTGGGTTACAAAATGAAAACCCCACAAGCATTTAAAAAATTTCATATGGTTTGTTTGAGTATGAAACCTAAGGGGTGGCGAGGATCAAATTAAATTGCGCGCTTTCCCTTTTTCCCTAGCAGATTCAGCCAGGGAATGGTTATTTTATTTACCTCCTGGATCTATTACAACTTGGGCTGATCTATCTCGTTTATTTCTTAATAGGTTTTCCCCGCATCACGGTAATTTGAGTTAAGAAGAAATCGTGGGCATAAGGCAAAAAACAGAGACTCTATCGACTATTGGGAGCGATTTAAGAAGTTGTGTGCAAGTTGCCCACAACACGGTATATGAGCGATCTTTGCTCCAGTACTTTTATGAAGGCTTGAAACCCATGGAGATGAATATGGTAGATCTGCAGTGGAGGCGTTAGTCAACATGACTCCACAACAAGCAAGAGACTTAATCTCCACAATGGCTGCGAATTCCCAGCAATTTCGAGCCAATCCTGAACCCCCTAGAAGGGTTCACCAGCTAAGTAATTCTACCATTGAAGATAGACTTGATAGACTTACTAATATTGTGAATTCCCTTGTTACAGAAAAATCGAAACCAGCCCGAGTATGTGGAATATGTGCTACACGAACATCGATGATCGTGCCCTAGTCGTGTGACGATTCTATGGCCCATTTAGATGCTGTGGGAAATTTTCCTGGGCCACCACAAAGACGATACGACCCTTACGCCAATACCTACAACCCAGGATGGAGGGACCACCCTAATTTTAGTTATGGGGCTAATCCACGATATAACCAGCCATACCAAAATCGAGCCCCACAACATGCATAAGATTCGGTAATTCTTTAGAAACTTTGGTCAATAAATTAGCAACTAATGTCCTTGATTTTCAACACAAGCTCTCAATTTCCAAAGAGAAATGAAGGGTTTTCAGTGACCGAAGCATCCATAAGGAGTTGACCACATCAATTGAGAAATTAAACTCTCAAGGAAGCGCCATCACAAGCAGAACCAAACACGGCGAGAATGCGAATGCGATAATGTTACTGAAGCGGAAAGATCCCGGAACCGGTTCTGGCAAGAATCTTGGTCAAGAAATCGCCAAGAAACTCCGAAATGACGAGCAGATCCGGCGAAACCCCAACTGCCGAAAATCCAACCTCCATTCCGGGGCGATTAAATCGGTGTCAAAAAGTAAGGAAGACAAGAAGATCCTCGAAACATTCAGAATGTTGAGATCAACTTACCAACTGTTAGATGCCATTAGACAGATTCCGCGATATGCCAAGTTCCTCAAAGAACTTTGCACCAACAAACGAAAACTAACAGGTAATGAAAAGGTAAGTGTTGGTGAGAATGTTTCCACAGTTCTACAGCGAAAAATGCCGGTTAAATGCAAAGATAGGGGTATGTTTGCTATTCCATGCAAAATTGGCCATTTGGGAATTAAGAAGGCTATGTGTGATCTAGGGGCCTCCATAAATGTAATGCCTTATTCTATTTATGAATCACTTAATGCGGGTTTTTTGACAAAGACAGGTGTTACCATTCAGTTGGCAGACAGGTCTATTGTGCATCCCGAAGGGGTCCTCGAGGACGTATTAGTCAAAGTCAATGGGCTTATCTTCGCTGCAGATTTTTATGTGATAAAAATGGAGGAGGATAACACTCCTGGGTCTTCAGACATCTTGTTGGGGTGACCTTTCCTTAGTACTGCGAATACTAAGATTGATGTACGAAGCGGAACCCTCACGATGGAGTTTGACGGGGAGATTGTGAAGTTTAACGTTTATGGCACTATTAGTCACCCAAGTGAAATCTTAGACGTAAACCGTGTTGACGTAATTGACTCATCAGTAGAAAAAACTTTTGAGTCATCTTATGGAGATAAACCAAAAATGATGTTTGATGATTTTGAATCTGTTAATAAATTATTGGCTCTCATGAATACTAAACTTCTACCTCCTGTTGTGCAGGCACCAGATCTGAAATTAAATCCACTTCCTGAACATCTCAAATGCACATTTTTGGAGAATGATGAGACCATTGCCAACTTAAAAGGGATCAGCCCCTTGGAGGAAAATACGGAACCAAAGAAAGAGGCGCAAGGACAATTAAACCCAAACATGGTGGACGTGTTAAAAAATGAGAATTTCCAAGCTCATAAGAACAAAAGAATTCAGCTGGAACAACCCCAATACTAGTTGAGGCGTCAAGCTAGCGACGTTAAACAAGCGCTTGTTGGGAGGCAACCCAATCTTTATTTTTATTTTTATTTATTATTTTCCTTTATTTTCTTTTATTATTTATTATTTTATTTTATTTTATTTTAGTTAAATATTAATAAATTTCTCTTCTTCCATCTAGGTGAAATGGGTGAAAATCGAAGAAAAAAAAAAAAGGAGAAAGTGTGCACCAAAACAACCCTATCCATGGTACCAAACAGTTCTATTCCAGCCCAAAATGCCATATCCTACTTGCCAAACAGTTCTATTCCAACCAGAATGTCATATCTTTGCAGCCAAACAGTCTATTTCAGCCTTAGAACCCCAAAACCTGCAGCCAAACACCCTTTTCAGCAAATAAAACCCCAAACCTTACATTTTTTTCCCAAATTTCTCCATAACCGCGTCTCCTTTCTCCTCCACCACCCACCGATTTCTTAGCCACCATAGTGAGAACCCAAAGCTGAACCATGTTGCCACGTCACCCATCCCATCTCCACCTCTTGCCGCCCGCCATCTTCTTCTCCAGTGTGCGCCAACCGACCAGTAACTACATGGGGAGTTTTTCTAAACTTTTTCTCCACCTATTTGTTTTCCTTTTACTTTCACATCGAGGACTATGTGTTTTAAGTGGGGGGGAGGCATTCTTCGTTGTTACTGTTATTATCTGCTATTTTTGCTGTCATATTGTTGTTTGACTTTCAAGCATGATTCTTACCTTCTAAGAAAGTTATGATTTTTCCCATAATTGATGCCATCTCCACTGTTTTATTTTTATTAGGCTAAAAATAATTGTGATTAATAGGGTTAATTCTATCTTGCTTTTGTAAAATTGATCAAGTTTAATATAAAGTGAACACTTAAAATGATTGCATGCTTAATTAATGTTCATGGCTATTAGGTGATTATTGAAACTTATTTTGACACTTAAATTTTTTCTTTCCGAGTTCTCAAGAATTTTAAATATCGTTTAATTTTTAATAAATGTTTTCCATGGTTATGAGTGACTTAGATCGTGGTTGATGAAAGTAAGGGGTAGGGTGCTTGGTTGTCATTCTACTTGGCGTCAAAAGGTTGTGTGACGTGACAAGTAAAACTCCGCTAGCCGAGGTTATGAGTATGGCTCAAATCGTGGTGGTGAGTAACCGGGTAGGGTGCTTAGGTTGTCATTCTACTTGGCGTCAAAAGGTTGTGTGACGTGTTGGGTAAAACTTCGCTAACTGGAAATAAATAATTTTAGGAGTATGTTGAAATGAGTAACTTGGGTGGGGTGCTTGGGTTGTCATCTCTCTTGGCGTAAAAGGTTTAATATATTCCTAAGTAAATAAATAATAATAAAATTTAAAAAAAATAAAAAAAAGAAGAAAAAAATAAGTACTAATAAAGTTGCACTTCGGGGACTAAAGGAGGAAATAATTAAGGTGTCTTAGTAGGTTTGGTAATTTACCTAAATGGCATAACTCAAGTCGATCTTAATTTTTGTGTGAAATAATTGGAATACTTTTTCTGTTTTACTTAAAGCAAGCTTAGAGGTCTCTTTATTTTTCATATGCCTTTTTAACTAATTTTATGAAACTTTGGAGTGGTATTTCTTTTATGCGAATCTAGCTTTCACGATCGATAGGAACCATACTTGAGGGCAAGCATGGGCTAAGTAGGGGGAATTTGATAATACTCTAAAATGACGTGTTTTATATATTAATCATGTGTTTATTTTGAGCTTGAGCCTACTAATTTGAGCTATTTATGTCTTTTTATCTTTTAGGGACTAAATTGGAGGTGAAAAGTAAATTCAAGGAAAAAACGTCAATTTGGAGATTAAATGGGCCAATATGCAGCGTGGGACAAATATGGTGCCAAAAGTGCGAACATGGAAGGCACAAGGACTTAAAAGCAAATAGAAGATATTTTATTTTGGAAGACTTTATTTTCTTTTATTCTATTAGGATAATTAATATTAAGATAATTATTAGGATTATTCAAATTTAGGATTTTATTTTAATTATCTTTGTTTATCTTTAATTAAATGTATTTATCTTTTAGAATTTAAGTTCAATTAGACTATCTCCTAGCACTATAAATAGGGGTGAAGTGACTCTATTTGGAGCATCTTTTTTGTAAACACTCTCCCCAAAAGTCTTTTGTTCTTTCATATTGCTTTTCAATAAAATTTCTTTTCCATATTTTTATTTATTTGCTTTCCTTCATTATCATGAGCCACTAAAAACCTTTCTAGCCAAAAGTTGTCAATATTTCCCCAAAAGGGTTCTTGAGGCCTAGAATCCGTACTTAGCCTTCTCGCCAAGTATTCATCGTTTCTCACTTTTCTGGTGACACTTCCGTCCATGGCCCTTAAGTAAGCATTTCAGCATATGCAAAGCGGCCGCTTTGTATGTTTTGGAAGGACGCATAGTCGATTCGTTAACTTCTACGTCGAGGTTGGCGAGCCAAAGAGACAAAATGGCGTGGGATTCGCCATTGAGAAGCGTTGATCTAGCATAGATTCTTGGCTAGAGTCGGGTTCCCTAAAATCGTAAATCTAATCTTTGGAGTGGTGGTCGTAGGCGTCCTCTTCCACTATAAGCGGCTTACTTGAGTCGAGAAGGATCATCCAAAAGCCAAGGATTGAGCCCAAGGCGGAATGAGACAACCGGAGGCTGGAACTTTCTCATAAGAACGCAGGTTTTCTTGGGCACGATTACGCCGAGATTTCGAGACAAGCATTCGTATAATCCGGTCCACGAGGATTCGACCCTACTTCCCCTTCTTGTTCTTTTCTATTTTTATTATTTCTGAGAATAGGTTATTTTGGTGCTCTCAACGACCGCAACAGCCCTTCTAACAGATTTCCATTTAAGTTGAAATTACTTAATTGGCATCCTTGTGCAAATGTTGGAGGAATCGTCCCATAAAACTTGTTCTTCTTCAGATTCAAGAATTCAAGGTTGTTGCTCAAATTTCCAAAACATTGCGGAATTGTTCCACTCAAGTTATTGTGGGAGAAATCAAGAATCTGAAGAGAACTGGCATTGTATATTGAAAAAGAGACCTCTCCATTGAAACTATTATTTGAGATCAAAACGATTCTGATCGTCGAAGCTGGAATCGGAAGATTTCCACGGATCAAATTGGAGCTTAAGTCAAGAAATGCAATATTCTTCCATGGAAAGTGCTCAACTTCTGTCAAAGAGTTATGAGATAAATTTAAATACCACAAAGAGTCATTGCCCACCTCTTGCATCCACTGTGGAATCTTGCCTTCAATTCTGTTGTAAGAGAGGTCTAAATTTACCAGACTTTTATGCCCTTTTAAAAATCGGGGGAATTCACTAAGATTGCAAGATGACAAAAATAAGTTTGTAAAAGTAGGCAATATATGATTAATACTAGAAGTACTATTAGATGTTAAGGATAGGCTGTTATATGAAAGGTCAAGATGTTTGAGATTTGGAAGGTTTGAGAACATGCTAAACTCTATGACACCACTAAGATTATTTGAGGATAAAGTGAGATAGGTAAGATTGAGAAGTTGGAATATTGAAGATGGAAGAGGACCTTGGAGTTTATTATTCTCTAACCATATCCATTCTAGTGATTTGGATTGGAATTCTTTGATATGCCCACTGAAATGATTTTGTGAGAGACATATGTGCTTTAAGGAGGGAGCAGTATACAACCATGACGGAAGGCTTCCATTTAGTAAATTGTCAGATAAGTCTAAAGATATTAGATTAGGAAAAGCGGTTACCCCATCTGGAATGGAACCTTCTAATGAATTTTCAGCTATTTCCAAGTATTCAAGCTGCGTTAGGTTTAGAATTGATAATGGAATTTGTCCACTCAATTGGTTCCCATGCAAGTTTAAATCAGTGAGTTGCAAGAGGTTCCCCAATGATCTTGGAATTTGTCCACTCAATTGGTTGATCGACAAGTCTAAATCAGTGAGTTGCAAGAGGTTTCCCAGTGATCTTGGAATCAATCCTGACAAGTTGGAATAAGAGAGATCTAAAAACTTCAAGGACACAAGATTCCCCGTCGAGTCAGGCAATCCTGTAAATAAATTTGCCTCCCTAATAATCAAGTACTCCAAAGATGATAAATTTGTGATTGAGACAGAAAATACTTGAAAGAAAGAATTTCCTGATAGATCTAAGTACTTTAAGGCCTGTAGATTATCAACTGAATCAATCAATCCTGCAGAGAAGGACATGGACGACAGATCCAAATGTTCAAGATTGCTACTCCGATTGAACTTCAAAAGATCAAGATTGAGGTTTTTGTTGCGCCCCAAGTTGAGGAAATTGAGGTTTGGCAAATCAAAAATGTTTTTTGGGAATTTTCCTTGCAAATGACAAGGAGCAAGACTGAGAGACCTTAGAGAAGAGGATAGATTCATGAAGACAAGAGGATTAGTAGAAGACATGTTGATTCCATCCAAAAACAGATGTCTAACCTCGGTTAGGTTGTGAACAAGTCCCTCCAAAGCATGTTTGTCAATTCTTTGGGGAATATTCCACGAGAGATCAAGTGAAACCAATTTTGACAGGTGGGAGACTTGGGAAGGACTTCTCCTACAAACCTGTCTTGGAAAGGTTGAGGTAGAATAGGCTTGTAAACTGACCAAATTCAGATGGAATTTTGGAATCATTGAAATCATTGTAAGCAAGGTTGAGTTTTTGAAGGTGAGGAAGAAGGAAGAGAGTGGTATTGGAAGGGAAGTTACCAAATAGCCAACTGCATGCTCAAGTCAAGGGCAATAACATGAGCATTTAGGTGATGACAAGTGACCCCATCCCATGAGCGACAATCTGCCCTCCTTCCATGAATTTGTCTTGGGATAAGATTTAAGGCCGACAAAGTGATCGCAATACAAAGCAGCATCCCCTGTCTGAGTGATGGAAAAGGAATTCTTGAACTGGATTAGAGAAGCAGCTTCATGGTGAAAGCATGAGTGAGATCCTGAAGAAGAAGAAGAAGAAGAAGAAGCATAAAGGTGGGGAAAGAAGAGAAATAGGCAGAGAAAGAGATAGGAGGCCATGTAATGTTTGTAGAGTAAGATGAGGGATAGGAATGGTGAGAATGGTATTTATAGGCAGTTGAAAAGTGAAACAAATAATATCCAATATTAAACAAAAGATTTGTTTATTAATACCACAACACCACTGTTACAGTGTTTATTAAACCTATAGTTTTTATAGTCATCAACAACCACTTCCTTTTACCATATATTTTCATTCACAAAATTGTATACTTTTTTACCACAATTTTGTATTTCATGTGAACTCCTAAACAACTAAAAGATTAACATTCATGATATTATAAATTAAATTGACTTAGTCTTCTTCTTTATAATACGTAAAGAAATGAGGAAATGTCAAACAATTGCAGAAGAATATCGAATAATTCCACAAAATTAACAACAATTTAAACGTAACATTTTAGTTATTGTCTACGCTTTTACATTGGATGCTTGATATGTTAGTTTAGACAATTTTTTTATAAAAAAATTTCTTCATCATACAAACGAGGAATTGCGCATTCTCAATTCACTCTTTCTTCATTTTCCCAAAACCTCAATTCACTTTATAAAAAAACTAAAGGCATAATGACTTATTTGGTCCTCTTAATTTTACAAAAAAAGTCATTTTAGTCCTTAGTTTAATTTTTCATCTTTTTAGCCCTTAAACCTATATTATTTATCAAATAACCTCAAAATAGATAAAAAAAATTAATATATTTTAACTTTACCGATGTGCATACATGTGCATTATTAGGTCAACTTCATTTAAATCTAAAAATATGAAAAGAATTAAATATGTATAAATCTAAAAATTCTTAAATTTAAAACTAAAATTTTTAAACTAACACTTCTTGCAAATTTTTCTTTTTAAAAAGTCTTAAAATTTTCAAGTTAAATTCCATTTATTTTCCACCATTGATGAACACCTTTAATCACATTAACAACTTCATGTTGTTTTGCTTAGAAATTGTTTTGCAAATTTAATTTGTTTTATTTATTTCTAAACCCATATTTCTTTTCTATAACTCCAATTATTAGATTGTTTAGGGTTTTAAGTACTTTTCATTTTAAAATTTTAGAGTTTTTAAATTTAAATACAAAGTGCTCTTCTTTTCTCCAAACCAACAAATTTTTCTGTCAAATTTAACTCAAGGTTTTACTTTCGGCTATAAATAAAACATATATATATATATATTATTTTCATGATCTAAGAAGAGTAGAGTCGACACCGATCTACATGAAAAAGAGAAAAAAAAAGACAAAGAAAGATGAATATGAAGAGAGCATAAATCAATAAAGCAAATGAAAAGCGAGTAGGATCAAAGTGAATGGGTATTTAATATTTTTTGTTAAAGTTCAAAGACCGACTATTTATTAGATTGGATGTGGAAAAGTAGTTGGAAAATTTTTTTCTTGCACCAATTGATTTGCAATTTATATAAATTTTTATTTATTTTAATATTTTTAAATTTTGTTGCAATTATTTTATGAAAATTTGAAAATATAAAATAATTTTGAACTATAGTTCAAGGACCAAATTAGCTATTAATCATTTGAATTAATAAACATTAACTTGACATACACATAGATTAATTAATTAACCCACAAGCAATGTTGGAGATTTTCATAATGCAGAATTTCACTTCAGATTTAGTTACCCATAATCATATTTAAACAAACAAAACACAGCAATCACACAAAATAGGCATAACTAGAAAACATGAGAAAAGCTTGAAAACAATTACAATGGTAGCAAAGGAAATGTAAAAGAACACTTAAAAATCAGATTTTTAATTATTAAGGAACTGATTTATATTAAAACCAAGGATTAAACTGAAAAAACAAAGAGTTTAAGGTACTAAACAAGCAAATAAACCCTAGTTACAGTGATAATTAACTTAACTAACTAGTATTGAAACCAAGAAAACTAAAAGAAATCATACACTAAACCCTAGAGCTATGAAGAAGAAAACTAAAACCCTAAAAGATGAAGAGAAAAATTGAAAACCATGAAAACTAAAACCCTCAAAGATTTGTTTATTAATACCACAACACCTCTGTTACAGTCTCTTTTCTTTTATGGTATAAAGATTCATTACATGATTCAACTCTGCTATGTACTAATTTTGATGGAAATGGTTATTTTCATTAACTCAATTTAAAAGATCACTATAACACGTAAAGTTTGGTCCTATTGCTGTCTGTGTTAACCAAAGTTACATTATGCAGAATTCAACACATATATGAAAATTTTGCAGTATTGACTATTGACTATACTTTACTCCACAAGAAAAGACTAAGACTATCAATGTCTATTGACTTTACTTGCTGTTGCTTCCTCCTGTCACTCTCACCCAAACTTAATTTACAAGCAATGTGGAAATTTCGGACATTTGCGGCACGATGTACAATAATTCCACACCATTTGCAGTATTGACTACGTTTACTTGAGGAAAACAAAGACATGGATGCTGGAATTTTATAAAGGGAAGGGTTTAGATTTCATAAAGGTGAAACGGAAAAGAATTTTAAGTCAATTTCCTACCTTCCAGCGTGAATAAAGTAAAGCCTCGTCCAGACAAGAGTGAAAACATATTGTTCTCGAGGATGCAAATAAGAAAGAAGCTTATCCTAAGTCGGTTTAATATATTCCTGGAAATAGGAGAAAAAATTATAAGAACAAAGCAAAAGATAGGCGGTCAATAATGGAAAACCAGAAACAAGAGAAAGAAGAAGGCTCCTCACCAGCAAATGCTTTTCCACAAACGTCCTGAGATAAAAAAATTGGGTCCGAACCAGAACATGCAAACAGATCAATCATTGACCAACATAATAGACAGCAATCACCAATTGAGTTTACTGTTCTGTCTCAATGAATCCATTTATAATAAAGCAGCCCAAATTTTCTAAAGGAATAATTTGGTAAAAGTACCATGGAAGCCCTTATACTAAGCTGAATTGCATTTTGACCGCTCTACTCAAATAATTGACAATTTAGTCCCTATATGTTAGATCAAAAAGTAAGTTGGTCCTTCTAATAAAAACTGTTTATTTATTCATCAACCATGCTAGTTTTTAAGAGTAAAAAAATGAATGAAATTTTAAACCGAAAAGTCCATTTTGCTATTTGATCTAATATAAAAGGACAAATTTATTCATTTTTAGTAGAAGAGACAAAATCTGAAACCTAGTACAGAGACCTCCATGGTATTTTATCGAGAATATCTCCGGGCACTAGACTCGGTCTTATGTTGTTAGTTAAAAGGGTAAGAAATCTCAGATTGCCTAAGAACAAAAAAAAAAAAAAGCAAAGGGGTGTGAGTCTATATAAAATTTATATCCCACATTGCTTAGAAAAACAAGGAAGTGGGACCTTGATTCTCACTTCATCATAAATTAATGGGATAAATCTCAAATTTATATATGAATTTTGATCTAATGTGCAATTGTATACATGAACTTTAATTTGGTACAATTATACACTTGAAACTCTAATTGTGGTTCAAATGTATACTTCAAACTTTAATTTTGATTCAATCATGCACACTTGTAAATTAATTTATTTTATATTGAATAAATATAATTTTTATGTATGCAATATATTAACATAAAATGATGTTAATAATTTACAAGAATCGACCCAAATCAAAATTTCATATATAAAAATGCATAAACTCAAAGTTTATGTATACAATTGCACATTAAACCATAGTTCATGTATAGTTTTGAGATTTATCTCTAAATTAATCAATAAACATGAGATTGGAAGATAATGTGCAAAATGAACAATTAAGTACCTTTTTTTTTTTTTTAGTTTAGATCGATTATCTTAGAACACAAGTATAGATGACAACCCATGCACCCGTCTGAATTGCTTTGTTAATCAAACCTAAATAATCTTTAACTTTTCTCATATCTACATTAGCGAGCATGTTAGGAAACACTGAACCTTTTGATGCGAAAGTAGATAACAACCAAGTACCTATCCTCGGTTACTCAGTCAAGTCATTAATTCAATGTGAAGCTCATAAATCAGATAGTGGAGTAATCAACTAGATCTTCAATTAAGCCCATTCATCAATATTAGTCAAATACTCAAGTTCAAAACAATTCATATTGTTAACTAGATCTTCCAAAATAATGTTTCAATAAATCCAAAATCGATTATAGAAAATATATCGACAGAAAAGAATAATCAACATATGGTTTCACTAACACATATTTCTACAAATTCATGCTCTCGATAGGCACAGGAATTAAATTGGGGTTTCATCAAATTAGGATATTGTCCTCAATATTCATTATTATAAAGGGAAAAGATTTGGAAACCCCCATATTTAAATTTTTGCGGAAAAATGATCGAAGTTGTTCAAACTCGTTGTTTCACTATGAACATTTTCGAAGAGGTGGGGTATTAACAGGTTTCCATTTAAGTTGAAATTACAAAATTAGCATCCCTTTGTAAATGTTGGAGGAATCGTTCCATAAAATTTGTTCTTCTTTAGATTCAAGAATTCAAGGTTGTTGCTCAAATTTCCAAATTGCAGTATTGTTCCACTCAAGTTATTGTGGGACAAGTCAAGAATTTGAAGATCACCTCTCCACCTAAACTATTATTTGAGATAAAAAAGACATTGATCGTCGAAGCTGGAATTGAAAGATTTCCACAGATCAAATTGGAGCTTAAGTCAGGAGCTTTGATCTTCTTCCATGGAAATTGCTCAACTTCTGTTAAAGAATTGTGAGATACATTTAAGTACGCCAAAGAGTCATTCCCCACCTCTTGCGTCCATTGTGGGATCTTGCCTTCAATTTTGTTGAAAGAAAGGTCTAACCTTTCCAAGCGTTTAAACCATTTCAAAAATTGGGGGAATTCACTAAGATTGCAAGATGACAAAAATAAGTTTGTAAGAGTAGGCAATATATGATTAATACTAGAAGTACTATTAGATGTTAAGGATAGGCTGTTATATGAAAGGTCAAGATGTTTGAGATTTGGAAGGTTTGAGAACATGCTAAACTCTATGACACCACTAAGATTATTTGAGGATAAAGTGAGATAGGTAAGATTGAGAAGTTGGAATATTGAAGATGGAAGAGGACCTTGGAGTTTATTATTCTCTAATTCTATCAATTCTAGTGATTTGGATTGGAATTCTTTGATATGCCCACTGAAATGATTTTGAGAGAGATGTATTATGTTTAAGGAGGGAGCAGTATACAACCATGAAGGAAGTGTTCCGTTGAGTAAATTGTAAGATAAGCATAAAGATATTAGATTAGTAAAAGCGGTTACCTCATCTGGAATGGAACCTTCTAATGAATTTTCTGTTATATCCAAGAATTCAAACTGCGTTAGGTTTTGAATTGATGATGGAATTTGTTCACTCAATTGGTTCATCGACAAGTCTAAATGAGTGAGTTGCAAGAGGTTCCCCAATGATCTTGGAATTTATCTACTCAATTGGTTCCGTGCCAAGTTTAAATGTGTGAGTTGCAAGAGGTTCCCCAATGATCTCAGAATCAGTCCTGATAAGTTAGAACAGACGAGATCCAAAAGCTTCAAGAACACAAGATTCCCCATCGAGTCGGGCAATCCTCCACAAATATTTGCAACTGAAATAATCAAGTACACCAAAGATGATAAATTTGTGATTGAGACAGACAATCCTTGAAAGAAAGAATTTATTGATAGACCTAAGTACTTTATCCCTAAATTAATCAATAAACATGAGATCGGAAGATAATGTGCAAAATGAACAATTAAGTTCCCTATTTTTTTTCCTTTTTTTTTTTTTAGTTCAGATCGATTATCTTAGAACACAAGTGTGGATGACAATCCACCTGAATTGCATAGTTAATCAAACTTAAATAAATTTTTACTTTACTCATATCTACATTAGTGGAGCATGTTAGAAAACACCGAATCTTTTGACGCGAAGGTAGATAACAACCAAGTACCTATCCTCGGTTGCTCAGTCAGGCCACTAATTCAAGGCGAAGCTCATAAATCACATAGTGGAGTAATCAATTCTCGTGCTAATTCCAAAAATTTTTAATTAAGCCCATTCATCAATATTAGTCTAATACTCAAGTTCAAAACAATTCATATTGTTAACTAGAGCTTCCCTTGTAAGCATGCTTCCAAAAATAAACTTCCAAAAAATCCAAAATCGACTATACAGAATATATCGACAGAAAAGAACAATGCTGAAAAATCATATGAAGCATCCATCAATCCAACTACACTCAATCAACATGAATTAAAGTCATTCATTCTATCAAATCAACATATGGGTTTCAATAACACATATTTCTACAAATTCATCATTCTATCAAATTGGCGTTTCATCAAATTAGGGTTCATATGCAACTATTTTGTATCGTGATTAATCTATGTACTGCACTTGTAATTTTAATGAATTCCAACTTCTAATATTTAGCAATTCTAAACCCGAAATTCCAACTTATTTTGGTCAAGTTACGTCCCAAAGGTGGAAGACTAAGAATGTCAGTGTCTATTGACTTGGTATTGCTTTCTATGCATCAGTGTCAACCAAAGCTAATCATATATAATATGACTTGGTAATACCAACATCTTGATTTCCATGTTAGCTGTAAACTTAAGCTGTTAGCTTGTCAAATAATTCCTAAACAACCCATCACTGGGAATAGACCGTACACAATGCTAAAGACAGACATATAGTTAAATTCGTCAAAGCAAAAAATTAGACATACTTGTAAAAAATTATGAAAATACAATAGAGATCATTGAGACATTTTGTTTTCTCCATTTTCTTTTAGTGAGCAGTAGCTAAGATTGTTGAGACTGAATCAAAAGTCATGAAAGAAGACATAAACAGCAGCACCATATAAAATATTACACTCAAATAAACCCTTACATACAGTACGAAATGCAATGAAAGACAGGAATTGATACAAAGACAAACTCATACCAATGCAACCCTTCACCATAGGCAAAATAGACTACAAAACAGGAAATTATGAAAATACAACACTAATGCTTGAACATCATTTGCACTAACTAGATCCTCATTTGTCTATTGTTGCGGTTGCCATTCTTTGACTTTCTTCTTCGCCTCTTCTCATGTTAGTCTTCAACCAAATCTACAAACCATTTTGGCTTACCGGTTTGGAAAACAACATATCCACGGTCATTCCAAACACTACTCCACATCCATAACCTATCAACACCGCTTTCCACCAAAAGCAATGTTTGATTTTGAGTCATCTTTTTCCAAAATATTTGGTGGTGTTGACATAAAAAATCATTTTAGTCTCCATATAATTTTTCATCTTTTTAACTCTTGAGCTTGTATTACTTGTCAAATCACTTAATAGATAGAAAATTTATTGTGCATTAACTTTGCTAACATGGCATCCACATGATAATCCATGTGTATGTCATGTCGATTCTCGAACCATTTTTTGTTTTGAAAACAACGATGACTTTTAGTTTGAAAGTGAAAATGGGAGCCGCCACCAATCTTTTTTATGAGGTGTGATCGGATCACCTCGTGATTGATCGTTTTAATAAAAGTTTTGATTTACTAAAACAACAATTTTGGTTTACTGAAATTCGAGAAAATAGGTTCGAGAGTTGGTTACGTGCAAGGAAGGATTAGCACCCTCGTAACGCCCAAAATAGGTACCTAATTGATTAACTAATGTCTTTGTTGAAACCATTTTTATTTTATTTTTATTTTAGAAACGAAAAACGGGGATCAACTTTTTGAAAACCAAACGTGGAGTCGCCACCAAGCTTTTGTTTTGGTGTGATTGGATCACCTTAATAAAATATTTTATTCCATTTAAATCAATTTTGGCCTCTGAAATTAGAGAAAGCGGGTTCGTGAGTGCATTACGTATGAGGAAGGATTAGCACCCTCACTATGCCCAAAATTGGTACCGAATTGATTAAGTACTACCCTTATTGTTAACATTAATGAAAGACAATTAATAATGGTTGCCATTAACATTAATGGGAGACAATCAATAATGACAACCACCAACTTTGGAAAAGTGGCATGGGATAATTTTTTTGGTCCTTGAGATAATGGGCTATTTATTGTTTGGTCCTTGAACCTCAACTATAAATAGGCCTTCTCATTCTCATTTCAATTCATCCCAACCAATCTTTCTCTCTTAGTTTCTCTCTTCTCCCATTTGAGAATTCTTAAGGAATTCTATTTGTTTGTAATATTTTGGAGATAGTAAAGTTATCATCGGTGTTAGTGCCCGGGGCGTAGGTATAATTTACGAACCTCGTTAAAACTTTAGTGTTCTTTCTTGTCCTATTTTTCTTTCAATATTTGAGGGTATAATAGTAGTATTTAATTGTGCTATTAAATTACTATAAAGGGATATTCGACTAAGGAAAGACTTGGTATTTAAGAGATCCTTGTGATCCACCTCTCTTCCACAGGAATTGAACTTTGTGTGATTTTTAGTACAATAATTTACGCTTCCGACCCTATTGGAACAACAAGTGGTATCAAGAGCCGAAGGTTAATCGTAGTATGCTCTGTGGTTGCAGTTTAAATTGATCTTCCACATCAGAAAAGATTTTCTTAGGTATATTGAAAGATTATGGAGAAAGCGGTCGGTGTAGGAGCTTCAACATCGTCCATGTAGACAAGACCGACAATTGCAAATGCAAGATTGGCGTGGAGATCTTTGATGGCACGGGCCATTTTGGTATGTGGCAAAGTAAGGTTCTAGATGCCCTTTTCAGTGGGGTCTAGACATTGCCATTGATGAAGAGAAACCGAGATGATGTACGGAGAAAGATTGGAAGGCGATCAATCGGTTGGCATGTGGCACAATTCGATCATGCCTTTCTCGAGAAGCGGTATGCTTTTTCAAAGGAGACTTCGCAAATAAGTTTGTGGGTGGCACTTGAAGAAAAATTTTGAAGAAAAACAGTCAAAATAAGCTCCACTTGAAGAAAAGATGTTTCGCTTCACTTACGTCCCAAGTACCACAATGAATGATCACATCACCAAATTTAATCGATTAGTCAGCGATTTGCTAAATATGGATGAGACATTCAAAGATGAAGATTTGGCTTTGATCTTTGTTGGGGTCACTTCTTGAGGAGTTTGAGTTCCTAGAAACTACTCTACTTCATGGCGGGAGTGATATATCTCGAGCGAAGTGCATGCGGCCTTATACGATTATGAGCAGAGAAAGAAGGACAAACAGAAAAACTCAATCGAGATCTGAAGCTTTAGTAGTCCGAGGTCGTTCATACACTCGGAAGAAAACTCGAAGGGAGATCAAAGTCAAAGTCCGGACTCGGGAAAGATGAATGTGCCTTTTGTCATGAGAAAGGCCCTTTGGAAGAAAAATTGTCCAAAGTCGAAGAATAAGGGAAAAGTCTGCTGTAGATGCTTGTGTTGTAAAGCATGATACCGTGACTTTGAACTATCTTGGTTGCATCATCATCGTCGTTCCATTCGGATGAGTGGATATTGGATTCGGGTTGTACCTATCATATGTCCCTAACCGGGAGTGGTTCTCGATTTAGTTGAGCTAAATGGAGGAGTTGTTTATATGGGCAATGATAATGCCTGTAAAACTGTTGGGATAGGTTCAATCCAATTAAAGAATCAAGATGGATCAACTAGAGTTCTGACTGATGTTCGGTAAGTGCCCAGTTTGAAGAAAAATCTCATCTCATTGGGAGCCTTGGAATCCAATGGTTCAGTTGTTACTATGAGAGATGGGGTTTTGAAAATGACATCTAGCGCACTTGTGATATTGAAGGGCATCAGGAAAAATAACTTGTATTACTACCAAGGTAGTACAGTTATTGGAGCAGTCACTGCAGCTTTCGGTAACAAAGAATTGGACTCAATGCAGTTGTGGCATATGAAGTTGGGACATGCCAGCGAAAAATCCTTGCAAATTCTGGCAAAGCAAGGATTGTTGAAAGGTGCAAAGGCTCGCAAATTAAAATTTTGCGAGTATTGTGTTCTGGGAAAGCAAAAGAGAGTGAAATTCGGCACTGCTATCCATAATACAAAAGGTATTTTGGAATATATTCACTCAGATGTGTGGGGGCCTTCCAAAACACCTTCGTTGGGAGGAAAACACTACTTTGTTACTTTTGTTGATGACTTTTCCAGAAGAGTTTGGGTGTATACCATGAAAACTAAAGATGAAGTGCTTGGAGTTTTTCTTAAATGGAAAACTATGATCGAAAACCAGACTGGCAAGAAAATTAAGCGGCTTAGGATGGACAATGGAGGGGAATATAGAAGTGATCCGTTCTTCGATGTGTGCCAAGAGTATGGTATTGTTCGACACTTCACAGTTAGGGATACACCACAACAGAATGGAGTGGCAGAGCGTATGAATCGAACATTGCTGGAGAAAGTTCGATGTATGTTGTCCAATGCTAGGTTGGGCAAGCAATTTTGGTGATTTGTGTGACATCTGTTGGCCATCTTGTTAATTGTTTGCCATCATCGCATTAGAAAGAAAAACTCCTATGGAGGTATGGTGCGGAAAAGCTCTGATTATGATTCCTTACATGTGTTTGGATCCTTGCATATTACCATGTGAAGGAATCAAAGTTAGATCCGAGGGCAAAGAAAGCTCTCTTTATGGGAATCACTTCTAGAGTGAAGGATTTCGTCTTTGGTGCTTAGACACAAAGAAAATGATCTGAGAGAGATGTTACCTTTGATGAATCGCCACATTGAAAAGGTAGCGAGATAAAGATATTCAGACGGCGATACTCCACAGCAGGTGGAGTGTACTCCAAAACAGGTGGAGTTTAGCAGATGGGGATTTGCCCAGTTAATAAGTCTAATTCTCCAACCACAATGGAGGAATTAGAGGTTGAAGAGGTTCTGACCCAAGAATCGTTAAGTACACCAGAACCAGTTGCAGTTGCAAGGCCATGGAGAGAAATTCGTAGACCTGCTCGATTTACTGATATGGTGGCCTACGCCCTTCCCATTGTTGATGATGATATTCCTATCACTTATCAAGAAGCAATGCAAAGCTTAGAAAGTGATAAATGGAAAAGCGCCATGGATGAAGAAATGCGTCTCTCAGGAAGAACAATACTTGGGAGTTGGCGCAATTACAGAAAGGTAAAAGGCAATCGGATGCAAGTGGGTATTCGCAAAGAAAGATGGATCTCCTAGCAAGAAGGATATTCGCTACAAGGCAAGATTGGCGACTAAAGCTACGCTCGAGAAGGAGGAATTGACTACAATGATGTATTTTCCCTGTTGTGAAGCATTCCTCCATTAGAATTTTGTTGGCCTTGGTAGCACGGTTGAATTTGGAGCTAGCTCAACTTGATGTTAAGACGGCTTTCTTGCATGGTGAGTTAGAAGAGGAGATCTATATGACTCGGCCGAAGGATACACAGATCTTGGTGGTAGAAATTGGGTTTGTAATTTGAACAAATCGCTATATGGATTGAAGCAATCCCCGAGGCAGTGGTGCAAGCGATTTGATAGCTTTATGAGAAGGCAGAAGTACACAAGAAGCAAATATGACAATTGTGTGTATTTACAGAAGCTGCATGACGGATCTTTCATTTATCTACTCTTGTATGTTGATGATATGTTAATCGCTTCGAAGAGCCAAAAGGAGATAGATAAGTTGAAGGCTCAGTTGAATCAAGAGTTCGAGATGAAAGATATAGGTGAGGCCAAGAAGATTCTCGGTATGGAGATAAGTAGAGATAGACAGAGAGGCAAGCTTTGTTTGAATCAGAAGCAATATTTGAAAAATGTATTACAATGTTTTGGTGTAAATGAAAACACAAAACATGTAAATACCCCACTTGCTTCTCATTTGAAACTTAGTGCTCAATTATCTCCGAAGACTAAAGAAGAAAGAGAATATATGGCAAAAGTCCCATATGCTAATGCAGTTGGGAGTTTGATGTATGCAATGGTGTGTCTGTGACCGACATTTCACAAGTGTTGGAGTTGTGGCGGTATATGCATGATCTGGAAAAGGACATTGGCAAGTGTGAAATGGATTCTCGGTATCTTCAAAAACCGTAGATGTTGGTTTAGTTTTTGAGCAGGATGAAGCACTTGGTCAGTTTGTAGTTGGATATGTTGATTCCAACTTTGCTGGTGATTTAGATAAATGTCGTTCAACTACGGGGTATCTGTTTACTCTTGCTAAAGCCCCAGTGAGTTGGAAGTCTACCTTACGATCTCTGATGGTGTGTCTACTCTGAGGCGAATATATGGCGATTCTGAAGGCATTAAGGAGGCTATTTGGCTTAATGGATTGTTGAAAGACTTGGGAGTTGTTCAAAGTCACATTAGTCTATATTGTGACGATCAGGCGCTATTCATTTAGCGAAAAATCAAGTCTATCATTCAAGAACCAAGCATATCGACGTAAGATATCACTTTGTGCGGGAAGTCTTTGAAAAAGGAAAAATTCTACTTCAGAAGATTCCGACAACAGATAATCCCGCAGATATGATGACCAAGGTGGTAACAACAATCAAGTTTAATCATTGTTTGAACTTGATTAACATCCTGAGAATTTGAGCACCTTCAGGTGAATGGCGTTCGAGAGCGCATTTGGAGGCACTACAGAAGATAGCTTTATCGAATTTGGGGAGTTGAAAGAAGTGTGTGAAGATGTGATTATCCTAATCAAATCTTCAAGGTGGAGATTGTTAACATTAATGGAAGACAATTAATAATGGTTGCCATTAACATTAATGGGAGACAATCAATAATGACAACCACCAACTTTGGAAAAGTGGCATGGGATAATTTTTTTTGGTCCTTGAGATAATGGGCTATTTATTGTTTGGTCCTTGAACCTCAACTATAAATAGGCCTTCTCATTTCTCATTTCAATTCATCCCAACCAATCTTTCTCTCTTAGTTTTCTCTCTTCTCCCATTTGAGAATTCTTAAGGAATTCTATTTGTTTGTAATATTTTGGAGATAGTAAAGTTATCATCTAGTGTTAGTGCCCGAGGACGTAGGTATAATTTACGAACCTCGTTAAAACTCTAGTGTTCTTTCTTGTCCTATTTTTCTTTCAATATTTGAGGGTATAATAGTAGTATTTAATTGTGCTATTAAATTACTATAAAGGGATATTCGACTAAGGAAAGACTTGGTATTTAAGAGATCCTTGTGATCCACCTCTTTTCACAGGAATTGAACTTTGTGTGATTTTTAGTACAATAATTTACACGCTTCCGACCCTATTGGAACAACACTTATGTCTAATATTTAAAGCTATTTTTGAAATATGGTTCCTTTTAAAACATTTGAATGGCTTAAGTTGGTCGTCAGAATCTTCTTGTTTCAAAGGTATACAACATCACATCCAGCACGATAGGACACGATCCTTTATACCCTCGAAAACAGGATAAATTTTTACTTCCAAAATTTTATATGTTGAAATTTACAAAAGTATGTCCAAATATTATTTAGTCCAACAAAATACGAAACCCAAAGACGGTTAGGCACGATTTCTCAATTTCCAAACATTAAACATTATCTTGCTTTAGAATTTATAAAACACGAGTGAAGTTCTAAAGGAATATTCAATTATTTTGAACAAATCAAAAATCGAAACCCAGCACGATAGGGCACGACTCTCTGAATTTCCAAACATTGAACATTGCCTTGTTTCAGAATTTGAAAAACACGAGTGAAATTCTAAAGAAATATTCGATTATTTTGAACAAACGGGAAATCGAAACCCAGCATGATAGGGCACGATTCCCCGAATTTCCAAACATCAAACATTGCCTTCGTTTTAAGGAATTTTCAAATGAATAATTGTAAAACCAGCTTAAAACGCATTGATTTGATTTGAAATAAAATAAAATAATTAATTTTAAAGATTTGGGCATTATAAAATGACATTTGTAAACCACGAGGAAAAATGAAAACATGGAATAACATGCATGCATGAAATACAACGATTGATGAATGAAGATAATATAGCCTTATTTAGTCGACTAACAAAATAAACAATTAAATATAACTAACCTAAAAGTATAACCCAATTTTCAATCATATATGGAGAATAATTGATGTAACAATACAAAACGAAATAATATGCCACAATAATAGACATTGCCTAATATAATATACTCAATATAAGATATACAAAACAAAATGAAAATAAAAACAATATGATATAAAACAAGTTTTAAATGATAATAAATACATGAATTGATGAATTAAAAAAATAGAGATATATCGTAATTATTTAAATAAGTGTTATAGAATGAATACTTTTGCATCAAATATTATACAAAGCAATTTAAAATAAGTAATTTATAAGACGATTTAAAGTAACATATAAGATAATAAATGAAAAGAAATTTAAAATGCATAACATACAAAACAATATATATATATATAGAACAATTTAAAATAAGCAATAAAACTATTTTAGAATAAATAATACGAAAAAAAACATATTTAAAATAGACGATATATAAAGCACTTAAAAGTAGATAATATAAATAATTTTAAATAATATATAGTAAAACAGTTTACAATAAATAATGTGAGGAAAAAAATGAAGCTAAAAAGTTAAGGATTAACTTGCAATCAAAATAAAACATGAGGTACAAATTATGAAATGCAAAAGATTAATAAAATATAAATCAAGGCCTAAATGAACACGCGAAGAACGACGGGGGACTGATCGGGAAATTATTCCAAGGCCACAAAACGCATCATTTCTACGCGGGCCAAAATGAATCAAAGGCCGAAGTCATGGGGCAAAATTAAATATACAAAGCAGAGGAAAGGGACCCGATTGAAGAAGGTAGAAAAAGCAGAGGGACTAAGGGCTTAAATACCCCCAAAACAATGAAAACACGTAGATCCTCCTCGGGTCGGGTCACGCGCACAGGCCGTGCCATGAAACGACGCCGCTTCAACGCCAAATCTTACGGCTTAAAACGACACCGTATTAAACACATATATAAACTAAAATTTACCCTAAAAACTTTCATTTGGCAGATTTAAAAAATCTTAAAAATCTTTCCCCTTAAAATCCTCTTGACCCTCTCTCTTCTCTGGGCCGACCTCCGAGCGACAGTGGTGTCAAATGCACCCCAGTCTCCGTCACAGCTTTAAACGGATCCCCAGGGATCCGTATTCCTTTGAACTGGAGAAGCAGCCACCGACTAGGTCGACGCTGGTCAACAGGTGAGAAGGCCTTCCCTTTTTGTATTTGTTAGATAGATTCTAAATAATGCAAGAAATAAAAATGAAAAAAGAAGAACAAAGGATTAGTGAGTGAATCACCTTTAATTTTCTCAGTATATTTCTCTTTTTATCATCTCCGTAAAAAAACTTACAATGGATTGTTCAAGGCTTTATAGCCGAATGTTCAAAAAAATAAAAAATATAATTTTTTTCTTTGTTCTTCGTATTGGCTATTGCTCTGCTGCTGTTTACATGTTTTTTTTTTGTAGGTACGGAGTGTGTCCAGGCACTCGGGTGGTATACGGCGCGTTGACTTGGCGGCACGAGCGGCGTTGGGGCTGTACGACTGCTGAAGTCTGCGACGCAAAGGTGGAAACCCTAGGGTTTCCTGAGAATTAAAATATTGGGCCTATCGGGCTTGTATTTTTGGGTCTAGATTTTAGGTTTTGAATTTGGGTTATGGTTGGTTGTTGGGCTTGTTTGGGTGCGAGTTTAGTTTGTAAATGGACTAATGCATTTTGGACTTTTATTTTTATTTAGTTTATATTTATACGGGCCCCGCCAAAATTAGGCCTTACTGGTCTTAACGTCTAAAATCAAAAACTCGAAAAGAATTTAAAATACGACCCCTTCTTTATTGATGTTGATTAGAGAAATGCTTGAATAAATTGAAACGAACATTAAATGTCCTCTCGTCTCGAGATAACAAAATGTCACGTTCCGTAAGTTAGGACACGACATTTGAACCCTCGAAAATAAGCTTACCTTTAAATTGTTTTATTTCAAAATTCGTACCTTAATTTTTTAAAAGGATATTCGGTTGTTTAGATTTAATCGAGGAAAACTGAAACCCAATAAGTTAAGACACAATCTTCTCAAGTTTCTAAACCACTTTGGCTTACCAGTTTGGAAAACTACATATCCCACGCCTAATCCTAACACCACTCCACATCCATAACCCAACAACACTACTTTCCACCCAAAACCAAATTTTGATTTTGATCCACCTTCTTCTAATAAGTTTGAAGGTGGTGGTAGCTCATTATTGTTGCAATCACTTGACAATGGAAAACCATGTAATCCTTTGTTCCCTTCATAGGAAGTATTTGCAAAGGTATTGAATTGTTTTCCTTGAGGGATGCACCCAATCAATTCATTCATTGAAAGGTTTAACGTAGAAAGAGCTGTCAAATTGAGCAGTTCCCTTGGAATCCTTCCAACCAGCTTGTTTGAAGAGAGGCCTAGCCATTCAAGGTTGGTCAAACTCTCTATTGATGAAGGAATATTGTAACCACTAAGGTTATTATGAGAAAGGTTTAGCCCTTTGAGTGATCTCGCTTTCCAATAACCTTGGGAATCTATCCATCAAACTTCTTATTTAAGAGATCAATGATCGCCCACATGAGGAAAATTTTATTCAATGTTATATCTTGTCCTTTCACGACAATTCCAATGGAATAGCTATAAATTCCAATACTACTATTAAAATCCTTCATACCCATGTATGTCATCGTACTTGCATCTTTTGTGAGATTTATGATAGCCTTGAAGCTGTTGATGTATCTCAAAGGTAGGGGTCCAGAAAAATAATTACTTGAAAGGTCAAAAATTTGGATTTTAGAGAAAAAAGGGCCAAACCTTGAGCTATTGACACACAAGGAACCGTATATTTGATTTGACTTTAGTACAAGAATTTGTAGCTGTGGAAGACTTCCCAACCAATGAGGAAATGCGTCATTGATCTTGTTGCTACCAAGATCTAGCACTTCCAGACCTCTATAGTTAAGGATGGATGGTGTCAAAGGCCCTTCTAACAGATTTTCGTTTAAGTTGAAATTACTCAATTGGCATCCCTTTGCAAATGTTGAAGGAATCGTCCCATAGAACTTGTTCTTCTTCAGATTCAAGAATTCAAGGCTGTTGCTCAAATTTCCAAAACATTGTGGAAATGTTCCACTCAAGTTATTGTGGGACAAATCAACAATTCGAAGAGAACTGGCATTGCATATTAAAGAAGAGACCTCTCAACTGAAACTATTATTTGAGATCAAAAAGACATTGATCGTCGAAGCTGGAATCCGAAGATTTCCATAGATCAAATTGGAGCTTAAGTCAAGAACTACAATATTCTTCCATGGAAAGTGGTCAACTTCTGTCAAAGAGTTATGAGATGCATTTAAATACTAGAAAGAGTCATTCCCCACCTCTTGCATCCATTGCAGAATCTTGCTTTCAATTCTGTTGCAAGAAATGTCTAACCTTACCAAACTTTTAAGCTATTTTAAAAACTGGGGGAATTCACTAAGATTGCAAGATGACAAAAGTAAGTGTGCAAGATTAGGCAATATATGGTTAACACTAGAAGTAGTATTAGATGTTAAGGATAGGCTGTTATATGAAAGGTCGAATGTTTGAGATTTGGAAGGTTTGAGAACATGCTAAACGCTATGACACCACCAAGACTATTTGAGGATAAAGTGAGATAGGTAAGATTGAGAAGTTGGAATATTGAAGATGGAAGAGGACCTTTGAGTTTATTATTCTCTAACGCTATCAATTCTAGTGATTTGGATTGGAATTCTTTGATATGCCCACTGAATTGATTTCGAGAGAGATCTATTTCCTTTAAGGAGGGTGCAGTATACAACCATGACGGAAGCTTTCCATTGAGTAAATTTCCATATAAATATAAAGATATCAGATTAGGAAAAGCGGTTACCTCATCTGGAATGGAACCTTCTCTAATGAATTTTTAGCTATATTTAAGTATTCAAGCTACTTTAGGTTTAGAATTGACGATGGATTTTGTCCACTCAATTGGTTCCACAACAAGTCTAAATGAGTGAGTTGCAAGAGGTTTCCCAGTGATCTTGGAACTGGTCCTAATAAGTTCGAATAGGGGAGATCTAAAAACTTCAAGGACACAAGATTCCCCATCGAGTCAGGCAATCCTGCAAATAAATTTGCGTCTCCAATAATCAAGTACTCCAAAGATGGTAAATTTGTGATTGAAACGGACAATTCTTGAAAGAAAGAATTTCCTGATAGAGGTAAGTACTTTAAGGCTTGTAGATTATCAATTGAATCAATCAATTCTGTAAATAAGGATATCCACGACAGATCCAAATGTTCAAGATTGCTGCTCCAATTGAACTTCAAATGATCAAGATTGAGGTTTTGGTTGCCTCCCAAGTTGAGGAAATTGAGGTTTGGCAAATCAAAAATGTTTTTTGGGAATTTTCCTTGCAATTCACAATAAGCAAGACTGAGAGGCCTTAGAGAAGAGGATAGATTCATGAAGACATGAGCATTAACAGAAGGCATGTTAATTTCATCCAAAAACAGATGTCTGACCTCGGTTCCAGAGCATGTTTGTCAAATGTTAGGTCATAAATCCAAGAGGAGAGATCAAGTGAAACCAATTTTGACAGGTGGGAGACTTGGGATGGGACTTCTCCTACAAACCTTGCATGAGAAAGGTTGAGATATAGTAGACTTTCAAACCGACCAAACTCATTTGGAATATTGGAACGATTAAAATCATTGTAGGCAAGGTTGAGTTTTTGAAGGTAAGGAAGAAGGAAGAGAGTGGTATCAGAAGGGAAGTTGCCATATAGCTGCAGCTCAAGTCAAGGGCAATAACATGAGCATTTTGGTGATGACAAGTGACCCCATCCCATGAGCAGCAATCTGTACCCTCCTTCCATGAATTTGTCTTGGGATAAGATTTAAGGCCAGCAATCTTATCGTAAAACTAATAAGCATCCACTGTTTGAGTGATGAAAAAGGAGTTCTTGAACTGGATTAGAGAAGCAGCTTCAAGGTGAGAGCAAGAGTGAGATCCTGAAGAAGAAGCATAAAGATTGGGAAAGAAGAGGAATAGGGAGAGAAAGAGATAGGAGGCCATGTTATGTTTGTAGAGGAAGATGAAGGATATGAATGGTATTTATAGGCAACAAATAATACCACAACATTAGTGTTACAGACTTTTTTTCTTTTACATTGAAAAGCTATGGATGTTAGATTTTCAAACTTTTTGTATTTGTCACAATCATCAACAATCACTTCCTTTTTACCATATATTTTCATTCTTAAAATTGGATGATTTTTTTTTAGAAAAGTCTTAAATT
Source organism: Gossypium herbaceum (assembly GCA_025502765.1). Classification (NCBI taxonomy): domain Eukaryota; kingdom Viridiplantae; phylum Streptophyta; class Magnoliopsida; order Malvales; family Malvaceae; genus Gossypium; species Gossypium herbaceum. Next base: position 881,006 of record CP106692.1, on the reverse strand, counting down.
TCATTTGAACTTCCTAAACAACTAAAAAATTAAGATTGATGAGATTACAAAGTAGATTGATTTAGCCTTCTTCCTATAACAGTAGATAATGTGAGTGTCATTCACTTGCCTGTCAACCAAAGCTAATTAATGTGAAAATTATTTTCCACAAAAAGAATAAAATTATGCTCTATTCACTATAAGTTTGAGGAAGAAGACTGCTGGAAATTTAATCCACTAGAAATACATCAAATATGTTGATAGATAGATAGGTTTGGGACCAAATTAATAATATATACAAAGTTAGGAAAATTCCAAGAAAAAAATAAATTCAATTCAATTTTAAGTTCCATATAACACTAAGTGTGTGTTTAAGTGTCCTCAACCACAAACAATCCAATTTTGCAGAGAAATCACCCATTGGTCACAAAGGCAATGAGATGAGGAAGAAGACTGCTAGCTAGAAATTCATGCATCTTTGAATCACCAATTCAATTAATAAGCTTAACTAAAGGAAATAAGGACATTACATCCACCAATTAAAGCAACCTATATGTACCCTTTTACTGTCCGCATTGTTCCACGTTTCAATTCATTACATCATTCCTTCAACTCTACTATATATTATTACTGTCTCCATCAAATAACAGCGAATAAAATTTTAAAATTTTAAATTATTAAAGGTAAAATTGCAATTTGATCTTCCTAAAATTGATAAAAATTAATTTAATCAGTTAAAAATTATAAAGATACATATTATTAAATTGGTGAAATTATATTTTACTATCATAAAATTATAATTTAATTTCGGCTCCCTACAAAAATTTTCTAGCTTCTCATATGTTTTAGCCATTCATTTAATTTTTTTATTATCTTTTTTAGCCTTTGAACTACCATTATTTGTCAATCTCCAAATTAAGATTCAATTTAACTTTGATAATCTCCTCAACATTATCATCACTCGACATAGCATTATCCTGTTCATTAAGGAGACGCTTCATCCTATTACTACGCCGAGGCGACACTTCATCCCATTAATAAACCGTCCTTTCTCTTTTTTATTCTTAGAGGCCCATGCATTTATTCCCATCAAAAGTCGAACTGGAATTTGCAAATGTTTGTTAGAATTCCAAAGAGCTTTTATTTCATTTTCGCAAGAGTCATCCAACAACCAATCCATCTCAAATTTAAAAGCAAAAATGTTACCTGAATTCACCAAAGCTTCAATGTCGAGTAAAATATGGCAATGATCCAAGCAAGAATGATCCAAATGCATCAATATATAGTTTGGGAAAAGATTACACCAATTCAAATTTGCGACTCCCCTGTCCAGTCTCTTTCTAATATTATTGGAAGCAAAATTCCCCCTTTCCCATGTATACCAACACCTTTGATAACCCAAGTCAATCAAATTACAACCGTCCAATGCAGCTCTGAATTCACCCATTTGTCTCTTGTTCCTGAATCGTCCCCATTGTTTTTCCTAGATCAAAAGAATTTCATTGAAATCTCCCATAACCACCCAAGGATTGTTGTAATTTTGGTTAAGTTGTTTAAGCAAGGCCCAAGAATCTGCTCTTCTTCTACCATTTGAGACTCCATAAAAGCCATTTAACCACCATTCAGTGGTATTTTCATCGCCAATAACCAAAACATCAATATAGCAATCATTTAAGCTCCAGGGATTGATAGTATAGCTCGGTTTCCATCCCAAAGGAAGGCCACCCCGAGCAACATTAGCCAAACATCAATGCCATTATGAAATCCATATTTACATCTGACTTTTTCCATTCTATGATCATCCAATTTAGATTCAATAAAGAAAATAATATAGGTTTCGATTATATCTTCTTTTTGTGATATAATACCTAAAATTACATATTGTCTCTCCCCAACCCATAAATAGGAGGATAATGTGCTTCAACACATTCGAACCCACGTCCTCTTACATTGGTAATAATGTTCATACCAATCAAGTTAAAAGCTTAATCGGGATGAAATAATTTTCTTTTGAAACATGAAATCAATTTTAATCTTAAATTAAAATTTTTCGAACATTCTTACAGAAAACTGTATATGCCAAAATTAAATGTTAAAATTGGACTTAAATAAATAAATTTAATTGCCACTAATAAAGTTTCAATTTGCTCTTTTGTCACAATAAAACCTAAAAATAATATCCATTCAAATAAATCAGTTCATACGAATCATTTATTTAAAATAATAAAACTGTTAGTAGTTAAATTAAAATAAAATTCAATCATCCTAAAACAAAACATCTAATTTTATTGCTAAAATCAAATTTTTTGTACATTACCTCACCCTATTTCATATTTCAAATTCAGAAGTGCAATTATTGCATTATATCAAACTTGCATGAATTTTTTAATCTTTTTAGTTCTTTTCCAAAACAGTTATATTACTTAAATGAGTATAAATGTGACTCATTGTCTTAATTTTATTTTATTTGTTTAATAATTAAAACACACATTGTCGATTGAATTCCATATGATGGCCTGATGGTTAAGATGTTCATTGTGTCAGGTGTGGTTTGGGTTCAAGTCGCACTAGTCACGTTTATTGTTCGAGCTTTACCCTATTATTGTAATTCAAAAAAGAAAAATCACACATCGCTTCTTTTTTTTATTCGATGCTAATGTTTTACTTTTTTGAATCTATACTTTTAAAATTTATTTCAACAATACTGATTGAGTCTTAGCTCAAACAGCATGGTCATTGTTGCTAATACTGGAGTACGTAGGTTTAAGTGCGTTGAAGCGCATTATCCTATTATTTATGGGTTGGGAAGGGGCTATGAATAACTTTAGGTAATGTATGAAAAAGAGAGATTATTCAAAAAAAATTTATTTCAACAATTGACATTTCCATTTATTATAACCGTTTTAATAGAATATTTTCAAACTTCATAATAAAACATATACTTTTCATATGCATATATATATAATGTATATTTTAAAATTTTAATAGAATATATAAATTTTTAAAATTTATTTTAAGAGAATTATACTGACAAACACCATCAACCTTTGCATTACACAAGTATACAAACTAGCATATAATATATAACAAGGTTTGTTGCAAAAGGCAACAATCCTGTATAGCATAATTAGAATTTGGACAAGTAGCACAGTTACTTGATTGACACATCAACATTCTAATTACAAATTTTATGAGTCCCATTAAATTTTATGGGTCCCAATTCAAGCAATAAAAAGTCGGTTTATATTTTAATCCAAGAAATATCAATTGAAGGACCCAATTAAATATGAAGTTAAGTGTTATGGTAATTATTAAAATTATGAACTTGAACATACCAATATACATATTCGATTTATATTTGAATTCAAAGCATCAAATATAAATTAGAAAACTCATGTTAATATTGCAGTCTAAATCTAAATATAAAATATCATATTAAGTGGTATGAGAGAAGTTACAACTAGGATTGCAGTGATTGATTCATTAATCAACTAAATGATACAAATGTATAAATTATCAAATGGAATTACTATAGGAGATTGCATATAGTACAAGGACCAGCTGAAACCTCATGCTTTGGTCTTCTCTGGATATCAGCTGAAACCCCAATTGCTCCCTTAAATAAAGCCTACGTAAAGGAAATTAGGGACTTGGGATCCACCAACTGTACCTCAATTCACATCAACTTTGTTACCGAACTACGTTTACTCTGAAAATAGAGGGAAAAAAGAGACATGAGCGCTTCAAATTCTAACTTTGTCTGCACCATTAACATCTTGATTTCCATGTTAGCTATAAACTTAACCTGTTAATTCATTAGCTTGTCAAGTAATTCATGAACAAGCCATCACTGGGATTACACCAGGCACAATGCTAAAGATAAAAACATATGGTTAAATTGGTCAAGGCAAAACATTAGACACACTTGTAAAAAAGTTACGAAAATACAACAGAGATCATTGAGACATTTTGTTCCCCTTTTTCCTTTAGTGAGCAGTAGCAAAGAGTATTGAGACTGAATTGAAAGTCATGAAAGAAGACATAAACAACAGCACCATACAAAATATTACACTCAAACAAACCATTACAGATAGTACGAAATGCAATGACAGACAGAGGAATTGGTACAATAATAAAGACAGACACATACCAATGCAACACTTCACCATAGGCAAAACGGTCTACAAAACAAGAAATTATGAAAATACAACACTAATTCTTCCACATCATTGGCAGTAATTAGACCCTTCTTCGTCTATTGCTGCGATTGCCTTACTTTGACTTTCTTCTTCGCCTCTTCTCATGTTGGTTTTCAACCAAATTCACCAACCATTTTGGCTTACCAGTTTGGAAAACAACATATCCCACCGACATTCCGAACACTACTCCGCATCCATAACCTACCAACACCACTTTCCAACCAAAAGCAATGTTTGATTTTGAGCCATCTTTTTCAAGCACATTTGGAGGTGGTGACTCAATGATGTTGCAACCTTTCGAGACCGGAAACCCACATAGTCCCTTATTTCCTTCATATGAATCATTTCCAAATGTGTTGAATTGTTTGCCTTGAGGAATCTGACCATGGAGTTGATTTTCAGAAACATTTAAGGACGAAAGAAATGGCAGATCTTCCAATCTATTTGGAATCGTCCCAGACAACCTGTTTGAAGATAGGTCCAACCATTCAAGACTTGTCAAATTCCCTATTGAGGTGGGGATACCACCATTAAGGTTATTATGAGAAAGGTTGAGCCCTTTCAATAAGTTAAGCTTCCCAATTACCTTTGGAATCTCCCCTTCAAACTGATTGTTTGATAGATCAATGATCATCCACATGGTGAAAATTTTCACCAATTCCATATCTTGTCCTTTCATAGCAATTCCAATGGAATAGGTATAGAAGGCACTACCTTCGTAATCATACATCCCCATGTATGCGACCTTTGTACTACCAATCTTCTCTAGATTTATGATAGCCTTGAAGCTGTTGATGTATTCCACTGGTAGGGGTCCGAAAAATAATTACTTGAGAGGTCAAAATTTGGATTTTAGAGAAAAAGGGCTAGACTTGGAGCTATTCACACAAGGAACCATGCATATGATTTGACTTCAATACAAGAACTTGTAGCATGGAAGACTTCCCAACCAATGAGGAAATGTATCATTGATCTTGTTGTTACCAAGATCTAGCACTTCCAGACCTTTACAATTAAAGATGGATGGTGTCAAAGGCCCTTCTAACAGATTTCCATTTAAGTTGAAATTACTCAAATTGCATCCCTTTGCAAATGTTGGAGGAATCGTCCCATAAAAGTTGTTCCATCAGATTCAAGAATTCAAGGCTGTCGCTCAAACTTCCAAAACATTGGGGAATTGTTCCACTCAAGTTATTGTGGGACAAATCAAGAATTCGAAGAAAACTAGCATTGCATATTAAAGAAGAGACCTCTCCATTGAAACTATTATTTGAGATCAGAAAGACTTTGATCGTCAAAGCTGGAATTGGAAGATTTCCACGGATCAAATTGGAGCTTAAGTCAAGAACTGCAATATTCTTCCATAGAAAGTGCTCAACTTCTGTCAAAGAGTTATGAGATACATTTAAGTAACTCAAAGAGTCATTCCCCACCTCTTGCATCCACTGTGGAATCTTGCCTTCAATTACATTGCAAGAGAGGTCTAAGCTTTCAAACTTTTAAGCCCTTTCAAAAATTGGGGAACTCACTAAGATTGCAAGATGACAAAAATATGCCTATAAGATTAGGCAATATATGGTTAACACTAGAAGTGCTATTAGATGTTAAGGATAGGCTGTTATATGAAAGGTCAAGATAATTGAGATTTGGAAGGTTCGAGAACATGCTCAACTCTATGACACCACTAAGATTATTTGAGGATAAGCTAAGCAGGGTAAGATTGAGAAGTTGGAATATTGAAGATGGAAGAGGACCTTGGAGTTTATTATTGTTTAACCATATCAATTCGGTGATTTGGATTGGAATTCTTTGATATGCCCTTGAATTGATTTTGAGAGATATATTTCCTTCAAGGAGGAGCAAGATACAACCATGACGTAAGTGTTCCATTGAGTAAATTGCCAGATAAGTCTAAAGATATTAGATTAGGAAAAGCGGTTACCTCATCTGGAATGGAACCTTCTAATGTATTTCCATCTATTCTCATATATTCAAGCTGCGTTAGGCTTAGAATTGATAATGGAATTTGTCCGCTCAATTGGTTCCGCGACAAGTCTAAATTAGTGAGGTGTAAGAGGTTCCCCAATGATCTTGGAATTTGTCCACTCAATTGGTTCTCATGCAAGCTTAAATAAGTGAGTTGCAAGAGGTTCCCCAATGATCTTGGAATTTGTCCATTCAATTGGTTTCGCGACAAGTCTAAATCACTGAGTTGCAAGAGGTTTCCCAGTGATCTTGAAACCGGTCCTGATAAGTTGGAATGGGAAAGATCTAAAAACTTCAAGGACACATTATTAAAATCAGATGGAATTTTGGAAAGATTAAAATCATTGTAAGAAAGGTCGAGTTTTTGAAGGTGAGGAAGATGGAAGAGAGTGGTATTGGAAGGGAAGTTGCCATATAGCCTACTGCAGCTCAAGTCAAGGGCAATAACATGAGCATTTAGGTGATGACAAGTGACCCCATCCCATGAGCAGCAATCTGTACCCTCCTTCCATGAATTTGTCTTGGGATAAGATTGAAAGCCAACAATATGACTGCAATACCTAACAGCATGCACTGTCTGAGTGATGGAAAAGGAATTCTTGAACTGGATTAGAGAAGCAGCTTCGTGGTGAGAGCAGGAGTGAGATCCCAAAAAAGAAGAAGCATAAAGGTGGGGAAAGAAGAGAAATAGGCAAAGAAAGAGATAGGAAGCCATGTTATTTTTGTAGAGGAAGATGAAGGATACCTAACAACATTAGTGTTATACTTTTTTTTTCTTTTACATTGAAAAGCTATGGATATTAGATTTTTCAAAATTTTAGAATTTTTCACAATCGTCAACAACCACTTCCTTTTTACCATATATTTTCATTCTTAAAATTGGGTGCTTTTTTCACCAAAATCTTGTATTTCATTTGAACTCCTAAATAACTAAAATAATTAAGATCGATGAGATTACAAAATAGATTAACTTAGTCTTCTTCCGTATAACACGTGAAGAATGTGTGTGTCTATTCACTTGGCTGTCAACCAAAGCTAATTAAAGTGAAAATTATTTTCCACACAAAAGAACTAAATTCTGCTCTATTCAATACGTTTGAGAAAGATGATTGCTGGAAATTTAATCCACCGATTCCATAAAATGCATATACTTTTATATATATATATATATATAAAACCTCATAATTCAAATCTAAAATCTCATTTGTTATAAATTCGATAAATTTATTTGGGAATAGTTATTTTTATTCGTTAATTATTTTGTTTTAATCAAGTAAAAATTAAAACTAAAAGACATAATGATTTATTTGGCATTTTTAACTTTACAAACAAAAAGTCATTTTAGCTTTTCTTTTTATTTTTTTTTTTTTGTCTTTTTTAGCCTTGAAACTTGTATAGTTCAATAAATCACCCAAAAAAACATGATGAAATAGTTACATCTGTTAACTAACAAAACTAGCACCTACGTGGCTGATGTTGACTGTTAGTAGTTAATGCCAACACTTATGTGGCTGTTAATAGATACCACACCAACCCTATTTGTTGACGTGACAATGCCACATGATGAATAATCGCTGACATGATGGCGCCACGCCATCGCCCATCGATGACATACTAACCTTTGAGTTCAACTCAAATTTCTCTTTCCTTTGTTATAAATTAAGAGTATAACTAATTTTATGGGAATGATTACTTTTCATTAACTCGGTTTAAAAGACTATAACACGTAAAGTTTAGTCCTATTGCTGTCCGTGTTAACCAAAGATAATCCACATGCAATGTGAGACATTTACATTATGCAGAATTCAACACACGTGACTATTGAATATACTTTACTCCACAAAAAAAGACTTAAGACTATCAGTTGTCTATTGACTTCACTTGCTGTTGCTTCCTCCTATCACTCTCACCCAAACTTAATTTACAAGTGGAAATTTCAGACATTTGCAGCACAGTATGCAATAATTCAACACAATTTGCAGTATTGTCAACGTCTACTTGAGGGAAGCTACCTAAAAGCCATTAGACATTCATTATTGATTGAAATTATGATTGTAACATCATTTAAAGAAACATATTATTTTAATTTATTGCTTAAAAATTCAAGGCGAACGTGGAAATATTTCATTGGTTGGCACTAAGTTTGTGTCATTTTCTATTAATTGCAAGAAAACTACCCGGAAAACTGCATTTTTGTGAAAAAAAATTTGCTATAATGACTTATTTGGTTCTCTAATTTTATTTAAAAGGTTCTTTTAGTCCTTCACTTAATTTTTTTAGCCCTTAAACTTGTGTTATTTGTCAAATCACTTTAAAATTGATGGAAAAGTTAACGTTTGTGAACTTTGTTGACAAGGCATACACGTGGATTGCCACATGGATGCAATTAATTAATTTTTAAAAACATATAAAAATTGTTTTTAAAAAATAAAAATATATATTAAAATTTACAAGCAATGAGGAAATTTCAAATAGTTGCAGCAGAATGTCCAATAATTACATACAAAATAACAACAATTTGCAATATGGACTATGTTTACTCGAGAGGTAGATAGATGTGCTGAGGGAAAAAAAGACATGGTTGCTGGAAATTCTAACTTGTTTGTACAGTCGACTAAAAGCCATTAAGGATATCAATTCCTCTAATTAGATAATACCAAATGGAGACCAATTAGGTTTACTCTTTAAACTTTTAGTCTCGTAACACCATCATTGATAAGTGTCAAAAGTAACATATTTTAGCTTCATTCTTAGTACATTGTTGAGTGATTATGTGGTATTAAATGTGAATTATATACTTCTAATCCTTTATATTCATAATTTAATACTTAATAGGCGCTTGGGAGCAATAGGAGTGAAAAAGTAGTATTGGAACCCACCCATTTGTTTGAAAAGTCAAAATGGGTGGGCACCGAAAGTAGAAAGTAATATTAGTTGGCAAGTTGGGTTAAAAGTTGGCATGGGATAATTCAATTTTGGTCCCTAATTGTATAGGGACATTGCAAGTTGATCCTTGAACCTCAACTATAAATAGGCCTAACCATTTCTTACTTTCTTCATCCCATAATTGCCATTCTCTACTTAAGGCATTATTCTCTCTCTCTATTTGTAAATTTCACTTGTAATTTTTGGAGTGAAATATATTTGGTAGTGCCCGAGGACGTAGGCAAAATTTGCTGAACCTCGTTAAAATTCTGGTGTTCTTTATTATTTATTTTGCGTATTTTGTGAATGTGATTGTAGTGATTTATTGTGCTATTAAATTACGATAGAGGGATATTCTGGCTAGGAAAGACTTGGTATTTAAGTGATCTTCGTGATCTACCTCTCTTTCCTGGGAATTGAACTTAGTGTGATTTTTCAGTACAATAATTTTACTCTTTCACACGCTTCCGCGCAACAATTGGTACCAGAGCCAGGCTCGTACTTGGGGAATACGACCGTTTACGGTACTATTCACGATATCGGCACTATTCACGTATACGGTACTATTCATGTATACGGCACTATTCACGTATCACGATCATCATTCACGATATCTGATGGTTGGGATTGAGGAGAAAAATGGCGTGACATCGTCATCGACAAGGACTCTCGTGACAAATGCAAAATTTGAAGTAGAGAAATTTGACGGTACCAATAATTTTGGTATGTGGCAATGTGAGATCTGGATGTCTTATGTCGCAAGAGCTAGATATAGCCCTTGAAGAAAAACGACAAGATGGATGACAAGGGTGGGCCAAGATCAATAGAGCAGCGTGTGGTACAATCCGCCTATGTTTGGCCAAAGAGCGAAGTACTACTGTCATGAGGGAGACATCGTGAAGAAGTTATGGGATACTTTGGAAGAAAAGTTTCTAACGAAAAGCCTTGAAAATAGGCTTTATATGAAAAGAAACTTTATCGATTCACGTATGCACTGGTATGTCGATGAATGACCATGTGAACTCATTCAATAAAATTTTAGCAGACTTGCTAAATTTGGATGAGAAATTTGAAGATGAAGACAAGGCATTATTGTTGTTGAATTCCTTCCGATGAATATGATCATCTTACCACCACATTGCTTCATGGGAAGGACACGATCACATTTGATGCGATCAGTAGTGCGTTGTATAGATCGAGACTCGAAAGAAAGATAAAAGAGATCACGAGATACAACTGCGAAGTCTTAACGATGAAGAGGTCGTTCACATAGCGACCAAATCGGTAGAAGGGAAAGTCCAAAGGAGACACGCTAAAGATGAATGTGCCTTTTGCCGTGAAAAGGGCATTGGAAAAGAATTGTCCTAAACTACAAAGGGCAAGGCTACTTCTAATGCATGTGTGCGGAGCATGATGAGGAGTCGACTTTAGCTTGGTTGGCATGGCAATGGCATGTCAAGCGGATGAGTGGATTTTGGATTCGGGATGTACTTACCATATGTGTCCTAATAAGGACTGGTTTCTAGTTTTAAAGAGCTAGAAGGTGGAATTGTTCTTATGGGCAATGATAGTGCTTGTAAGACAATGGGAGTGGGTGCAGGTCAATTGAATAATCACGACGGCTCAATCCAAGTCTTGACAGATGTTCGCTACGTACCTAGCACGAAGAAAATCTCATCTCATTAGGGGCCCTAGAATCTAAAGGGCTCACAATCACTTTGAGAGATGGATTACTAAAAGTAGTAGTCGGGCAATGGCGGTGATGAAAGGCACAAGAAGAAATAACTTGTACTTTTTAAATGGAAATGCAGTTATTGGATCAACATCAACAGTTTCTACAAAAGATGTAGATTCGAGGCTACAGATTATGGCATATGCGATTGGGACATCTTTGGTGAAAAGCTTTGCAGACATTGGCGAAGCAAGGCTTGTTGAAAGGTGCAAATTCTTGCAAAATGGAATTCTGTGAACATTGTGTTCTGGGCAAGCAGAAGAGGGTAAAATTTGGTCCAGCAATTCACAATACGAAAGGAATTCTGGACTACGTTCACAGTGATGTGTGGGGACCTACCAAAGTAGCTTCTTTGGGAGGTATGCACTATTTTGTTACTTTTGTTGATGATTATTCAAGAAAAGTATGGGTGTATCTAATGAAAAGAAAAAGTGAAGTTTTGGATGCATTTCTGAAATGGAAGAAGATGGTGGAGACTCGATCGGTCGAAAGGTCAAACGACTTGATCGATAATGGTCTTGAGTACAAAATGATCCATTTCTACAAGTATGCCAAGATGAGGGCATTGTGCGACACTTCTTTGTTCGGGATACACCACAATGAGAATGGGGTGGCGAGCGCATGAATCGAACTATCTTGGAGAAAGTTCGATGTATGTTGTCCAATCTTGGATTGGGCAAAGAATTTTGAAATGAGGCGATTACATATCGTGCCATCTAATTAACCGCTTGCCATCACCGCAATAAATGGAAAAACTCCTATGGAGATGTGGACTGTAAATCACTATCGATTATGATTCTTTACATGTATTTGGTTCCCTTGCATATTATCATGTAAAGAATCTAAGTTAGACCAAGAGCAAAGAAAGCATTATTCTTGGGTATAAGCGATGGAGTAAAAGGATACCGTCTCGGTGTCTGATACAAGGAAAATTGTTTTCGATAGAGATGTGACTTTTGATGAATCAACCATGTTGAAGTACAAGGATTCACAAAGGATGACAAAACCAGTAGTACTTTGCAGCGGTGGAGCTTGAAAAGGTTAACGATGATCCGGCTAATATTGAAGGGACAAATGATGAAGAGGTTCCTACCAAGAACCTCTACAACAACAAGATTCAATTGCATATAGGAGGCCAAGAAGAGAGATTCGTAAGCACGCTCGCTTTGATGATATAGTGGCCTATGCACTTCCAATTGCAGATGATGATATTCCTTCCACTTACGAAGCAATAAGTAACCCTGATGGTGTAAAGTGGAAGCAAGCAATGAATGAAGAAATGCAGTCTCTTCATAAAAATAGGACCTAGGAGTTGGTGACACTGCCCAAGGGAAAGAAGGCAATTGGATGCAAATGGGTATATGCAAAGAAGGAAGGATTTCCTGGTAAAAATGAAATACGATACAAGGCTAGATTGGTTGCAAAGGGTTACGCTCAGAAAGAAGGAATAGACTACAATGAAGTGTTTTCTCCAGTTGTGAAGCATTCGTCTATTCGGATTTTGCTAGCCTTGGTTGCGCAATATGATCTTGAATTAGTTCACTTGATGTGAAGACCGCGTTTTACGGTGATTTGGAAGAGGAAATCTATATGACTCGGCCGGATGGATTCAAGGTTCTTGGAAAAGAAAATTGGGTTTGCAAACCGACAAAGTCGCTTTATGGATTGAAGCAATCTCCGAGGCAGTGGTACAAGCGATTTGATCAGTTCATGAAAGGGCAAAGGTACACAAGATGTAAATTTGATCATTGCGTGTATTTTCAGAAGCTACAAGAAAGAACTTTCATATACTTGCTCTTATATGTTGATGATATGCTAATAGCATCTAAGAGCAAAGTTGAGATTGAAAGATTGAAGACTCAACTCAATCTCGAGTTTGAGATGAAAGATCTAGGAGAAGCTAAAAAGATTCTCGGCATAGAAATATGGAGAGATAGAGCTCATGATAGAGTTAGCTTGTCTCGAAGCGATTTGAAAAAGGTACTACTGAGTTTGGCATGAGCGAGCGAGACAAAACACTGTAAGTACCCGTTGGCTTCTCATTTCAAGCTTTACGCACAACTATCTCCTTCGACGAATACGGAACGAGAATACATGTTGCAAGTTCCGTATTCTAATGCAATGGGTAGCTTGATGTATGCAATGGTGTGTACAAGACCCGACATTTCACAGGCAGTTAGTATAGTGAGCAGGTATATGCATAATCCTGGAAAAGGACATTGGCAAGCTGTGAAATGGATTCTACGGTATATTCAGAAGACCGTGGATGTTGGATTACTGTTCAAGCAGGATAATACACTTGGTAAAGGTGTTATTGGGTACGTTGATTCTAACTATGCCGGTGATTTGGACAAGCGAAGATCAACCACCGGTTATGTGTTTACACTTCTTTGGAGGCCAATAAGTTGGAAGTCTACACTACGATCTCTGATTCGTTGTCAACCACGAAGCCGAGTACATGGCTGTAACAGAGGCTGTAAAGGAGGCTATTTGGTTACAAGGTATGGCTAAAACCTTGGGGTTGGTTCGGAAGCATATTAACGTATATTGTGATAGTCAAAGTGCTATTCATTTAGCAAAGAATCAAGTCTATCACGCGCATACAAAGCATATCGACGTCACGATTCCATTTTGTGCGGAAATTATTGAAGAGGGAAAATTTGTCTTCGAAGATCAAGACTGCAGATAATCCCGAGATATGATGACCAAGGTGGTAACGACAACCAAGTTCGAACATTGTTTGAACTTGATTAATATCTGCAAGTTTAACAGTTGAAGAAGGCACTATCAAGTATTGTCGTCAAAGCGAGAAGAATTGTGTGAAGATAAGATTATCCTAATCAAATCTTCAAGGTGGAGATTATTGGAACCCACCCATTTGTTTGAAAAGTCAAAATGGGTGGGCACCGAAAAGTAGAAAGTAATATTAGTTGGCAAGTTGGGTTAAAAGTTGGCATGGGATAATTGCAATTTTGGTCCCTAATTGTATAGGGACATTGCAAGTTGATCCTTGAACCTCAACTATAAATAGGCCTAACCATTTCTTACTTTCTTCATCCCATAATTGCCATTCTCTACTTAAGGCATTATTCTCTCTCTATTTGTAAATTTCACTTGTAATTTTTGGAGTGAAATATATTTGGTAGTGCCCGGGGCGTAGGCAAAATTTCTTGAACCTCGTTAAAATTCTGGTGTTCTTTATTATTTATTTTGCGTATTTTGTGAATGTGATTGTAGTGATTTATTGTGCTATTAAATTACGATAGAGGGATATTCTGGCTAGGAAAGACTTGGTATTTAAGTGATCTTCGTGATCTACCTCTCTTTCCTGGGAATTGAACTTAGTGTGATTTTTCAGTACAATAATTTTACTCTTTCACACGCTTCCGCGCAACAAGTAGAAATTAAAATTTTGGAGCATTCTGGAAGTTGTGCACATGCAGTGACGAATCTAGAGGGGGGCTGGCATGGGCCCCGACCCCCCCTAAAATGTAAAATTACTATTTAAGCTCTTAAATTTTTTTATAAATTTTAAATTAACAAAGGTAAAATTATATTTTACCCCCTTAAAAATATAAAAATTCAATTTAGTCCTTTAAAAATTATAAAGATATAAACTATAAAAAATTAAAATTTCATTCGGCCCCCCAAAAGATTGTTTTGGCTTCGCCTCTGTGCACATTTAACAAATTTTCACACAGGTAATCCACATAATTGTGTGGAGTCAAATCTAATAGGAATATCTATCCATTAAGCGAATTAATGCAATAATAAGAGTTTTTATTAAAAAGAAATTCTAATTAGTGTAATTGGTATTATCAAATGAAGATTTCAAATGGTTGATCGTCCTCGACCACAAACTATCTAAGTTTGCAGTGTGAAAGCGGCTACTTCCATTAGAGAAACCTTTCACTGTATAGTGACTTGGTCTTATTTCCTATAACACCTCATGTTTGGTCCTAGATGGTGGAAGACAGTAGAAACTCGATACAACACACCATTTGCACCGGCAATTAAGCTTCTTTAAAAGGAAATTAATAAGGAGATGGGATCCACCAAATTTACCTAAACTCACATCAACTTTGTTATTGGGCTTTTCATTTCCTCTGAAGCACCTAATATTTGTCTCAACGTGTTTACTGGTTCCTCAATTTCACATCAATGCATTCAATTTCAAAATAGTTAAGTAGTTTAGTTCAAATACCAAGACTGCCAACATCTATTGACTTCACTTGGTCTGCCTTCCTCTCACTGTCAACCGAACTTAATCGATAAGTAATAAGGAAATTTCAGTCATTTGCAGCATAATGTACAGGAACTCCACACCCACAAAATAATTTATAATATAGATTAAGGGTGATTTTGAATAGATGGTGCGTTCACCTATGATTAGTGTTGAGATTAGATATTGTAGCGATACTGAGCGTAAGATAAAATGTAAATTAAACGCACTGCACCATACTCAATTGTCCATCCGAATTTGCCCTAAGTTTGATGTGTTGAGGAAAAAAAACATGAATGATGAAAATTAAATCCAAGTCTTACCCCCGAAAAATAATTAAAGCCAATACTTGGTAAGTAGACTAATTAGTTTACCAGTAAATATTTTTGCACTCATTATTAAGGTAAACCTTAGCCAATAAAAAAAGTATAATGATTTATTTTGTCTTCCTTCTTTACAAAAAAAAAAATATCATTTTATCTCAAAGGCATAATTAGGGTTGGCGGGGCTACCCTTTTAAATGGAAAATTTTTCATTTAGACCCTTTAATTTAAAATTTTAAAATTTTAAATTATTAAAGGTAAAATTACAATTTGACCTTCCTAAAATTGATAAAAATTTATTTAATCATTTAAAAATTATAATGGTATAGAGTATTAAAATGGTGATATTGTATTTGTACTATCGTAAAAATTATAATTTAATTTTCGCCTAAAATTTTTTTGACTTCTCCCTGTTTTAGACATTCATTTAATTTTTCATCATTTTCATCATTTAATTTTTTGGCTTCTCCCTAAAAATTTCAAATAGTTGCAGCAGAATGTCCAATATGAACTTGAACTTGTATTATTTATCAAATTAGCTCAAAAAAGATAGAAAAGTTAATATTTGTTAACTTTCTTGATGTAGCATCCACATGACAGTACATGTGTATGTCACGTTAATAATTAATTAAATTTTAAAAACTAAAATTGTTTTTAATAATTTTTGATTTTTTAAATTTTAAAAATTAATTAATTACCGATGTGGTATTTATATAACAATCCACAAAAATTAATTAATTATTAAAAGTTGTGTTACAATAGAATTAGTTTATGTATATTATATAAATTAGTTTGTTACATTGGAATTCTAAAACTCTATTTGGGAATTATTACTTTTCTTAAATTCGAGTCAATATTATTTAGTTAACTATTTCTCTTTTAGTGACTAGAAAATTCAAGTCTATTATATTGTCAATTTTTGTTATATGTATATAAAGTGAAATTTGTTTTTTTTAAAGTCAAATATCACACCAACAAATTTAATAGAAGAATTTTAACAGTGTTAATAAATAAACTTAAATTTTAGATTTGAAAAGTAGAGGACTAAATCCCTAAAAATTAAAGTATAGATATTAAACTTCAAATACACAAAGAGTACAAAAAATTTGAGCATGTTACAACTATTAAATTTCAATTAAGCCTAGGTAAAGGAAATTAGGGGCATGGGATCCACCAATTGTACCTCAATTCACATCAACTTTGTTACCCAACTACGTTTACTCTAGAAATAAAAGGAAAAAAGAGACATGAATGCTTGAAATTCTAACTTTGTCCGCGCCATCAACATCTTGATTTCCATGTTAGCTATAAACTTAACATGTTAATACATTAGCTTGTCAAGTGATTCATGAACAAGCCACCACTGGGAATACACCATGCACAATGCTAAAGATAAAGACAACAGAGATCACTGAGACATTTTGTTCCCCTTTTTCCTTTAGTGAGCAGTAGCAAAGATTATTGAGACTGAATTGAAAGTTATAAAAGAAGACATAAACAACAACACAATACAAAATGTTAAACTCAAACAAACCATTACGACGAAGACGAAATGCAATGAAAGGCGATGAAATGCAACCCTTCACCATAGGCAAAACGGTCTACAAAACAAGAAATTGTGAAAATACAACACTAATGCTTGAACATCATTCGCAGTAATCAGGCCCTACTTCGTCTATTGCTGCGATTGCCATTCTTTGACTTTCTTCTTCGCCTCTTCTCATGTTGGTTTTCAACCAAATTCACCAACCATTCCGGCTTACCAGTTTGGAAAACAGCATATCCCACCGACATTCCGAGCACTATTCCGCATCCATAACCTATCAACACCACTTTCCAACCAAAAGCAATGTTTGATTTTGAGCTATTTTTTTCAAGCACATTTGGAGGTGCTGGCTCAATGATTTTGCAACCTTTCGAGACCGGAAACCCACATAGTCCCTTATTTCCTTCATATGAATCATTTCCAAATGTGTTGAATTGTTTTTCTTGAGGAATCTGACCATGGAGTTGATTTTCAGAAACATTTAAGGACGAAAGAAATGGCAGATCTGCCAATTTATTTGGAATCGTCCCAGACAACCTGTTTGAAGATAGGTCCAACCATTCAAGACTTGTCAAATTCCCTACTGATGTGGGGATCCTACCATTAAGGTTATTATGAGAAAGGTTGAGCCCTTTCAGTAAGTTAAGCTTCCCAATAACCTTTGGAATCTCTCCTACAAACTGATTGTTTGAGAGATCAATGATCATCCACATGGTGAAAATTTTTTCCAATTCCATATAGGTCCCTTTCGTAACAATTCCAATGGAATAGGTATAGAATCCACTATTGATAGAAGCATACTTCAAACCCATGTATGACGGCACTACCATTTTCTTGAGATTTATGATAGCCTTGAAGTTGTTGATGTATCTCACAGGTAGGGGTCCAGAAAAATAATTACTTGAAAGGTCAAAAATTTGGATTTTAGAGAAACAAGGACTAAACTTGGAGCTATGGCCATGCAAGGAACCATGCATTTGATTTGACTTTAGTACAAGAAGTTGTAGCTGTGGAAGACTTCCCAACCAATGAGGAAATGTATCATTGATCTTGTTGTTACCAAGATCTAGCACTTCCAGACCTCTACAGTTAAGGATGGATGGTGTCAAAGGCCCTCTAATGATTTCCATTTAAGTTTAAATTAGTCAGTCGGCACCCCTTTGCAAATGTTGGAGGAATCGTCCCATAAAACTTGTTCTTCTTCAGATTCAAGAATTCAAGGCTGTTGCTCAAATTTTCAAAACATTGTGAAATTGTTCCACTCAAGTTATTGTGGGACAAATCAAGAATTTGAAGAGAAGTGACATTGCATATTAAAGAAGAGACCTCTCCATTGAAACTATTATTTGAGATCAGAAAGACATTGATCGTCGAAGCTGGAATCGGGAGATTTCCACGGATCAAATTGGAGCTTAAGTCAAGAACTGCAATATTCTTCCATGGAAAGTGCTCAACTTCTGTCAAATAGTTGTGAGATACATTTAAGTAAGTCAAAGAGTCATTCCCCACCTCTTGCATCCACTGTGGAATCTTGCCTTCAATTCTGTTGTAAGAGAGGTCTAAGCTTTCCAAACTTTTAAGCCCTTTTAAAAATTGGGGGAATTCACTAAGATTGCAAGATGACAAAAATAAGCTTGTAAGATTAACACTAGAAGTGCTATTAGATGTTAAGGATAGGCTGTTATATGAAAGGTCGAGATATTTGAGATTTGGAAGGCTTGAGAACATGCTCAACTCCATGACACCACTAAGAAGGACAAAAAGAGGTGGGTAAGATTGAGAAGTTGGAATATTGAAGATGGAAGAGGACCTTGGAGTTTATTAATCTCTAACCTTATCAATTCTAGTGATTTGGATTGGAATTCTTTGATATGCCCACTGAATTGATTATCAGAGAGATATATTTCCTTTAAGGAGGGAGCAGTATACAACCATGACGGAAGTGTTCCATTGAGTAAATTGTCATATAACCTTGAAGTTATTAGACTAGGAAATGCGGTTACCTCATCTGGAATGGAACCTTCTAATGAATTTGTAGCTATTCCCAAGTATTCAAGCTGCGTTAGGTTTAGAATTGATAATGGAATTTGTCCACTCAATTTGTTCCATCCTAAGTCTAAATGAGTGAGTTGTAAAAGGTTTCCCAGTGATCTTGGAACCGGTCCTGATAAGTTGGAAATGGAGAGATCTAAAAACTTCAAGGACACAAGATTCCCAATCTAGTCGGGCAATCCTCCACAAATATTTGCGCCCCTAATACTCAAGTACTCCAAAGATGATAAATTTGTGATTGAGACAGACAATTCTTGAAAGAAAGAATTTCCTGATAGATCTAAGTACTTTAAGGCCTGTAGATTATCAACTGAATCAATCAATTTTGTAGAGAAAGACATCCACGACAGATCCAAATGTTCAAGATTGTTGCTCCGATTGAACTTTAAATGATCAAGATTGAGGTTTTGGTTGCCTCCCAAGTCAAGGAGATTGAGGTTTGGCAAATCAAAAATGTTTTTTGGGAATTTTCCTTGCAAATCACAAAAACCAAGACTGAGAGACCTCAGAGAAGAAGATAGATTCATGAAGACATGAGGATTAGTAGAAGACATGTTGATTCCATCCAAAAACAGAAGTCTGACCTCGGTTAGGTTTTGAACAAGTCCTCGAGCATGTTTGTCAATTGCGAGTCATAAATCCAAGAGGAGAGATCAAGTGAAACCAATTTTTGGTGGGAGACTTGGGATGGGACCTCTCCTACAAAGCGGTATGAGAAAGGTTGAGATATACTAGACTTTCAAACCGACCAAACTCAGATGGAATTTTGGAAAGATTAAAATCATTGTAGGCAAGGTTGAGTTTTTGAAGGTGAGGAAGAAGGAAAAGAGTGGTATTGGAAGGGAAGTTGCCATATAGCCAACTGCAGCTCAAGTCAAGGGCAATAACATGAGCATTTATTTGGTCACAAGTGACCCCATCCCATAAGCAGCAAGCTGTACCCTCTTTCCATGAATTTGTCTTGGGATAAGATTTAAGGCCTGTAATACAATCGCAAGAAAAAGAAGCATCCTCTGTTATGGAAAAGGAGTCCTTGAACTGGATTAGTGAAGTGCAGGAGTGAGATCCTGAAGAAGAAAAAGAAGCATAAAGATGGGGAAAGAAGAGGAATAGGCAGAGAAATAGATAGGAGGCCATGTTATGTTTGTAGAGGAAGATGAAGGATAGGAATGGTATTTATAGGCAACAAATAATACCCAATATTAAACAAAAGAGTTGTTGATTAATACCATAACATTAGTGTTACAGTCTTTGTTTTTTTTCTTTTATATGGGAAGAGTTTGAATTGCTAACATTGAAAAGCTATGGATATTCGATTTTCAAAATTTTTGTATTTCCACATCATCATGTTGTTAGTCATCATTAACAACCACTTAGTCTTCTTTTACCATATATTTTCATTCTTAAAATTGATTACTTATTTTATCAAAATTTTGTATTTCATTTGAACTCCTAAACAACTAAAATAATTATCATTCATGAGATTACAAAGTAGATTGACTTAGTCTTCTTCCTATAACACGTAAAGAATGTATCTATTCACTTGCTGTCAACCAAAAATGATGGTTTGTTTATTTTTTAGTCTCTTTTAGCCTTGAAACTTGTATGATTTGTTAAATTACCCAAAAAATGATGAAAAGTTAAACATCTATTAACTACCAAAACTAGCACCTACATGGTTGGTGTTGATGTTAGTAGTTAATGGCAATACCTACGTGGTGTTAACAAATACCACACCAACATTGTTTGTCGACGTGACAATGTCACATGATCAATAATCAACGACATGGTAGCGTCATGCCATCACCCATTAGTGACATATTAACCTTTGAGTTCAACTCAAATTACTCTTTCCTTTTCTATAAATTAAGAGTATAACTAATTTTGACGGGATAGTTGCTTTTCATTAACTTAGTTTAAAGGACTATAACACGTAAAGTTTAGTCCTATTGCAGAATTCACATGCAATGGGAGACATTTACATTATGCAGAATTCAACACATATATGGGAATTTTGTATTTCCACAATCATCATGTTGTTATTGATCAACAACTACTTCCTTTTACCATATATTTTCATTCATAAAATTGATTACTTTTTTTTACCAAAAATTCATGAGATTACAAAGTCTTCTTCCTTATATCTAGTCAAGTTTGGTCCCAAATTATTTTCCAAACAAAAGAATAAAGAGGAAGAAGACTGCTACAAATTAACTATCAATTGTCTATTCACTATACTTTAACTCCACAAAAAGACTAAGACTATCAATTGTCTGTTGACTACACTTTGACTCGACAAAAAAGGACAACGACTAAGACTATCACTTGTCCATTGACTATACTTTAACTCGACAAAAAAAGGATAAGACTAAGACTATCAATTGTCTATTGACTACACTTTAACTCGACAAAAAAAAGACTAAAACTAAGACTAAGACTATCAGTTGTCTATTGACTTCACACTTGCTGTTGCTTCCTCCTATCACTCTCACCCAAACTTAATTTACAAGCAATGTGGAAATTTCGGACATTTGAGCCACAATGTACAATAATTCCACACCATTTGCAGTATTGACTACATTTTCTTGAGGAAAGTAAAGACATGAATGCTGGAAATTTTAAATAGTTTGTACGGTCAATGAAGCTACCTAAAAGCCATTTAGGATATCAATTCCTCTAATTGGATTAATCTCATCGTTGCTGAAATCTTTTGACAGTGTAATCGAATCTTAAATATATATGTTACTCTGCAATGCTATTGTAAATATTACTCTTAAATTTGTCGATAGATATATAGGTTTGGCACAAAATTAAGAATACACGAAGGCAGGTTGAATTATTCCGTGTTTGAACCTCTGCAACATAAATGCATGACACAAAGGCTCAAACCATACCTTATGTTCATGAATTCTGATTATCACATGTTTATAAATGCACCTCAAACTTGAATAATTGAATCTTTTGTAATTCTAAATGTTTTTTTTTTATGGTGAGCAGTATAATGTCTACTAAAAATTGAAATTCAAGAAAGAAGACATACATGGTTGCACCACAATAAATCATATTAAGCTCATGAGTTCAAAATATATATCTCTGCAGCTTGATTGTCTTGTTAGCTATAAACATAACCTGTTAATTCCATCATTAATACCATTAGATATATTTTGATGGGGAGATTTTCTTTTCTTGATTGCTTTAAGAGAGTTGTAATATGGATTTTTAGTAGGAAAACAGTTGAAGTCATTCAAGAAGACATAAACAGCTGCAACTATGTACTCCCGAAATAACAGCTGCATACATTCATGTTCCAGACCCCTCGCTATTATATGCAATAATAATTGTTGCAATTTTTAACATTCTAAAACCACCTAATCCTTATTTTACTACCTCAAATTCATATCATTGCCCGGTCGGTCAGCACAAGGATTTCTAGTTTAAATGTACTCATTTGGGAAAAAACTAGTTTAAATGATATTTCTCACCATCACGATGGAAAAAAATTATATAATTTAAGTATGAATTTATGGGTTAAACTTTTGTAGTATTAATTCTTATTTCAGAATATTTATGTTTAGAACAACTCTTATTTAGAACAATTGTATTATTGTTCTAGAAGAGATATTAAGTAAAACGTGATGCTAGTTGTTTCACACTTAATAGTATAACTTCCTGACATATAATTATTTATCTCAAAAAGAGATAAAAATATTAATAACTAAAACCGAGTATCTACGGTGTTAAAGAAGAAATTAATCCTATATCGCCACCTTTTTGCTAGTGAGATATCTTTTCTCAAAAGATAAATTTGCAAAGATAATCTTTACCTCTAAAATAGATAATACATGGTAATGAATAGAGGTGTTCATGGGCGATCTAGGTTCGGACTAGTCCCAACCAAAATCTTAAATATATATAACACATCAAAATACTAAAACATTAAAATAATTATTTCCCAACAAATTGAAAATAAATTTTTAAAAATATATATAATTAAGTAACACAAAGATAGATGTAACTTAGCAAACAAATGCTTTTAAAATAATAACAAAATTAACAATAAAACAAATGTTATTCAATATTCAAATAATAACAATAAAATGGTAGCAACATAATAGTAAAATGATAGCAAAATAGGGAGAAAACAAGAAAATAACATTAAAACATCATTTTTTTATCTTTTCGTGAATTTCGGCCGGGCTCGAGCAAAAGATGTCTTACTCGAGACCCGATCCGTTTAAAAAATGGGCCTTATTTTTGTGCCCAAACTCATTTTTCAAGCCTATATTTTTACCCAAACCTTCTCAATTTTTCGGCGGGCTCAATCCGGCCATGAACAATTGTTAAACTAACATTTTTTGTAATCTTTTATAATTTAAAAAATCTTAAAAATTTCAAACTAAATTCCATTCACCTTCAATTGCATCAACTTCGTGTTAAGGGCAACTGCAGCTCAAGTCAAGGGCAATAACATGAGCATTTAGGTGATGGCAAGTGACCCCATCCCATGAGCAGCAATTTGTACCCTCCTTCCATGAATTTGTCTTGGGATAAAATTTAAGACCTCTAAAATAATAGCAAGAAAAAGAAGCATCCTGTGTTATGGAAAAAGATATTGCTGTCCGTGTCAACCAAAGATAATCCACATACAATGTGGGACATTTACATTATGTAGAATTCAACATATATATGAAAATTTTGCAGTATTGACTATGTATACTTTACTCCACAAAAAAAGACTAAGACTATCAGCTGTCTATTGACTTCACTTGCTGTTGCGTCCTCCTATCACTCTCACCCAAACTTAATTTACAAGCAATGTGGAAATTTCGGAGATTTGCAGCACAATGTACAATAATTCCACACAATTTGCAGTATTGACTACATTTACTTGAGGAAGCTACCTAAAAGCCATTAAACATTCATTATTGATTGCAATTATAATTGTAACATCATTAAAAGAAACACATTATCTCAATTTATTGCTTAAAATTCAAGGTGGATGTGGAAATATTTCATTGGTTGGCACTATATGTGTGTCATTTTCTATTAAAATAGATGGAAATGTTAATATTTATTAATTTTATTGACATGACATTCATGTGACAATCCATGTGTAGGCCACATCAGCAATTAATTAATTTTTAAAATTTAAAATATTTTTATACTTTTATTTTAAAATTTTAAAATTAATTAATTACTAGTGTGACAATTTTGTTAAAAAATTATTAAATTGTTACAATATAATTAATTTCTGCATATTATATAAATCAATTTTGTTATATTTGAATTCTGACTTTTCATTAAATTGGAGTTTATTTCTGTTTTAGCTAACTAGAAAATTAAAATAGAAAAAAAGAACTCATACCAAAAGAATATAAGACGTAAAGTTTGGTCCAACACTGTTAGCGTCTATTGACTTCAACTGCTCTTACTGGTTGTGTCAACCAAAGATAACCCATTAGGTGAGAAAATTTCACATTGATGCATTCAAGGTCGAGTTACATGCTTGGTCTTATATGTAGGCATTTCAAAGCTCAAAATTATTCTGATGGTCTTATACGTAGGCATTTCTAATAATTATTATAGATTTTAATGATTTTTTTATTTTTTATAATTTCGGAATGAATCTAAATCATTGTTCATATTCAATTTAATTTTGACAATCATTTGATATTCGTGTTGAAAGTATAACGGAACATATATATGAATATCCTTTTTTTTTTTAAATATCATTATATGTAACAATATAAACACTTGAACATCATTTCCACTAACTACATCCTTATTCGTCCATTGCTGCGATTTCCATTCTTTGACTTTTTTCTTCTCCTCTTCTCATGTTGGTTTTCAACCAAATTCACCAACCATTTCAGCTTACCAATTTGAAAAACAACATATCCCACGACCATTCCAAACACTACTCCGCATCCATAACCTATCGACACCACTTTCCAACCTAAAGTGATGTTTGATTCTAAACCATCTTTTTCAAGCACATTTGGACAAAAAAAAAATATTTTATTTAATCGGTTATAAGCCTAAGATTAACAATTATGAGATAATTATTGTAATTCTTTTCCTTAGGCATTGTGATGTAATCATATCATATCTCACTTAGAATTAGGTATGTATATTTCTAGACTTTCATGATTTAGTTTGTACATTCATAATGATACCATGATCGTGATTCCTCTGCTTTTTTTTATCTCTAGTCCCAAATTTGGGGTGACACAATGACATCGAAACTAAATCTATTTTTTAAGTAAAAATAGTTTGATTCATTCTTCACATAATTGATGTTTTTGTTGAGGAAGTATTGTATTTTCAGTATTAATCCATTAAGTATATCCAGTGTTTGATACAATAGATTTGGCTTTTATTATTGTATTTTGTGGAAGGATTGTTTATCTATTTTTGTAACGACTAAGTTTTTATCTTCATTTCTTGCTAACCTATTTTATTTTTTGCATTACTAAATTTCAGTAATTAATTGATGTTGTTTTTGCCAAACTTTGAGAGGTGTTAGTTCATCTTGAAGTAAGAGATTATGAATAATCTCTGAAAGAAAATGAGCCCCTAACACCATCCCAAAAATGTATTCTGTACACATAACAATAACAAATTTTTTCTCGAAGCTGGAATAGCTCAGTTGGCTAGAGCGTGTGGCTGTTAACCACAAGGTCGGAGGTTCAAGCCCTCCTTCTAGCGTCTTACTTTTGGTTAAATTTCATCTTTGGTCCCTTTAAATTCCATTTTGCTTTAATTTGATTGCTTTCTAGCATTGCAAATTACACAACACTCTTCAAATTTCTTATTAAATTCTCACTTTTACGACTGCTATGTTACTCCACTAAAATTCCTCTTAGTTTATATTTGAATTTAAAATTTAATAAAATTAAATTTCTTAAATTATTGATATATGTTTAGACATTATTACTGCCTTTCATTGTCTAATCTTAAAATTTCTAACAAGTTTAAACATTATTAAGAAAGGAAATTGGGGACATGGGATCCACCAATTGTACCTCTCATTTCACATCAACTTTGTTACCGAACTATGTTTACTCAACATCTTGATTTCCATGTTAGCTATAAACTTAACATGTTAATTCATTAGCTTGTCAAGTGATTCATGAACAAGCCATCACTGGGAATACACCATGCACAATGCTAAAGATAAAGAAACATGGTTAAATTGGTCAAGGCAAAACATTAGACACACCAGTAAAAAAAATTATGAAAATACAACGGAGATCACTGAGACATTTTGTTCTCCTTTAGTGAGCAGTAGCAAAGATTATTGAGACTGAATTGAAAGTCATGAAAGAAGACATAAACAACAACACATACAAAATGTTACACTCAAACAAACCATTACAGACAATACGAAATGTAATGAAAGACAGAGGAATTGGTACAATAATAAAGACAGACAGATACCAATACAACCCTTCACCATAGGCAAAACGGTCTACAAAACAAGAAATTGTGAAAATACTACACTAATGCTTGAACATCATTTGCAGTAATTAGATCCTTCTTCGTCTATTGTTGCGATTGCCTTTCTTTGACTTTCTTCTTCGCCTCTTTTCATGTTGGTTTTCAACCAAATTCACCAACCATTTCGGCTTACCAGTTTGGAAAACAACATATCCCACCGACATTCCTAACACCACTCGGCATCCATAACCTATCAACACCACTTTCCAACCAAAAGCATTGTTTGATTTTGAGCCATCTTTTTCAAGCACATTTGGAGGTGCTAGCTCAATGATGTTGCAAACTTTCGAGACCGGAAACCCACATAGTCCCTTATTCCCTTCATATGAATCATTTCCAAATATGTTGAATTGTTGGCCTTGAGGAATCTGACCATGGAGTTGATTTTCAGAAACATTTAAGGACGAAAGAAATGGCAGATCTACCAATCTATTTGGAATCGTCCCAGACAACCTGTTTGATGATAGGTCCAACCATTCAAGACTGTCAAATTCCCTATTGAGGTGGGGATGCCACCATTAAGGTTATTATGAGAAAGGTTGAGCCCTTTCAGTAAGTTAAGCTTCCCAATAACCTTCGAAATACCCCCTTCAAACTGACAGCATGTTTGGTTCAATGTAATGGCATAGCCATTACAATCCTATTCCATGGGCCCACCCTAAACACTTGTTTGGTTCAATGGAATGCCCTATTACGGGCTTATTCCATTACGCGCCTATGCAGAGAAATTGCCTTATTTCTATTCCGTTTCCTCAGCACCGATTACTGATTCGGTGTTTAAGGAAACGCTCCCTTTCAAAGACGATCCCCACTTTGCCCTCTCCCCCTCTCCCACTTTCTCACCTGAAAAAAACAGACAGACAATCCTTCATCGCAAGGTCAGGTAAAACATTTTCTCCCTTTGTTCCTTCCATATTCCTCTCTTCCAAATTTTTTGCCCTCTTTTTTCTGCTTTCTTTTTCTTTCTCTCAATAAAGTTTTTCTTTTCCTCTCTTCCGTTTCTTTTTCTTCATCTATAAAATTCCATCTATTGTTGGACAGAGCAAGAGGGTTCTGAGAGGGGGAATTGAAATCTAAATCAAAAACTGAAAATGTTGACGGTAAACTGAGTGATAAACCGGGCACGATCTTCGATTTCAAATTGTCAATACCTCCTAAGACATGACCCAAAGATTTCTCCTTCACCTCCTCAACATTTCGCTTCAAAATCATCCATTCGCTTCTTCGATATTTACACGGCAATTCCTTCATCTCCCCCTTTTTAACTCTAAAATATTTGATTTTTTAAGTTATTGTTCTTTTTAACTTTTTGTCTTGTGTGTGCAGCTTGCAAGCAAGGAAAAAATCGAGAAAGAACGAGCAAGACTGTAAGTTTAAGCTTTGTTTGTTTATTGAAATTTTGTTACGTGCTCTTTTTCCATTAAATTTAATATAAATAATTGTTTTAATTTGATTTAGAGGCGGTCTTGATGAATTGAATAGAGGATAATTTGATGATATGTCCGAGCTAAAACAACATGGTGGTAAGGTATTAACGATTTGTTCTTTTATATACATATAGGCTATATCATTTGCAAATCTGTTCAAATTAGTTGAATTGCAATTGATTTCGAGTAAAATTAATGTTACTTTACGTAAATATTTTAATTGTTAGGTTTTTTTCCTAGAAAATTGCCTTTGGTAAATAAGATTCTAATTCTTAATTGCGGCCGAAAGTTTCATGCCGTGGATGTTATATATTCGATGGTAGAAAATCAAAGCTGCGATTGTTTTCATGCTAGCAAGTTGGTCATCACTGAAGCATCTTTAGTCATTTATCATTTAGAGCAAACTCTCGGTATGATTTCTTTTTCTATGGTTGTTTTGGATTAAATTTATGTATTTCTTAATGATGTTATAAATCTTCCATTTTATCATGATAAGAGAATGTTGAATAGATAGTGCATTGCTTTAAAATTGTGATAAGAGGCATATCAGCGACTCCATGGCAATGGAGGGGTTAGCACTAAATTGCAATCATGAAAACAGAAAAAACATGAGAACCAAAAGATGTTGTTGGTTGCTAACTTTTCTTTTCTCTTGTTTCGGTTATTCTTTGTTGATGATGCATTTTCACTCCTTTTCCCGACTTGTCGGGCTATGGTCGATTCTTGGGGCAAGCCTTTTATGACACCTTTAGTGAGTCTAGAGCGTGCAACTATATGAGGTTCTATATTTTGCTATTTAACTTTTCATTCCTTTTTGGCATGTGTGGTGAATCAACTATTCTCAATTTTCATTGCTAGAAAGAACTTATAGTTACATGCATCGTAGTCAATAATAATAAAAACAAATAAAATAGCGAACAAGAATAGAAGATAACCATGCTACTATGATAAATCATATTACTTGGGACACAAATATGTCCGAACCAGTTTTAGAGGTCGATGTGAAGTTGAATCTATGTCTTGAGGTTGTTATCTTATTGGCTTCAAAGATCATGATAGTTACGGATATTTAACTTCAATTCGCTACGTGACAAAATATTGTTCTTTTGGGTTGTCCAGAATATCCATCTGTATATGTTTTTGCATTCCAAAATAATATGAAATTGTTAAGTTTTGCAGTTCCTTTTAGGTTTATTGGATTTCAAAATTTTCAGGCTTTTGGTGCGTTACTTAAATTTGAGAGCCCCTTTGACTAGACAGTTCTGGCTCATATGATTCGATTTATATTTTACTTCTGTAGAATCTTGATTCTAGCCATATTTTTTAGAATGTCAGCATGATAATGTGATTGTATTTCTGTTCTAGTATGTTAACGTGTTTAATTATCTCATCTTTCTAGCTGTTTAAGCAATGGTTTTTTATTTTACTTTGACAACATTATGGATGAGGTTGATTTTTGTAAACAGACTTACACGCGACCTTTTATTTTACTGCCAACTTCAGCCGTTGAGGGTCCGGGAAATATGTAAGTATATCTTGTTTAATTGCAGCATACAAATGCTAGGGTTATGTTTATGTATCCTATCTTATCCATTTGCACATTTATCTTTTGGGGCTTGCAAGATTTAAGGAGCCTCTCTAACTATACTATTATTTCATTACTTTAGTATATTCATTTAATATATATTGAAGGATAATTAGTATGGTTGATTAAATCGCATTACATAGTGTCTGATACAAACTTAATCCTCTACCTCAAATATTGTTATTAGTACAGGAGGGGGGATTTTCATTTTCACTTTCTAATTTTTCCATGCATATATTATAAAATGGATTTGTTATTAATACGGAATGATATAAGCTCTACTGGATAGACTTGTTCCTTTGCTTCTTCAGCAACTAGTGCAAGATTACAGCAACTGGGTTCAACTCCAAAAGCAACTGATAAATTAGCTTCTTTGTTCTTATCGGCTAGTTTCACCTGTTAACTGTTTTATTTTCCCTAATTTGTGTTTCTTTGTCTTAGTTAAGTCCATGATGATAAACCATATTCTTTTTAATCTGAATCAATGGCAACCGGTTTTAATCTGAGAAAAAAGTAGGGAGGGGAGGGGGGAATAGCATTTTCAGATATATTGGCTAGGGCTGGCTATTTAACAAATTAATGATCATATTCGCCAAAGGTAGCTGTATTTTGTTCTGTCAGATTAAAGTGATATAATGAAGGATGTTAACCTGTCACTGCTAGCAATAGTATTCGTTTTAATTACCTTAAATAGTGATTTTCTTTTCTTGGATGTTCTAACCTTGCCTTTGTGTTAAATTACTAATAACAGGTAAACTAGCAAAGGCAAGGCCGAGTAACTCAATAAATTTGATATTTCAGCAGAGAAGGCATTGTTGAGATTCGCAAACTCAATAAATTTTGACATCTTTGGTTAGAAAGAGTTGGAATCTTTATCGCAGTATGGGTTAAGTTTTGACATCATTTTATTATGATTTCGGATTGTCCCCAATTGGTCTCTTTGGAAATAGAAGAGATATTGCAACTTGATGACAAGATTTCGAGTGTTGAATATATAGAAATAAAATGTTTTTGCCTTTTCTTTTCGATGCTGCAGTGATCCTAATACCAATGGATAAGTAGAAAATTAAAATTTCAAACTATTTATATAAATTTATTATGTTGGTACCATATTTGGACTATTTATACAAATGTTTCAGAATACTAATACCAATGGTGGACAAGTAGAAAAATAAAAGATAACACTTTTTCTTTTCAGGTGCTTTGTGCCTTTTCTTTTAATAAAAATTTCATGTTTAATACAATTTATCAATTTTAGATAATAACACGAGATAAAATAATTATATAAAATTATGTAAATAACAAATGAAACTTTAGTTGAAACTATAAATTTGGGATTAATTTATAGGAAGATAATGACATAAGTTATTATAGTCTAAATGAAACTTTAGATGATACCATAAAATTGAGATTAATTTATAGGAGGATTAATTTATAGAAGATAATTAAATTATTTGTTTCGCTAATGATATTCTAACACATTAAATATGCATTGTAGTTTAAAAATAATAAAATAGTTATATATTATTTTTAATATTATATATTATGATTTTATTCATTCATATTTTAATAATAATTATATTAAGAATGTTATTAAATTATATATTATTATCTTTATTAAATTATATTTAATAATAATTATATTAAAGTATAATTAAATTATTTATTATTTATTATTAAATTATATTTAATAATAATCCTATTATAAATTAATAACAATAACAATAATCATTTACCTAAAAAATTACGCTAAGGGTATTACGGTCATTTTAGTTTTTTCCTTATGCTATTACAATATCGTTCCATTCAACCAAACACAATAATACTATTACAATTCTATTCCATTCCATTCAACCAAGCAGTTGAATTACGATTCTGACTCTATTCCATTACTGACCCTATTCCATTACAGATCAACCAAGCGTACCCATACATTGAAAAGCTATGGATATTAGATTTTCAAAATTTTGTATTTTTCACAATCATCAACAACCACTTCCTTTTTACCGTATATTTTCATTCTTTAAATTGGATGTTTTTTTTAGCAAAATCTTGTATTTTATTTGAACTCTCTAAACAACCAAAAAATTAAGATTGATGAGATTAGAAAGTAAATTGACTTAGTCTTCTTCTCTATAACACGTAAAGAATGTGAGTGTCTATTTACTTGGCTGTCAACCAAAGCTACTTAATGTGGAAATTATTTTCCACACAAAAGAACAAAATTGTGCTCTATTCACTACGTTTGAGGAAGAAGACTGCTGGAAATTTAATCCACCGATTCCATAAAAACGTGTTTACTTCTATATATATATATATATATATATATATATATACCTCATAATTCAAATCTAAAATCTCATTTGTTATAAATTTTGATAAATTTATTTGAGAATAGTTATTTTCATTCGTTAATTATTTCTCTGTTAATCAAGTAAAAAATTAAAACAAAAAGACAATGATTTATTTGGCATTTTTAACTACGAACAAAAAGTCATTTTAGCTTTCCGTATAATTTTTTTTTTGTCTCATTCAGCCTTGAAATTTGTATGATTTGTTAAATCACCCAAAAAAAATGATGAAAAAGTTAACATTTGTTAAATAACAAAACTAGCACCAATATGGCTGATGTTAACGATTAATAGTTAATGGCAACACCTACGTGATTGTTAACAGATACCACACCAACACTGTTTGTTGACGTGACAATGCCATATGATCAATAATCGTTGACATGGTAGCGCCACACCATCGCCCATTGATGACATATTAAGAGTATAACTAGTTTTGATGGGAATGGTTACTTTCATTAACTCAGTTTAAAGGACTTAACACGTAAAGTTTGGTTCTATTGCAGAATTCACATCCAATGTGGGATATTTATATTATGCAGAATTCAACACATATATGAGAATTTTTGTATTTCCACAATCATCGTGTTGTTAGTGATCAACAACCACTTCCTTTTTACCATATATTTTCATTCATAAAATTGATTACTTTTTTACTAAAATTTTGTATTTCATTTGAACTCCCCAAAGAAGTAAAATAATTAACATTCATGAGATTACAAAGTCTTCTTCCTATAACACCTCAAGTTTGGTCCCAAATTGTTTTCCACACAAAAGGACAAAGAGGAAGAAGACTGCTATAAATTTAACTATCAATTGTCTATTCACTGTAACTCCACAAAAAAGACTAAGACTAAGACTATCAATTGTCTATTTACTAAGACTATCAATTGTCTATTGACTGTACTTTACTCGACAAAAAAAGACTAAGACTATCAATTGTCCATTGACTACACTTTAACTCGATAAAAACAGACTAAGACTAAGACTATCAATTGTCTTTTGACTAAGACTATCAATTGTCTATTGACTATACTTTAACTCCACAAAAAATGACTAAGACTATCTATTGACTTCACACTTGCTGTTGCTTCCTCCTATCTCTCTCACCCAAACTTAATTTATGAGCAATGAGGAAATTTCGGACATTTGCGGCACAATGTACAATAATTCCACACCATTTGCAGTATTGACTTGGTTTACTTGAGGGAGAACAAAGACATGAATGCTGGAAATTTTAACTAGTTTGTACCGTCAATGAAGCTACCTCAATTCCTGTAATTGGATTAATCTCATGGTTGCTGCAATGTTTTGACAGTGTAATCGAATGTTAAATATGTTACTCTGCAATGCCATTGTAAATATTTCTGTTAAATTTGTTGATTGATATATAGGTTTGGCACAAAATTAAGAATACACAGGCAGGTTGAACTATTCCATGTATGAACTTCTGCAACATAAATGCATATGGCACAAAGGCTCAAACCATACCTTATGTTCTTGAATTCTCATCATCACATGCTTATAAATGCAACTCAAACTTACCTAATTGAATCTTTTTGTAATTCAAAATGTATTTTTTCTTTTATGGTGAGCAGTATAAGGACATTAGATCCACCAATTTATGTTTGAATCCATTACATCATTCAGCTCTGCTATGTACTATTATTTCCAAAAATCTTGAAAGGAGACATCCTCCAATTTAAAGACAAGAAATGAGAAAGAACATGCACCAACAAAGAATCGATTATTGTTTTGTATTTGGTAAATACAATTTGAATTAAATAATCAAGAATGGCAGTGAATAAATATGGAAAAACAATCTATATTCAGTAATTAATTGATGTTGTTTTTGCCAAACTTTGAGAAGTGTTAGTTCATCTTGAATTAAGAGATTATGAATAATCTCTGAATGAAAATGAGCCCCCAACACCATATTTCCCCAAAAATGTATTCTATTCAAATAATAATAACAAAACTATTCTCGAAGCTGGAATAGCTCAGTTGGCTAGAGCGTGTGGCTGTTAACCACAAGGTCGGAGGTTCAAGCCCTCCTTCTAGCGTTTTACTTTTGGTTAAATTTCATCTTTGGTCCCTTTAAATTCCTTTTTGCTTTAATTTGATTGCTTTCTAGCGTTGCAAATTACACAACAGTCTTCAAATGTCTTATTAAATTCTCACTTTTACAAGTGATATGTTACTCCAATAAAATTCCTCACAGTTTATATTTGAAATTCAAACTTAATAAAATTAAATTTCTTAAATTATTGATAGATGTTTAGACATTATTACTGCCTTGATTGTCAAATCTTAAAATTTCAAACATTAAATATAAAATAGTTAAATTTCAATTAAGCCTACGTAAAGGAAATTAGGGACATGGGATCCACCAATTGTACCTCAATTCACATCAACTTTGTTGCCGAACTACGTTTACTCAAGAAATAAAAGGAAAACAGATACATGGATGCTTGAAATTCTAACTTTGTCTGCAGCATCAACATCTTGATTTCCATGTTAGCTATAAACTTAACCTGTTAATTCATTAGCTTGTCAAATATTTCATGAACATGACATCACTGGGAATACACCATGCACAATGCTAAAGATAAAGACATATAGTTAAATTGGTCAAGGCAAAACATTAGACACACTTGTAAAAAAATTATGAAAATACAATAGAGATTATTGAGACTGAATTGAAAGCCATGAAAGAAGACATAAACAACATCACCATACAAAATAATAAACTCCAAGGTCCTCTTCCATCTTCAATATCCCAACTTCTCAATCTTACCGACCTTATTTTATCCTCAAATAATCTTAATGGTGTCATAGAGTTGAGGATGTTCTCAAACCTTTCAAATCTCAATTATCTTGGCCTTTCATATAACAGCCTATCCTTAACATCTAATAGCATTTCTAGTGTTAACCATATATTGCCTAATCTTACAGGCTTATTTTTTTCATCTTGCAATCTTAGTGAATTCCCCCATTTTTTGAAAGGGCTTAAAAGTTTGGGAAGCTTAGACCTCTCTTACAACAGAATTGAAGGCAAGATTCCACAGTGGATGCAAGAGGTGGGGAATGACTCTTTGACTTACTTAAATGTATCTCATAACTCTTTGACAGAAGTTAAGCAATTTTCATGGAAGAATATTGCAGTTCTTGACTTAAGCTCCAATTTGATCGTGAAATCTTAGATTCGACTTAAATCGATCAATACCTTTCTGATCTCAAATAATAGTTTCAATGGAGAGGTCTCTTCTTTAATCTGCAATGTCACTTCTCTTCAAATTCTTGATTTGTCCCACAATAACTTGAGTGGAACAATTCCGCGATGTTTAGGAAATTTGAGCGACAGCCTTGAATTCTTGAATCTGAAGAAGAACAAGTTTTATGGGACGATTCCTCCAACATTTGCAAAGGGATGCCAATTGAGTAATTTGAACTTAAATGGAAATCTGTTAGAAGGGCCTTTAACACCATCCATCCTTAATTGTAATGGTCTGGAAGTGCTAGATCTTGGTAACAACAAGATCAATGATACATTTCCTCATTGGTTGGGAAGTCTTCCACAGCTACAAGTTCTTGTATTGAAGTCAAATCATATGCATGGTTCCTTGTGTGTCAATAGCTCCAAGTCTAGCCTGTTTTCTCTAAAATCAAATTTTGATCTCTCAAGTAATTATTTTTCTGGACCCCTACCAGTGAGATACATCAACAGCTTCAAGGCTATCATAAATCTAGAGAAGATTGGTAGTACAGTGTCGTACATGGGGGTGTATGTTCAGGGAGTTAGTTCCTTCTATACCTATTCCATTGGAATTGTTCTGAAAGGACGAGATGTGGATTTGGTGAAAATTTTCACCATGTGGATGATCATTGATCTATCAAACAATCAGTTTGAAGGGGAGATTCCAAAGGTTATTGGGAAGCTTAACTTACTGAAAGGGCTCAACCTTTCTCATAATAACCTTAATGGTGGTATCCCCACCTCAATAGGGAATTTGACAAGTCTGGAATGGTTGGACCTATCTTCAAGCAGGTTATGCAGGGACGATTCCAAATAGATTGGAAGATCGCCATTTCTTTAGTCCTTAAATGTTTACGAAAATCAACTCCATGGTCAGATTCCTCAAGGAAAACAATTCAACACATTTGGAAATGATTCATATGAAGGAAATAAGGGACTATGTGGGTTTCCGGTCTCGAAAGGTTGCAAAATCATTGAGCCAGCCCCTCCAAATGTGCTTGAAAAAGATGGCTCAAAATCAAACATTGCTTTTGGTTGGAAAGTGGTGTTGATAGGTTATGGATGCGGAGTAGTGTTCGGAATGGCCATGGGATATGTTGTTTTCCAAACTGGTAAGCCGAGATGGTTGGTGAATTTGGTTGAAAACCAACATGAGAAGAAGCGAAGAAGAAAGTCAAAGAAAGGAAATCGCAACAATAGACGAAGAAGGATCTAATTACTGCAAATGATGTTGAAGAATTAGTGTTGTATTTTCATAATTTCTTGTTTTAATTGTAGACCATTTTGCCTATGGTGGAGGGTTGCATTGGTATGTGTATGTTGTTATTATTGTACCAATTCCTCTATCTTTTATTGCATTTGTACAAACAATTGCGATGAGTACAAGATAAATGCAAGGTTTGAGAACATCCTCAACTCTATGACACCATTAAGATTATTTGAGGATGTGAATAAGGTTGAAGAAATTGATGAAGATTGAAGATTGAGTTGATATTGAAGATGGAAGAGGACCTTGGAGTTTATTATTTGCTATATCTAAATATTCTAGTGATTTGGATTGGAATTCTTTGATATGCCCACTGAATTGATTTTGAGAGAGTTCCACTACCTTTAAGGAGGGAGCAGTATACAACCATGACGGAAGTGTTCCATTGAGTAAATTGTCATATAAGTATAAATATTTTAGATTAGGAAAAGCGGCTACCTCATCTGGAATGGAACCTTCTAATGAATTTTGAGCTATATCCAAGAATTCAAGCTGCGTTAGGTTTGGAATTGATAATGGAATTTGTCCACTTAATTGGTTGTCTGACAAGTCTAAATGAGTGAGTTGCAAGAGGTTCCCCAATGATCTTGGAATTTGTCCACTCAATTGGTTGCCTCCTAAGTTGAGGAAATTGAGGTTAGGCAAATCAAAAATGTGTTTTTGGAATTTTCCTTGCAAATCACAATAAGCAAGACTGAGAGACCTTAGAGAAGAGGATAGATTCATAAAGACATGAGGATTAATAGAAGACATGTTGATTCTATTCAAAAACAGATGTCTGACCTCGGTTAGGTTGTGAACAAGTCCCTCCAGAGCATGTTGGTCAATTGTAAATTGCTCAGAGTCATAATTCCAAGATGAGAGATCAAGTGAAACCAATTTTGACAGATGGGAGACTTGGGATGGGACCTCTCCTACGAAATTGGTGTGAGAAAGGTTGAGATATACTAGACTTTCAAACCGACCAAACTCAGATGGAATTTTGGAAAGATTAAAATCATTGTAGGCAAGGTTGAGTTTTTGAAGGTGAGGAAGAAGGACGAGAGTGGTATTGGAAGGGAAGTTGCCATATAGCCAACTGCAGCTCAAGTCAAGGGCAATAACATGAGCATTTAGGTGGTCACAAGTGACCCCATCCCATGAGCAGCAATCTGTACCCTCCTCCCATGAATTTGTCTTGGGATAAGATTTAAGGCCAGCAATATCATCGCAATGCCAAGAAACATACTTTGTTATGGAAAAAGAGTTCTTAAACTGGATTAGTGAAGAGCAGGAATGAGATCTTGAAGAAGAAGCATAAAGATGGGGAAAGAAGAGAAATAGGCAGAGAAAGAGATAGGAGGCCATGTTATGTTTGTAGAGTAAGATGAAGGATAGGAATGGTATTTATAGGCAACAAATAATACAGTCTTTTTTGCTTTTACATTGAAAAGCTATGGATATTAGATGTTCAAAATTTTTGTATTTTTCACAATCATCAGCAACCACTTCCTTTTTACCATATATTTTTCATTCTTAAAACTGGATGCTTTTAAATTTAAAAAAAAATTCAAAAAAAACTAGATGCTTTCTTTTTAGTAAAATCTTGTATTTCATTTGAGCTCCCTAAACAACTAAAAAAATTAAGATTGATAGATTATAAAGTAGATTGACTTAGGGCGGGTTTGGATGGGTGATTGGGTGTAGTGCGGTGCATTTAGCTTACTTTTTGTTTCACGCTACAATATAGCTACAGTATCTAATCTCACCGCCATCGTTATTTTTACACTAACCGCAGGGAAACACACTGCCAATCCAAACTCACCTTTAATCTTCTTCCCTATAACACATAAAGAATATGTGTATCTCACTTGACTGTCAACCAAAGCTAATTAATGTGGAAATTATTTTTCACACAAAAGAATAAAATTGTGCTCTATTCACTACGTTTGAGGAAGAAGACTGCTGAAAATTTAATCCACATATTCCATAAGTGTATACTTATATATATATATATATATAACCTCATAATTCAAATCTAAAATCTTATTTATTATAATAAATTTATTTGGGAATAGTTATTTTCATTCGTTAATTATTTCTCTTTTAATCAAGTAAAAAATTAAAACCAAAAATACATAATGATTTATTTGGCATTTTTAACTTTACAAATAAAAAGTCATTTTAGCTTTTCATTTATTTATTTATTTATTTGTTTGTTTGTCTCTTTTAGCCTTGAAACTTGTACGGTTTGTTAAATCATCCAAAAAAAATGATGAAAAAATTAACATTTGTTAACTAACAAAACTAGCACCTATGCGGCTGATGTTGACCGTTAATA
Organism: Gossypium herbaceum; assembly: GCA_025502765.1. Classification (NCBI taxonomy): domain Eukaryota; kingdom Viridiplantae; phylum Streptophyta; class Magnoliopsida; order Malvales; family Malvaceae; genus Gossypium; species Gossypium herbaceum. Next base: position 842,336 of record CP106692.1, on the reverse strand, counting down.
GTTGATGGTAACACCTACGTGACTGTTAATAGATATTACACCAACACTATTTGTTGACGTGACAATGCCATATGATCAATAATTGCTAACATGGTAGCGCCACGCCATCACCCATTGGTGACATATTAACCTTTGAGTTCAACTCAAATTACTCTTTCCTTAGTTATAAATTAAGAGTATAACTAATTTTGATGGGAATGGTTACTTTTCATTAACTCAATTTAAAGGATTTAACACTTAAAGTTTAGTCCTATTACAGAATTCACATGCAATATGGGACATTTACATTATGCAGAATTCAACACATATATAGGAATTTTGTATTTTCATAATCATCGTGTTGTTAGTGATCAACAACCACTTCTTTTTCATCATATATTTTTCATTCAGAAAATTGATTACCTTTTTTACCAAAATTTTGTATTTCATTTTGAACTCCCAAAAAATAAAATAATTAACATTCATGAGATTAAAAAGTCTTATTCCTTATAACACGTCAAGTTTGGTCCCAAATTATCTTCCACACAAAAGAATAAAGAGGAAGAAGACTGCTACAAATTTAACTACCGATTGTCTATTGACAATTGTCTATTGACCATACTTTAGGGCCGCAAAAAAGAGACTAAGATTATCAATTGTCTATTGACTTCACACTTGCTGTTGCTTCCTCCTATCTCTCTCACCCAATCTTAATTTACAAGCAATGTGGAAATTTCGGACATTTGCCCCACAATGTACACTACTTCCACACCATTTGCAGTATTCACTACGTTTACTTGAGGGAAAACAAAGACATGAATGCTGGAAATTTTAACTAGTTTGTACGGTCACTGAAGCTACCTCAATGCCATTAAGGATATCAATTCCTGTAATTGGATTAATCTCATCGTTGCTGCAATATTTTGACAGTATAATCGAACGTTAAATATGTTACTCTGCAATGCTATTGTAAATATTACTGTTAAATTTGTTGATAGATATATAGGTGTGGCACAAAATTAAGAATACACAAAGGCAAGTTGAATTATTCCATGTGTGAACTTCTGCAACATAAATGCATATGGCACAAAGGCTCAAACCATACCTTATGTTCATGAATTCTCATCATCACATGTTTATAAATGCAACTCAAACTTGAATAATTGAAATTCTTTTGTAATTCTAAATGTATTTTTTTTTATGGTGAGCAGTATAATGTTTACTAAAAATTGAAATTCAAGAAAGAAGACATACATAGTTGCACCATACAAGATGTTACACTCGAACTAAACCCTTACAAATAGTACGAAATGCAATGAAATACAGAGGAATTGGTACAATCATAAAAACAGACACATACCAATGCAACTTTTCACCATAGGAAAAACATTCTGACAGACTACTAAACCAGAAATTATGAAGACACAGCAGAAATGCTTTAACTTCATTTGCACCAACTAGATCCTTCTTCATCCATTGATGCGATTGCTCTATTTTGGCTTTCTTCTTCGCCTCTTCTCATGTTGGTCTTCAACCAAATTCACAAACCTACCGGTTTGGAAAACAGCACATCCCATGGCCATTCCAAACACTACCCCGCATCCATAACCTATCAACAGTACTTTCCAACCAAAAGCAATGTTTGCTTTTGAGCCATCCTTTTACAGCACATTTGGAGGTGGTGTCTCATTGATGCTGCAACCTTTGGAGACTGGAAACCCACATAGTCTCTGCTTCCTTCATATGAATTGTTTCCAAATGTGTTGAACTGTTTGTCTTGAGGAATCTGACCATGGAGTTGATTTTCAGAAACGTTTAAGAAGGAAAGAAATGCCAGATCTGCCAATATCTCTGGATTAACTCAGTTCAAAAGACTATATAACTCGTGAAGTTTGGTCCAAGAGTAGCAGCGTCTATTGACTTCAACTCTTGCTATTACCTCAAGAAGAAAGACTGCTACAATTCTATCATCTTTAAACCAGCAATTTAAAAGCAATAAGGGCATCAGATCCACCAATTTATGTTTGAATTCATTCATCATGCAGGTCTGCTATGTTCTATTATTGGAAAAAATCTTGAAAGGAGACAACCTCAAATTTAAAGACAACAAATGAGAAAGAACATGCACCAACAAAGAATCGATTATTGTTTTGTATTTGGTAAATACAATTTGAGTTAAATAATCAAGAATGGTAGTGAATAAATAAGGAAATACAATGTAGATTCAGAACCACAATAAATCATATTAAGCTCATGAGTTTAAAATATATATCTCTGCAGCTTGATTGTCTTGTTAGCTATAAACATAACCTGTTAATTCCATCATTAATACCATTAGATATATTTCGATGGGGAGATTTTTAGTAGGAAAACAGTTGAAGTCATTCAAAAGACATAAATAGCTGCAACTATGTAAGAGTACATTGAGAATAGATCTTTACACGTTATTGAAATACTATACTAAAAGATAAAGACATATAGCTAAACGTTAGACACACCATAAAAATATATATATGAAAATACAACAGAAATGCTTGAACATCATTTGCTCTGCCTAATCATTCTTCCTCCATTGCTGCGATTCCCGGTCATTGGCTCTCTTCTCTGCCTCTTCTGAATATGATCTTCAACCAAACTCACTATCCACTTTGGCTTACCAGTTTGGAAAATAACATATCCCACGCCCAATCCTAACACCACTCCACATCCATAACCCAATAACCCTACTTTCCACCCAAAATCTGTGTTTGATTTTGATCCACCTTCTTCTGATAAGTTTGAAGGCGGTGGTAGCTCATTATTGTTGCAATCACTTGACAATGGAAAACCATGTAATCCTTTGTTGCCTTCATAGGAAGTATTTTCAAAGGTATTGAATTGTTTTCCTTGAGGGATGCACCCAACCAATTCATTCATTGAAAGGTTTAACATAGAAAGAGCCATCAAATTTAGCAGTTCTCTTGCAATCCTTCCTCCCAGCTTGTTTGGAAACCATGTAATTCTTTGACTTTTTTCTTCGCCTCTTCTCATTTTGGTTTTCAACCAAATTCACCAACCATTTCGGCTTACCAGTTTGGGAAACAACATATCCCACCGACATTCCGAGCACTATTCCGCATCCATAACCTATCAACACCACTTTCCAACCAAAAGCAATGTTTGATTTTGAGCCATCTTTTTCAAGCACATTTGGAGGTGCTGACTCAATGATGTTGCAAACTTTCGAGACCGGAAACCCGCATAGTCCCTTATTTCCTTCATATGAATCATTTCCAAATCTGTTGTATTGTTTTCCTTGAGGAATCTGACCATGGAGTTGATTTTCAGAAACATTTAAGGACGAAAGAAATGGAAGATCTGCCAATCTATTTGGAATAGTCCCAGACAACCTGTTTGAAGATAGGTCCAACCATTCAAGACTTGTCAAATTCCCTATTGAGGTGGGGATACCACCATTTAGGTTATTATGAGAAAGGTTGAGCCCTTTTAGTAAGTTAAGCTTCCCAATAACCTTTGGAATCTCCCCTTCAAACTGATTGTTTGATAGATCAATGATCATCCACATGTTGAAAATTTTCACCAATTCCATATATTGTCCTTTTATAACAATTCCAATGGAATAGGTATAGAAGCCACACCCTCCATGATCATTCTCACCCATGTACGACACTGTACTCCCAATCTTCTCTAGATTTATGATAGCCTTGAAGCTGTTGATGTATCTCACTGGTAGGGGTCCGGAAAAATAATTACTTGAGAGGTAAAAAATTTGGATTTTAGAGAAAAAAGTGAAAGATTTCAAGAGAGCTTTGAATAAAATTGTACTTCTCTTATTAACTAAAGAATTGAACTTAAATAGAGAAAAAGTCCTAATCCTAATTGGGAAAATAGTTCCTTATTCTAATAAACTACTAAAACATAAAAGAAAATAGTTCCCTTATTCTAGTAAACTACTAAAAGATAAAATAAAAATATTTCTAGAATATGAATAAAACTTATCTATCCAAATAAGATTTATCTACCTAAATAAATTTAAAATATATACATATTTCAACACCCTCCCTCAAGTTGGTGCATATATATCAATCATGCCCAACTTGCTTACAAGAAAATCAAAGCTTGTCTTAGAGAGTCCTTTGGTGAGTATGTCAGCAATTTGTTGTTTTGAAGGAACAAACGGCATGCACACTTGGCCTTCTTCAATCTTTTCCTTGATAAAGTGTCTATCAATCTCAACATGTTTAGTTCTGTCTTGTTGGACTGGGTTGTGAGCAATGCTAATGGCAGCTTTGCTATCACAGTACAACTTCATTGGTGAAGTTATTGGTTTCCTCAGCTCTTCCATAATTCTTTTTAACCACACCATTTCACAAATTCCTTGAGCCATTGATCTAAACTCAGCCTCTACACTACTTCTTGCTACAACAGTTTGTTTTTTGCTTCGCCAAGTCACAAGGTTTCCCCAAACAAATGTACAGTATCCTGATGTAGATCTTACATGCATTATTGAGCCTGCCCAATCTGCATCTGTATAAGCTTCAATTCCTCTTTGTTCGGATTTCTTGAAGAATAAGCCCTTTCCCGGTGAACTCTTCAAGTATCTTAGAATTCGAAACACTGCTTCTTCATGTTCCTCCATTGGGGAGTGCATAAATTGACTCACTAAGCTTACTGCAAAAGCTATATCTGGCCTTGTATGTGATAAGTAAATTAACTTACCAACTAATCTTTGGTACTGCCCTTTATCAACTAATTGACCTTCTTTATTTTCAAATTTTACATTTGGATCAATTGGTGTGTCATTTGGTGGCAACCACTCATCCACCTCTTTTAAAAGATCAATCACATATTTTTCCGAGAGACCACAAGACCCTTTTTTGATCGAGCAACTTCCATTCCAAGAAAGTATTTCAAAGGACCCAAGTCTTTGATCTCAAACTCCAATGCTAAATGCTCCTTGAGACGTCTCATTTCATCCACATCATCTCCTGTAAGAATGATATCATCGACATAAACTATAATAACAACTATTCTACCTTTTTGTGAATGTCGATAGAACATTGTGTGATCAGCTTGCCCTTGTGAGTAACCTTGTTTTTTAACAACTTGAGTGAATCGTTCAAACCAAGCTCGAGGAGACTGCTTCAGACCGTATAAAGATTTCTTGAGTTTACATACTCGAGTTCCAAATTTTTCTTCAAAACCTGGAGGAGGATCCATGTAAACTTCTTCTTCAAGTTTTCCATTTAGGAAAGCATTCTTCACATCTAGCTGCTGTAAAGACCAATCAAGATTAACAGCAATTGATAAAAGAACTCGGCGCAATTTAATTTGGCCCTTGGAGCAAATGTTTCAAGATAATCTATCCCGTATGTTTGAGTGTACCCTTTTGCTACCAACCGGCTTTGTATCTATCTAAAGATCCATCTGGTTTGAATTTGGTTGTGAACACCCATTTACACCTTTTTTTTTCCTACTGGTAATTTCATTGTTTCCCATGTACCTTTTTTTTCAAGAGCACGCATCTCCTCTAAAATAGCCTCTTTTCACTCAGGAACCTGTAAAGCATCGAGACATGAAACAAAGGTTGAGAATGTCGAAGACAAGGCTTTATAGGATGCAAAGTTAGACATGGGATATTTGACAATATTTCTAACACCTTTTCTTTTGGCAATTGGAGTATCTAAATAAGAAAAATCATTGGCTGGATTATGAGCTTTACCTGGACTTTTGATAGGATTTTGTGGGTCGGATTCTTGGTGATGAATATGGTGGATTCCACTTTCTTGATTTCGATTTCTTCTTGAGTAAACAATTAACTCCTTTGTTTGTTCTTTATTTTCATGATCAGACTCTACACCTTTATCCTCCTTTTCATTAACATTAACATCATTAATTTTTGTGTTAATTATAAATTTGCCTTCCCCATTATTAGAATCCCTATGTTGTATATTCCTAGTCTCTTCTTGATCAATTATAGAATCTTCTTTAGTATAATTCCCTCCCTGAAGATTAGAATGAAAATAAGATTGTGTTTCAACAAATGTGACATCCATGGTAACTATAATCTTCCTATCAATTGGATCATAACATTTGTAACCCTTTTTATTAGAAGCATAACCAACAAAGACACATTTTTTTGCTCTAGGATCTAGTTTACCTTGGTTGTGAAGATGAACAAAAACACTACACCCAAAAACTCGGAGGGATAAATCTGTAATCAATTTAGAGTTAGGAAAGTTATCTTTAAAGAGACTAAAAGGAGTTCTATAATTTAGAATTTTACTGGGCATTCTATTAATAAGATATGTAGCTGTTAACAAGGCTTCGCCCCAAAGATAACGTGGTACTTGACTAGTGAACATCAAGGCTCTAGTTACTTCCAAAAGATGTCGGTTTTTTCTTTCTGCAATCCCATTTTGTTGTGGTGTATTTGTACAAGAACTTTGGTGGACTATTCCATGTTTGGTTAAGAAAATACCTAATTGGTCGTTAAAAAATTCCCCACCAATGTCAGTTCGAAATACTTCTATTTTCACACCAAATTGTGTTTTCACCATAGCATAAAAAGACTGAAACACATTTTTAACTTCGGACTTATCTTTTAATAAAAACACCCAACAAAGTCGAGTATGATCATCAATAAATGTTACAAACCAACGTTTTCATGAAAAAGTCGAGACTCTTGAAGGTCCCCAAACATCACTATGAATTAACGAAAAAGGTTTGGAGGCTTTATATTTTTGAAGTGGAAAGAATGACCGATGATGTTTAGCCAATTCACAAAATTCACAATGATATGAAGAAGGACTTTTATTTTTAAATAGATTAGGTAACAAATATCTTAAATAATAAAAATTAGGATGTCCAAGCCCATAATGCCAAATCATAACCTTATCAAAATCAGAAACAGAATTTAAACATAAAGTAGTTGTTGGTTGACTTAGATGGTCGTCTTCAAGAAAGTAAATTCCACAAATTCTTTAGCATTGCCAATTATCCTCCCCGAGACCATGTCCTGAAACTTACACATAGAGGAGTCAAATATAACATGACAATTTGAGGACTGGGATAATTTACTGACCGACATGAGATTACAAGCTAGATTTGGCACATGTAAAACATCATGTAAAACCAAGGAAGATGAAATTTTAACGATTGCCTTTCCGGCTATTGCCGAGAAGGACCCATCTGCTACTTTGATCTTTTGTTTCTGTGCAAGGTGTGTAAGTTGAAAAAGAAAATGACCGCTAGTCATGTGATCACTAGCTCGAGAATCAACGATCCATGTGTTTGTTTTACAAGGCTTGACATTGAAAAAATAGAAAAATCGATTACTGATTGGGCAAAGAGGAAGAAGGATTATTGGATGAGTTAGGAATAGAAGAATTCATCCGAAATTGTGGTGATTGAAAAAACTTATGTAGATGCTCTAATTGTTCCTTAGTGAATGGAGACCCTTCCAGAGAACTTTGGCCCTCATAATTTCCATTTGTTGTTTGGAAAGCTTTGCTATCCCCTGATTGTGAACCACGACCATTGCCATTCTTTTTCCTTCCATTTTTTAGTTTCCCATGGAGCTTCCAACACGTTTCACGAGTGTGCCAATATTTTTTGCAGTGATCGCACCAAGGTTTTTTCTTTTTTTCACTATCATCATTATTTTTAATAGTTACAAGAGCAGAATTATCATCATTAGCTTCAAACCCTGGCTTTAACATTACTTTTCTCCTTGTCTCCTCTCTTCTAACCTCAAAAAAATCTCACGAAGTTTTGGAAGCGGTTTTTTCCCTAGGATCCGAGATCTCACTTCATCAAATTCTTTATTTAAACCAGCCAGAAACAAATAAGCTCTTTCATTCTCTTCTTTTTTCATAGCTTTTACACCATCTCCGGGACACTCCCATTCATCATTATAACACTGATCCAGTTCTTGCCAAAGAGACATCATCTCATTATAATAAAGAGTAACTTCTTTTTCCCCTTGCCTAGCTTTCCACAGTTTTATTTTTAACTCAAAAATCTGTGAAGCGTTTTCTAAATCTGAATAGGTGTCTTTCACAGCGTCCCAAACATCTTTAGCAATTGGGAGAAAAAGAAAAGGTTTACCTATGGAAGCTTCCATGGAATTAATAAGCCACGCAATTACCATAGAATTTTCTGACCTCCACTTGCTCATCTTTGGATCACCCACCTGTGGTTGCTCAACTTCTCCATTTAAATGACCTAGCTTGCCGCGCCCATAAATGACCATTCCAGATAATTCTTGCCATTCAACTTGTGAGATGTCAGTTGAAAAGAAAGGTGAGACGCCTCTGTCCCTTGAGTCATTGTACTCTCGGTAGTTGTTTCAACTGTAGAACTTTTTTCCTCTGTTTGATTGCTGGATCTCTTATCTCCAGTGAAGGCTGTTTTAACCATGATGTTACTAGAGATTTTAACCTAACTCTAATACCATGAAAGATTTCAAGAGAGCTTTGAATAAAATTGTACTTCTCTTATTAACTAAAGAATTGAACTTAAATAGAGAAAAAAGTCCTAATCCTAATTGGGAAAATAGTTCCCTTATTCTAATAAACTACTAAAACATAAAAGAAAATAGTTCCCTTATTCTAGTAAACTACTAAAAGATAAAATAAAAATATTTCTAGAATATGAATAAAACTTATCTATCCAAATAAGATTTATCTACCTAAATAAATTTAAAATATATACATATTTCAACAAAAAGGGCTAGACTTGGAGCTATTGACACACAAGGAACCATGCATATGATTTGACTTCAATACAAGAACTTGTAGCTGTGGAAGACTTCCCAACCACTGAGGAAATGTATCATTGATCTTGTTGTCACCAAGATCTAGCACTGCCAGACCTTTACAATTAAAGATGGATGGTGTCAAAGGCCCTTCTAATAGATTTCCATTTAAGTTGAAATTACTCAATTGGCAGCCCTTCGCAAATGTTAGAGGAATTGTCCCATAAAATTTGTTCTTCTTCAGATTCAAGAATCCAAGGCTGTCGCTCAAATTTCCAAAACATTGCGGGATTGTTCCACTCAAGTTATTATGGGACAAATCAATAATTTGAAGAAAAGTGACATTGCAGATTAAAGAAGAGACCTCTCCATTAAAACTATTATTTGACATCATAAAGACACTGATCCTCGAAGCTGGAATCGGAAGATTTCCACGGATCAAATTGGAGCTTAAGTCAAGAACTGCAATATTCTTCCATGGAAATTGCTTAACTTCTGTCAAAAAGTTATGAGATACATTTAAATACAACAAAGAGTCATTCCCCACCTCTTGCATCCACTGTGGAATCTTGCCTTCAATTCTGTTGTAAGATAGGTCTAAGCTTTCCAAACTTTTAAGCCCTTTTAAAAATGGGGGGAATTCACTAAGATTGCAAGATGACAAAAGTAAGCTTGTAAGATTAACAGTAGAAGTAGTATTAGATGTTAAGGATAGGTTGTTATATGAAATGTCAAGATATACGAGATTTGGAAGGTTTGAGAACATGCTCAACTCTATGACACCACTAAGATTATTTGAGGGTAAGTCGAGCTCGGTAAGATGGAGAAGTTGGAATATTGAAGATGGAAGAGGACCTTGGAGTTTATTATTGTTTAACCTTATCAATTCTAGTGATTTGAATTGGAATTTTTTTATATACCCACTGAATTGATTTTGAGAGAGTTCTATTACCTTTAAGGAGGGAGCAGTGTACAACCATGACGGAAGTGTTCCATTGAGTAAATTGCCAGTTAAGCTTAAAGATATTAGATTAGGAAAAGCGATTACCTCATCTGGAATGGAACCTTCTAATGAATTTTCACCTATTCTCAAGTATTCAAGCTGCGTTAGGTTTAGAATTGATAATGGAATTTGTCCACTCAATTGGTTCCCCGATAAGCTTAATTGAGTGAGTTGCAAGAGGTTCCCCAATGATCTTGGAATTTTTCCACTCAATTGGTTCCACGACAAGTCTAAATGATTAAGTTGCAAGAGGTTTCCCAGTGATCTTGGAACCAGTCCTAATAAGTTGGAATAGGAGAGATCTAAAAACTTCAAGGACACAAGATTCCCCATCGAGTCAGGCAATCTTCCAAAAAAAATTTGCGGATGGAATTTTGGAAAGACTAAAATCATTGTAGGAAAGGTTGAGTTTTTTAAGGTGAGGAAGAAGGAAAAGAGTGGTATTGGAAGGGAAGTTGCCATATAGCCAACTGCAGCTCAAGTCAAGGGCAATAACATGAGCATTTGGGTGGTCACAAGTGACCCCATCCCATGAGCAACAATCTGTACCCTCCTTCCATGAATTTGTTTTGGGATAAGATTTAAGGCCAGCAATATCATCGCAATACACAGCAGCATCCCTTGTTTGAGTGATGGAAAAGGAATTCTTGAACTGGATTAGAGAAGCAGCTTCGTGGTGAGAGCAAGAGTGAGATCCTGAAGAAGAAGAAGAAGCATATAAGATGAGGAAAGAAGAGGAATAAGGAGAGAAAGAGATAGGAGGCCATGTTATGTTTGTAGAGGAAGATGAAGGATAGGAATGGTATTTATAGGCAACAAATAATACCACAACATTAGTGTTACTGTCTTTTTTTTTCTTTTACATTGAAAAGCTATGGATGCTTTTTACAATCATCCACAACCACTTCTTTTTTACCATATATTTTTCATTCTTAAAATTAGATGCCTTTTTTTTTTAGCAAAATCTTGTATTTCATTTGAACTCCCTAGATTACAAATTAGACTGATTTAGTCTTCTTTCCTATATCACATAAAGAATGTGAGTGTCTATTCACTTGCTGTCAAACAAAGGTAATTAATATAAATGTATATATATATAACCTCATAAATCAAATCTAAAATCTCATTTGGTATAAATTTATGCTATAACAAATTCTAATAAATTTAATTGGGAATTGTTATTTTTCATTAAATTGGCACTGCCTACGTGACCGTTAACGGACGCCACACCAACACTATTTGTTAAAGTGATAGTCCCACATGATTACTAATCACTGACAAGATAGTGCCACGCCATCAACCATTGGTGACATATTAACTTTTGAGTTAAACCCAAATTACTCTTTCCTTTGTTATAAATTAAGACTATAACTAATTTTTATGGGAATGGTTAATTTTCATTAACTCAGTTTAAAAGACTATAACACGTAAAGTTTAGTCCTATTGCTGTCTGTGTCAACCAAAGATAATCCACATGCAATGTGGGACATTTAATTCAACACATATATGGAAATTTTGCAGTATTGACAATTACTATACTTTACTCCACAAAAAAAAGACTAAGACTATCAGTTGTCTATTGACTTCACTTGCTGTTGCTTCCTCCTATCACTCTCACCCTAACTTAAAAGAAACATACTATTCCAATTTATTGCTTAAAAATTCAAGGCGGATGTGGAAATATTTCATTGGTTGGCACTAAATGTGTGTCATTTTCTATTAATTGCAAGAAAACTACTAGGGAATCTGCATTTTTGTGGAAAAAATTTTGCTATAATGACTTATTTGGCTCTCTAATTTTCTTTAAAAGGTTATTTTAGCCTTCCATTTAATTTTTTTTGCTTTTTTAGCCTTTAAACTTGTGTTATTTCTCAAACCACTTCAAAATGGATGGAAAAGTTAACGTTTGTAAACTTTGTTGACGAGGCATACACATGGATTGCCACATGAATGCCATGTCAGTAATTAATTAATTTTTAAAAATATATAAAAAAGTGTTTTTAAAAAATAAAAAAATATATATTAAAATTTACAAGCAATGAAGAAATTTCAAATAGTTGCAGTAGAATGTCCAATAATTCCATACAAAATAACAACAATTTGAAATATCGACTACGTTTACTCGAGAGGTAGATAGGTGCGCAGAGGGGAAAAAATGACATGGTTGCTGGAAATTCTAACTTGTTTTTACTGTCGACTAAAGGCCATTAACGATTTCAATTCCTCTAATTAGATAATACCAAATCGGAGACCAATTAGGTTTACTTCATTAAATTTTTAATTTCATAACACCACCATTGATAAGTGTCAAAAGTAGTATTTTTTGGCCTCATTCTTAGTGCATTGTTGGGTGATTATGTGGCATTAATTGTGAATTATATACTTCTAATCTTTTAATTCATGTTTTAATGTTTAATAGGGCCCTGGGAGCAATAGGACTGAGAATCGGTAGAAATTTTGGAGCATTCCGAAAGCTATGCACATGCAACAAATTTTCACACAGGCAATCCACATGATTATGTTGAGCCACATGTCTGTGTGCCCAAAGTGTGTCGATCTCGGGAACTATATGTGCTGACAATTGCAAGTTACATTTCTTAGGGGATTTAGCACTTTAAGAGTATAAATAGGGAAATGAAAAGGGAAGAAATAAGCTACAAGGGGAGAGCAGAAAATTACTTTGAGAACAAGCAATTTTTTATCAAGATTCAAGAGTCCAAGTTGATTTTAAAGGGAGTTATCATGGATTATTATTTTTTTATTCTAGTGGTTATATCTTTCATTACAATGCTATAAATAAAACGACATAAATATATTAGATAAAAGTCAAATATAACAGGAAGATCCATTAAGCGAACTAATGCAATAATAAGAGTTTTAATTCGAAAAAAGTTCTAAATGTTGTATATCGTGAATGAGAAATTCTAATTAGTGTAATTGGTATTATCAAATGATGATTTCAAATGGTTGATCGTCCTTGCCCACAAACTATAAGTTTGCAGTGTGAAAGCGGCTACTTCCATTAGAGAAACCTTTCACTGTATATTGACTTGGTCTTATTTCCTATAACACCTCATGTTTGGTCCTAGATGGTGGAAGACAGTAGAGACTCGATACAACACACCATTTGCACTGGCAATTAAGCTTCTTTGAAAGGAAATTAATAAGGAGATGGGATACACCAATTTTACCTAAACTCACATCAACATTGTTATTGGGCTTTTCATTTCCTCTGAAGCACCTAATATTTGTCTCAACGTGTTTACTGGTTTCACATCAATGCATTCAATTTCAAAATATATTAAGTAGTTTGGTTCAAATACCAAGACTGCCAACATCTATTGACTTCACTTGGTCCGGCTTCCTCTCGTCAAACAAACTTAATCGACAAGTAATAAGGAAATTTCAGTCATTTGCAGCATAATGTACAGGAACTCCACACCTACAAAATAATTTATAATATAGATTAAGAGTGAGTTTAAATGGATGGTACGTTCATTTAAAATTAGTGTAAAAATAACGGTGGTGGTGAGATTAGATATTGTAGCGTGAGACCAAAAATAAATTTAACGCACCACACCGTACTCAATCACCCATCCGAATTCACCTAAGTTTGATGTGCTGAGGAAAAAAAGCATGAATGATGAATAATTAAAGCCAATACTTGGTAAGTAGACTAATTAGTTTACAAGTAAATATTTTTGCACTGATTATTCAGGGAAATCCTAGCCAATAAAAAAAATTATAATGATTTATTTGGTTCTCCAACTTTATAAAAAAGAATCATTTTAACTCAGGGGCATAATTAGTGGTTGGCAAGGGCCTGCCTAAAATTGCAATTTAGCCCTCCTTAAAATTGATAAAAATTTAATTTAATTATTTAAAAATTATAAAGATATAGAGTATTAAAATGGTAAAATTACATTTTTACTATCGTAAATATTATAATTTAATTTTGGCGCCCTAAAAAATTTTTCTGGCTTCTCCCCTATTTTAGCCCTTCATTTAATTTTTCATTTTTTTTAGCTCTTAAACTTGCATTATTTGTCAAATCACCTAAAAATATATAGAAAAGTTAATGTTTATTAACCTTGTTGACGTGACATCCACATGACAGTACATGAGTATGTCACGTCAACAATCAATTAATTTTAAAATTAAAAATATTTTAATAATTTTAATAATTTTAAAAATAATTAATTATTGATGTGGCTTTCATATGATAATCCTCAAAATTAATTAATTATTGAAAGTTGTGTTACATTAAAATTAGTTTGTGTATATTATATAAATTAGTTTGTTAGACTGGGATTCTAATAAATTTATTTGGGAATGATTACTTTTCCTTAAAGTGGAGTCAATATTACTTGGTTAACTATTTCTCTTTTGGCCAACTATAATATTCAAGTCTATTATAAAATTGTAGAGGACTAAATTTTTAAAAATAAAAGTATAGAAATTAAACTTCAAATATACAAAGAGTGCAAGAAATTTGAGTATATTACAATTATTAAATATTTCCTCTATAATGTAGTTAAAAATAAATAAATAATTACCGAAATGCAAAACGTGGATAATCAATATACTAGTTTAATGTATATTTTTGGTACACTTTTTTTTTTAGTAAGAGCATATCACTGCCATGTCAGTAATTTTATGATGATGTGGTAGTGCCACGTATTACTATTTCTCTTTTAGCTAACTAGAAAAGTAAAATAGAAAAAAGGAAGATCTCATATCAAAAGAATATAAGACGTAAAGTTTGGTCCAACACTGTTAGCGTCTAGTGACTTATACTGCTCTTACTGTTTGTGTCAACCAAAGATAACCCACAAGCGATGTGGGACATCTGCATAATGCAGAATTCTACACAAATAATATGAAAATTTTGCAATATTGACTGCATACATTTACTCGAGAAAACCGCAATTAGGTGAGAAAATTTCACATTCATGCATTGAAGTTCGAGATACCTTTAGAATTTATTGGCAAAATGGTAATTTTTGAAAAATTTGAGGCATATTTGTGATTGGTAAAGGTAGAGGGTTTGAATCATAAAACTATGAGACATTTACAACGGTAATCTACTTGTGACTTGTGTTTAGGAAAATGAGAAGCATTAGTCCTATGTTGAATCATAAAACTATGTAGAACTTGTATATATATGTGTGTGTAAATCAACTTAATAGCTATTTAATGACTAAAGCTCGAAACCTTGTCTCGTGCGCAGTGGGGGTACAGATCTAAATCCATTGAGGTTAGGGCGCACCCGCAAAACATTGGTGACATAAAATGTCTGGACATCGGGCCCAAGAAGAGGATGCTGATATTTTAGCCCAATACAAAAGATATTATACGGAATCTATTTAGAAGGACAAATATCTCAATTTGATTTGATTTTATTCAAATTGATTTTATTCATTGAAATATCTAAAATTCCTCCATATTGAATGTTTATAAAAGCCTAAAGAATTCTTCAAAATTTTTTACACACAACGAATTTATTTCACTCTCAAGAATTCTTTTATTTTTCCCTCAAAAATTTTCAAATGTTTCAGTGATAGAAGAATGCAATGTTTGTTCGTTGATCACTACATAGGTACTATTGCTGCGATTATTTTGTTGTTCTATCCTGAGAGACAGTGACATGCGTTTCTCCAAGTGCCATAGGAGCGACCGAATCGGTCTTTAAGGAAACTACAAAAACATGCCTCAACATCTAATAAAACTTAATTCCCTTATTCGATTGTTGGTTTTTCAAAAACTTATTTATTTAATTATTTTCAGATTTAATGCTTTAAATTAATATAAATATTTATTTAATTTGTTTTATTTAGATCTAGTGTTTTACATAAATATAAATATTTGTTTATATTATTTGTTTAGATCTTATATTTAACATTTATATTTGTTTGTCAACATGTTTTGTCCAATAAAATTATCTTTATGGTAGATCCACTTTTGAATTATATTAACACTGCAAATTATTCTGATGAGTCTTACTGAAATTGTTCTTTTGATGAAATTGTGGGTCAATGTTATTTCGTAATTTCTCTTTTTAACCCATAAATATATATATATATATATATATCTGCAATGCTATTGTATATATTATTGTTACTCAAATATGTTGATAGATATATAGGTTTAATTTGGGACAAAATTATGAACATATAAATGCAGGTAAAAAAAAAAACATTTAAATTTTAAGTTCCATATGACACTAAAATGGTTAGAAATTGGGTGTGTTTAAGTGTCCTCAACCACAAACATTCCGCTTGGTCTTGTTTCCGTGGAATTTCAAATTATGGAAAATTTTCAGTATTGACTATACTGGGCATTTTACAAGGAAACTCCCTTTTTTTTCTAAAATTACGGAAATAGGCTGACTTTTTAATTATTTACCGGATTAGGCCGTTTTCTCTGAAATCGCGTCCACGTCAGTGACTTTATTGTCCATGTCAGCAAAAAGCTCCCCCAGGGAAGCGTTTTGTCCACGTCAGCAGAAATCGAGTCCTTGAGGGTGCGCTTTGCGGCGTGGACAAAACGCTTCCCTAGGGAAGCGTTTTTGCCCGTTCAACTGTCAAAAATTTGACCGTGATACTTCCAACGGTCAGGAAAAAAAAAACTATAAAATGGCCCCCCTAATTCATTTTTTCACACAAATCACTCTCAAATTCTCTAATTCTCTCAAAATTTCAATCCCCTCCTTTATTTTTCACACAATTCTTTGTTTAATCTCGATTTTCTTTCAATATTCCCTTAAAAAATCTATCAATTTTTAGTGAACATTTCTTAAAATTCCATCAAAATTTTATCAAATTTCTCTGTTTAAAATTTTTTTGAATTTAATATTTTAAATTAAAAATTACCATCGTGCTAGCAATGGCGGAGAACTAATTGTCTTGATAATAAGCACATCTCCGTTGAGCAAATGAAAATGGTAAGTGATACTTTAATTTATTTATGAAAATTTAATTTTCATTTATGCAAATTTAATTTTTTTAATTTAATTTTCAGTTATGATGTTTGCATTAATTAATTTATGCAATTTTAATTAATTTTTGTTTTATAATTTTTTATAATAGTCTGTAGATCGGGTGTTAGAATGTTACATTCGTAATATGCCTAATCCTCCATCGCCCTTGATCGAGAATTACTTGTGGGAAGCGAGATTCTGGCACGTGGCTACGATAGGCCGGGGGTGCAAGTTGGACCCGAAACTAATCAGTGCGTTGATAGAGAGGTGGAGACCCGAGAAGCATACTTTTGATCTTCCATGCGGAGAATGTACTATCTCTGTGCAAGACGTGCATTTGCAATTGGGATTGCCGGTGGATGGGTACGCAGTCACCGGATCCGCATCATCTACTGATTGAAGCGCCGTATGCTACGAGCTTTTGGGTGCTATACCAGATTATATTAACGGAGGTCGGATCCAGATGGGTTGGTTACGAGACACATTCCCGGAGCCGAGTACGCCTTAAATCGACATTATGCATGTGGGCTGGAGGCGAGTACGCCTTGAATCGCATATTTTCTTCTTCATCATCTGAACCCCCTTCGACATCTTCAGGTATGGTTGGAACAGTCTCTGGTTCAGAAAATAATGCAATTTCTGCACCATCGGGGCCAGCCTCTCGAGGTGGATCCGCATCGGACTCATCATCTGACCGATCATCATGTGCAACATACGAGGTCCCCTCACCGGTAGACATCGTGGGGAGTACATCATCCCTCCTTGTGGACGTTTCACAACGTCTCCAATCAGATGTGGATTGCCAACCACTTGAAGTTGATCTCATTCCCCAGTACGTATTTCCAGCATCAAACATCGACCCACTAAGGTGCATGTCCCATCCACTAACGGAGTGTCATGTAGGGGTCGGGTGTTCCATACTGCTACCAAATACGGGCGCTTCCGTGTTTTGCCACCCACTAACGGAGTGCCGGGCAGGGGTCATGTATTCCTCTCCACCAGTAGTAAATGTTGAAGTTCCAAATGCATCATTTGGCGATAAAAATTGTACATATAACTCAAGATAGGGTGATCCACTATCGAGATGAGTCTGCACCATTGCCTCTAAGCTCCGATCACCTTTGATGTCGAATGATTCGTATGTCACCGGATCAACAGAAGCACAAAATCGATACTTAATACACAAAACTTTCATTGGCGTCGTTCCAAAGATTTTGTGCCTAATTCTTTTACGAAGTTCTGTCAAATCTATGTTCGTTAAAACCGGTCTCATTGTATACTCGATAAAAACAACAACCTTGTTCTCGGTGTTCTGAGACCTCACCATCATAGTAAATAACAACACTAATACATTCACTAATCTTAGATTTCTATTCTTGTTTATCTCTCAATTTTTTTTTTACTGTAAGTTATGCAACCTGAGAATAAAATTTGGCTCATTTATAGCCTCAATTTTTCTACGAACTACTGTAGCAAAAAGCGTCCACGTGGGAGTTTTTTTGAAATTTTCTTGTGATGCATCCCGCTTGAAGCGTTTTGACACTATTTGTTCGAAACGTCTACTCGTAATTATTTTTCACGAACTCATCGTAGCAAAAGCGCCTCTACGTGGGAGCTTTTTTCCGAAATTTTGCTGACAGTGCATCCTGCTTGAAGCGTTTTTGACACTATTTGTTCAGAAACGTCTATTCAGAATTATTTTTCTACGAACTACTGTAGCAAAAGCACGTCCACGTGGGAGCTTTTTTCCGAAATTTTGTTAACAGTGCATCCTGCTTGAAGCGTTTTTGACACTATTTGTTCAGAAACGTCTACTCAGAATTATTTTTCTACGAACTATTGTAGCAAAAGCGCGTCCACGTGGGAGCTTTTTCCAAAATTTTCTTGACGGTGCATCTCGCTTGAAGCGTTTTGACACTATATGTTCGAAACGTCTACTCAATTAACCTAAACTAACCTAAGTTAATCAATTAACGCTCATTTAATCAAATGATTAATCGAAACAATCAAGTAATCGAATTATTTTCTAATATTAAAATAGTATGTAAACCATTATGTATCAATTAACCCTAAATTAATCAATTAACGCTCATTTAATCGAATAACCTAATTTAATTAACTAACCATAAACCCTAAACTCTAATTTAGCATTTAGTATTTAAAATTAATAGTTAATTTTATGAATTAACCCTAAAATCCTAAACCACTAACCATAAACCTTAAAATACTAACCATAAACCCTAAACCACTAACCATAAACCCTAAAACAACTAATTGAAAAAAGGGGCAAAAACGCTCCCCGGGGAAGCATTTTACTGACATGGACAATAAGTCACGCTGACATGGACGCGATTTCAGGGAAAATGGCCTAATCCGGTAAATAATTAAAAAGTCGGCCTATTTCCGTAATTTTAGAAAAAAAAAAGGGATTTTCCTTGTAAAATGCTCGACTATACTTTTACTCCACAAAAAATGGTGATTAGGTGAGAAAGACTATGACTATCAATTGTCTATTCACTCCACACTTGCTGTTGCTTCCTCCTATCACTCTCACCCAAACTTAACTTACAAGCAATGTGGAAGTTTCGGACATTTGTGGGACAATGTACAATAATTCCACACCATTTACAGTATTGACTACGTTTACTTGAGGGAAAAGAAAGACATGAAAGCTGGAAATTTTAACTAGTTTGTACGGTCAATGAAGCTAACTAAAAGCCATTTAGGATATCAATTCCTGTAATTGGATTAATCTCATGGTTGCTGCAATGTTTTGACAGTGTAATCGAATGTTAAATATGTTACTCTGCAATACTATTGTAAATATTACTCCTAAATTTGTTGATAGATATATAGGTTTGGCACAAAATTAAGAATACGCAAAGGCTTAAACCATACCTTATATTCATGAATTCTCATCATCACATGTTTATAAATGGAACTCAAACTTGAATAATTGAATCTTCTGTAATTCAAAATGTCTTTGTTGGACTACTCATTGAGTTGTTATCTGCAGGTTTAAGTATATGCTTGTAGTTCCCAACTGATTATGGTAAGGCATTGGAGGTCAATAGATAATGAAATTCAATCCTACTTTATTCATATGTGGGTTTGCTTTGTTTAGTGTTTACTACCATTTTATAGCTAACAACAATCTGCAGTGTGTTCCAATTCACTGTTTAATTTCTCATGCTTTCTTTTTCTTTTCCCCATCTTTTATGAGACATTTATGGTGAGCATTAGCAGAGATTATGAGACCAAAAAAAAAAATTTACTTTATTTAATTGGTTATAAGCCTAAGATTAACAATTATGAGATAACTATTGCAATTCTTTTCCTTAGGTATCATGATGTAGTCATATCACATCTCAATTGGATATGTATATTTATAGACTTTCACAGTTTTGGTTTGTACATTAATAATGATACCATGATAGTCATTTCTTCGCTTTTTTATTTATTTATAGCTAGTCCCAATTTTGGGCGTGACACAATTACTTAGAAACTAAATCTATTTTGTAAGTAAAAATAGTTTGATTCATTCTTCACATAATTAATGTTTCTGTTGTGGAAATATTGTATTTTGTGGAAGGATTGTTTATCTATTTTTGTAACTACTAAATTTGTTATCTTCATTTCTTGCTAACCTATTTTGTTTTTTGCATTACTAAGTTTCAGTAATTAATTGATGTTGTTTTTGCCAAACTTTGAGAAGTGTTAGTTCATCTTTAATTAAGAGATTATGAATAATCTCTGAATGAAAATGAGACCCTAACACCATATTTCCCCAAAACTATATTCTATACAGATAAAAATAGCAAAACTTCTTTCAAAGCTGGAATAGCTCAGTTGGCTAGAGCGTGTGGCTGTTAACCACAAGGTCGGAGGTTCAAGCCCTCCTTCTAGCGTCTTCCTTTTTGGTTAAATTTCATCTTTGGTCCCTTTAAATTCCTTTTTGCTTTAATTTGATTGCTTTCTAGCGTTGCAAATTACACAACAGTCTTCAAATGTCTTATTAAATTCTCACTTTTATGAGTGCTCCAATAAAATTCCTCTTAGTTTATATTTGAATTTCAAACTTAATAAAATTAAATTTCTTAAATTATTGATATATGTTTAGACATTATTACTGCCTTCTTTCTCAAATCTTAAAATTTCTAATATAAAATGGTTAAATTTCAATTAAGCTTGAAATTGGGGACATGGGATCCACCAATTGTACCTCAATTCACATCAACTTTGTTACCGAACTACCTTTACTCTAGAAATAGAGGGAAAAAAGAGACATGCATGCTTGAAATTCCAACTTTTTCTGCACCATCAACATCTTGATTTCCATGTTAGCTATAAACTTAAACTGTTAATTCATTAGATCGTCAAATATTTCATGAACATGCCATCACTGGGAATACACCATGCACAATGCTAAAGATAAAAACATATGGTTAAATTGGTCAAGGCAAAACATTAGACACACTTGTAAAAAAAATTATGAAAATACAACAGAGATCACTCGGACATTTTGTTCTCCTTTAGTGAGCAGTTGCAAAGATTATTGAGACTAAATTGAAAGCCATGAAAGAAGACATAAACAACACCGCCATACAAAATGTTACACTCAAACAAACCATTACAGATAGTACGAAATGCAATGAAAGACAGAGGAATTGGTACAATAATAAAGACAGACACATACCAATGCAACCCTTCACCATAGGCAAAACGGTCTACAAAACAAGAAATTATGAAAATACAACACTAATTCTTCAACATCATTTGCAGTAATTAGATCCATCTTCGTCTATTGATGCGATTTCCTTTCTTTGACTTTCTTCTTCGCCTCTTCTTATGTTGGTTTTCAACCAAATTCACCAACCATTTCGGCTTACCAGTTTGGAAAACAACATATCCCATGGACATTCCGAACACTACTCCGCATCCATAACCTATCAACACTACTTTCCAGCCAAAAGCAATATTTGATTTTGAGCCGTCTTTTTCAAGCACATTTGGAGGTGCTGGCTCAATGATGTTGCAACCTTTCGAGATTGGAAACCCACATAGTCCCTTATTTCCTTCATATGAATCAGTTCCAAATGTGTTGAATTGTTTGCCTTGAGGAATCTGACCATGGAGTTGATTTTCAGAAACATTTAAGGACGAAAGAAATGGCAAATCTGCCAATCTATTTGGAATCGTCCCAGACAACCTGACTAATTTGCCAATCTAATGTACAATGACTAATTTGGAATCTGCCAATCTAATGTACAATGACTAATTTGCTCACTTTTTGGTAGAGGGGATAAAATGCAATCTGACACCTAGTACAGGGGCCTCCATGGTATTTTTACCGGAATATCTCCAGGCACTAGACAATGCAAACCAAATGCCCTGTTATGCAAATATTGTGCTAGTAATTAAGTTGACATACAGAACAAAGACTTTAGAGACAATTGTAACCATGAACAAACAAAGAAGCAATAAGAGATAGAGAAACACAATAAGGTCATCACCTGTCATTGCAGCAGAGTAAAGCAAGCCTCCATATTTCTGAAAAATATATGAAAAAAAAAAAGGATCATTACTTTCATATCTAATTTCTTCATAGTATTAGGACAAACTAAACAATGGATATATCACATTATTAAGACTTAGCTAAGGTACCGCAGATATACATTCAAATGATCAATCATAAAGGATGAACTAGGAGGCCCAATGATCAATCAAAATTACACCTAAACAACTAAAATAAATAGAGAAAATCCTTTAAAAAATCAATTTCTAAACAAAATCAAACTCACATCATTAGCAGAAGCATCTTCACTAGGAGTATAACTCGCCGCAGCCCGCAATGCCTTTGCTTTATGATCTACTTCCTCACATGAACACTCTGCAAATCATATTAAATTCTTTTTTTTAAAAAAAAACCACTTTTAATCATATAAAAAAAACCCAAAATCACAAATGATCCGATCTTTTTAAAAGGGGAAAAAGAAACTTACTATAAGAGAGATAACCAGCATAGCCAGTAGTTCCAGTAACACCTGCAATGAGTCCGTACTTAACAAAGCTCCAAATTTTCCCTCCCGAAACCTGTGGGGCAACTTCTGGCGCCGGAGGAGGAGGTGTAGACCGATCGGAGAGAATGGATTGTGAAGAAATTATTGTTCCTTTAGAAGGATCCGAAGAAGAAGAAACCACTCCTGAACATAAACCCCTTTGAGAAATAATCTTTGAACTGAAATTATTTGAAATTGTTCCAGATCTAAGAACAATGGAAGACATTTTTATTAGAGTTTTTGAAACACTACTCCGCATCCATAACCTATCGACACCACTTTCCAACCTAAAGTGATGTTTGAGTCTAAACCATCTTTTTCAAGCACATTTGGACAAAAACAAATTATTTTATTTAATCGGTTATAAGCTCCTTAGTGTAATCATATCACATCTCACTTAGAATTAGGTATGTATATTTCTACACTTTCACAGATTTAGTTTGTACATTCATAATGATACCATAATCGTCATTTCTCTACTTTTTTATTATTATTCCTAGTTTCAAATTTGGGGATGACACAATAACTTAGAAACTAAATCTATTTTTAAGCAAAAATAGTTTGATTCATTCTTCACATAATTGATGTTTTTGTTGTGAAAGTATTGTATTTTCAGTAATCCATCAAGTATATTCAGTGTTTTATACAATAGATTTGGATTTTATTATTGTATTTTGTGGAAGGATGGTTTATTTATTTTTGTAACTACTAAGTTTTTTATCTTCATTTCTTGCTAACCTATTTTATTTTTGCATTACTAAATTTCAGTAATTAATTGATGATGTTTTTGCCAAACTTTGAGAGGTGTTGGTTCATCTTTAATTAAGAGTATGAATAATCTCTAAATGAAAATGAGACCCTAACACCATATTTCCCCAAAAATGTATTATGTACACATAACAATAACAAAATTTTTCTCGAAGCTGGAGCGTGTGGCTGTTAACCACAAGGTCGGAGGTTCAAGCCCTCTTTCTACTGTCTTACTTTTTTTGGTAAAATTTCATCTTTGGCCACTTTAAATTCCTTTTTGCTTTAATTTGATTGCTTTCTAGCTTTGTAAATTACACAACACTCTTCAAACGTCTTATTAAATTCTCGCTTTTAGGAGTGCTATGTTACTCCAATAAAATTCTTCTTAGTTTATATTTGAATTTCAAACTTAATAAAATTAAATTTCTTAAATTATTGATATATTTTTTGTTGGGTATGGGTCCCACTATGTGGGGAACCCATAATTTCTACCACATTTTATTGTGATTTGTCAAAAGCCATTTTTGTTTGCTTTTACGTGGATGTGGGCAGCATTTCTTCAGAGAGCCAAAATCTCAATTTCAAACAGAGAGAAAGAGAGAAGAGAAAAAATCAGTTTTTCAAATTTGATGCAGCAGTGATCAACTCTTCGATCGAAAGTCCATCCGTGGTTCGATTGAGTTGATTTTTGGGCAGCAGCTAGGCGATAAGGTGTTCTTGACTTTGAACAGTCGGATTTTTCATCCGAGTCTTGTAGCGTCAGAAATAACAATTTTTCAGCAGCTGCATTTTTGGTGATGTCCTCTCATTTTTCCCTCTTTTGCTAAAGATTACATATTGTTGGCTAGGGGTGTGCAAAATTCGGGTAAAACTGAAAAAATTCGATTAACCGACCGAATTCGGTTAATCGGTCGATTAACCAATTAATTCTTATCGGGTCGATTAATAATTTTTGAATTTTCGATTAACGGTTAATTGGTTTCGGCCGTCGTTTAATCAAATATTTTGGTTAACCGAAAATATTAATAAATAAATTTATAATATATAAATAATCCACTATTTATTCAAACTCAATTCAACATAAACCCAAATACCCAATCTAATATATATTAACCCAAGTATCCAACCCAACCTAATCATAAAAATTACAAATAATGTAATAAATAAAGATAAAAATCTAAAAATAAAAAATATAAAAAATATAATTTTATACAAATAATTCGGTTAATTCGGTTAATTCGGGTAATTCGGGTAATTCGGTTAATTCGGTTAATTCAATTAATTCAGTTGATTCGATTAATTTTATACTTATTTTAACCAAAAATAAAAAATATATATTTTTCGGCTAATTCGGTTAACTGACCGAATTAACTGAAAAAATTTCGGTTCGATTAATTTTTTTTGAAAAAATTTCGGTTCGATTAACGGTTAAAAATTTTGAAGGGTCGGTTAATTCTGTTAATGTCATTTCGGGTCGGTTAACCGATTGAACACCCCTATTGTTGGCCTTGTTGAAGCTGAATGCTTGTTGTAGACTTGATATTGTGATCTTGTAGCTGAACATTTGATGCTAGTGGAGCTTTTGATCGGACTCTAAAGTCCCGTGGTTTTTACCCTTGATTTAGAAAGGTTTTCCACGTAAAAATACCGGTGTCTCTATTTATTTTTGTTGTCGTTGCATTAGTTGATTTGTGGTTGATTAAGGTTACTAGAGAACATATTTTGTGCTATTGTGCTTGCCATAATTTTTTACAGGAGTTATAGGGAGAGAAAGAACACCGGTTGTGCTTCGCTTTGTTTCGATTGTTCGGTTTCTTCCCAACAAACTGGTATCGGAGCTTGGTTTTGTGTCAGATAATTATGGAAATTAATACGAGCAAGATGATTATGTTGAATGGCACAAATTATCAACTTTGGCAGAATAAAATGAAGGATTTGTTATTTGTGAAAGCTTTGCATCTTCCTGTCTTTACTACTCAAAAACCCGATTCGAAAAGTGATGAAGAATGAGAATTTAAGCATCAACAAGTGTGTGGTTTTATTCGGCAATTTGTTCAAAAAAAATGTTTACAACCACATTGATCAGGAGACACATGCTCGAACATTGTGGGAAAAGCTTGAAAGCTTGTATGCTTCGAGGTCGGGCAATAAGAAGTTGTTTTTGCTGAAGAAAATGATGGCGTTAAAATACAAAGAAGGAATGTCTATAGCTGACCATGTTAGTGAATTTCAGAATGTGATGAATCAGTTGCTTGGTATGGGTGTCAAATTTGATGACGAGATTTTAGGGCTTTGGTTGCTTGCTACTTTATCACTCTTGGGAGACCTTTCGGGTCTCGCTCATTAATTCTGCCCCACAGGGTATTATTACTTTGGATTTGGCTAAGAATGGTGTGTTAAATGAAGATGTTAGAAGAAGATCTCAGGGTTCTACATCACAGTCCGAGGTGTTGGTTATCGAGAACAGGGGGAGGAACAAAGACAAAGATGGAAAGGGTAGAGATAAAAGCCGAAGCAAGTCAAGATCGAGATACAAGAACCTTGAGTGTCATCATTGTGGTAAGAAAGGTCATATCAAGAAATATTGCTTCAAGTAGAAGAAAGAGAACAAAGGTGGTGGTGATAAACACGATCGGAATGATGATGAAAAATCCGAACGTGTTGCTACTGTTACTCGTGAAGATCTGTTAGTTATTTGTGATGAAAATTGGGTCAACCTAGCATGTGACGAGACTAGTTAAGTGATTGATTCTGGTGCATCACTCCATGTCACGTCGAGGAAAGAATTCTTCACATCTTATACTCTTGGTTATTTTGGGGTATTGAAGATAGGTAATGACGGTTTGGTTTCAGTTATTGGTATGGGAGATGTTAGCCTGGTGAATAACAATGGAACAAAGTTAACTCTCAAGGATGTCAGACATGCACCGGATATCCGTTTGAATTTGATTTCTGCAGGAAAGCTTGATGATGAGGGATTCTGTAACACCTTCAGTGAAGGGCAGTGGAAGCTGACTAAAGGCTCCTTGGTTGTGGCTCGAGAAAAGAAAAGCTCAAATTTGTACTTGATGCAAGCTTTGACTTCTCGAGAGACAATGAATGTGACAGTGTATGACAGCTCAACTAAGTTGTGGCATAAACAACTCAGTCACATGAGTGAGAAGGGGCTTAACTGTTTAGCAAAGAAGAATCAACTTTCGGGTTTGAAGAATGCTACACTGAAGAATTGTGCTCATTGTCTAGCAGGAAAACAGAGAAGAGTTTCATTTAGAAGCCATCCTCCTCATAAAAAATCAGAGTTGCTAGAGTTGGTCCATTCTGATGTTTGTGGTCCGATAAAAGTAAGATCACATGGTGGTGCACTTTATTTTGTGACTTTCATTGATGACTGTTCAAGAAAGCTATGGGTTTACACGTTGAAGTCTAAAAATAAAGTCTGTGAGGTGTTTAAACAATTTCAAGCATCAGTCGAAAGAGAAACAGGAAAAAAGTTGAAGTGCATTCGTACTGATAATGGTGGCGAGTACACAGGGTTGTTTCATGAGTATTGTCTGCAACAGGGAATCAGACATCAGAGAACACCACCAAAGACTTTACAGTTAAATAGGTTAGTTGAAAGAATGAACCGAACATTGATTGAGAGAGTCAGATTTTTGTTGTCAGATGCAAAGTTGCCAAGATCGTTTTGGGCTGAAGCTTTGAATACAGTGACACATGTGATAAATTTGTCTCCTAGTGTTCCTTTGAAAGGTGATGTGCCAAATAGAGTTTGGATTGGTAAAGACGTGTCATATGATCACCTATGTGTGTTCGGTTGTAAAGCATTTGTTCATGTTCCAAAGAATGAAAGATCCAAGTTGGATGTCAAGGCTCGACAATGCATTTTTATTGGTTATGGTCTAGATGATGAGTTTGGTTATAGACTCTATGATCCAGTTCAGAAGAAACTCATAAGAAGTAGAGATGTTGTCTTCATTGAGGATCAGACCATTGATGACATTGATAAGACAGAGAAAGTAGATACACAATGTAGTGGTGACTTGATTGATGTGAATCTGGTTCCCTTAAATTCTTCACCAGATCCTATCCAGGATAATGTGCATGGTGATGTTAGTGATGACCATCAGAATATAGGTGACTTTGATACTCCCATGGATGATGTTGTGAATGATCAACAACAAGCACCTATAGCTCCACCAGCAGTTCCACTTCGAAGATTTTCCAGAGATCGACGATCTTCTGTCAAGTATTCTTCTAATGAATATGTTCTTTTGATTGACGGGGGAAAGAGTGAATGCAAAGATCAGTGGGTTGAAGCGATGAAAGACGAACTTCAATCCTTGCATGAGAACCATACCTTTGAATTGGTGAAACTACCTAAGGTAAAAGAGTTTTGAAGAATCGATGGGTTTACAGGTTCAAGCAAGAAGAGAAGTCTTCATCTCCACGATACAAGGCTAGATTGGTCGTCAAGGGTTATACCTAGAAAAAGGGGGTTGATTTTGAAGAAATATTTTCTCCGGTTGTGAAGATGTCCTCTATCAGAACTATACTGAGTTTGGCAGCTTGTTATGACTTAGAGGTTGAACAAATGTATGTGAAAACTGCTTTTCTTCATGGTGACTTGGAAAAAGAGCTTTACATGGAGCAGCTAGAGAGTTTTGTTGCACAAGGGAAAGAGGACTATGTGTGCAGATTGAAGAAGAGCTTGTATGGCTTGAAGCAAGCTCCAAGGTAATGGTACAAGAAGTTTGAGTCTGTTATGGGGGAGCAAGGCTACAAGAAGACTACTTCTGATCATTGTGTATTTGTTAAGAGATTCACTGGTGATGATTTTATTATTCTTTTGCTCCATGTTGATGATATGTTTATTGTTGGTCAGAATGCTTGTAGAATTGAGAAGTTGAAACAAGAGTTGAGTAAATCCTTTGCAATGAAGGATTTGGGGCCAGCAAAGTAAATTCTTGGCATAAGATTGACACGTGATAGAAAGGCCAAGAAATTATGGTTATCACAAGAGAGTTACATTGAGAAAGTACTTCAAAGGTTTAGTATGGACAAGGCTAAAGCGGTGAATGCTCCCTTTGCTATGCACTTCAGATTGAGTGTTAAGCATAGTCCTTCCACAGAAAAGAAGAAGGAAGAGATGTAAAAAATTCCTTACTATTCAGTTTGGGTAGTTTGATGTATGCAATGGTTTGCACGAGACCAGACTTGGCTTATGCCGTTGGTACAGTTAGTCGGTTTCTTTCTAATCTAGGCAGAGAGCATTGAAATGCAGTGAAGTGGATTATGAGATATCTTTGTGGCACTTCCAACATGAAACTTTGTTTCGGCAATGAGAAACCTATTCTTGTTGGGTATACAGATTCAGATATGGCCGGAGACATTGACTCGAGGAGATCTACTTCAAGTTACTTAGGGCTAGTTTGGCAATGCTTTTGAAAAGTGCTTTTGAAAAGTGCTGTGAAAAAGTGCTTTTGAGAAGTGCTTTTAAAAAATTTGGTTTAAAATTTGAGTGTTTAGCATTCTTTGTAAAAAGTACTTTTGAGAAATAAAATGTCCATTTTAGACATGTTATTATCAAGTAACAAATATACATTTAAATAATAT
Organism: Gossypium herbaceum; assembly: GCA_025502765.1. Classification (NCBI taxonomy): domain Eukaryota; kingdom Viridiplantae; phylum Streptophyta; class Magnoliopsida; order Malvales; family Malvaceae; genus Gossypium; species Gossypium herbaceum. The sequence goes on along the minus strand of CP106692.1, from coordinate 813,195 downwards.
TTAAATTAGTTAATATTATTATATTTTAGTAAGAATATAAAAATATATTATAATTTTTGTTAATATTTTAATATATAAAATATAAATTTTAAATATTTTTAAGCAATAAATATTAATTATTTATAAAATTTAATTAGAATATATAAACTATATTTTAAATATTTAAATATAACTATTAAATATTTGTAATTAGCATTTTAAAAATATTTTTTATTTTTAATTAATAATTTTAACACATTTGTAATTAAGTACCAAGAAAAAAAAAGGAGAAGTACTCTATTATTGAAGGGTTGAAAAAGTAATTAAGCACTAAAAGAACTTCTGGGAGAGAAAAAGCTAAAAATTTTAACTTCTCCTTTTCAGAAGTGCACTCCTGAAAAGCTAAAAATTTCAGACAAAAGCAACTTGTTCTGCACAGCTTTTCTTCCAGAAGTGCTTTTGGAGCCAGAAGTACTTTTGAAAAGCAATGCAGAACTGGCCTTTAATCACTTATGCAGGGGGAGCTGGGGGCATGGCAATCGAGACTGCAAAAGTGTGTTGCATTGTCCACCACTGAATTAGAGTTTATTGCAGCAACCGAAGCGTATAAGGAGATGCTTTGGATGAAGAAATTTGTGCATGAGCTTGGTTTTACTCAGAAGAAGTATGTCCTGTATTGCGATAGCCAGAGTGCTATTCATCTTGGTAAGAACTCAACTTTCCATGTTAAATATAGGCATATTGATGTGAGGTACCATTGGATACGAGATGTTCTTGAAGCTAAACTGTTAGAGCTTCTAATGATAATGGTGCTGATATGTTGACGAAGGCCTTACCAAGAGGAAAGTTTGAAGCATGTTGTTTGACCTCCGGCATGGAGGCATTCCTTACATAGTTGGAGGAGGAGAATTGTTGGGTATGGGTCCCACTATGTGGGGAACCCATATTTTCTGCCACAATGTATTGTCTTTTTTTTGGATTTGTCAAAAGCTATTTTTTTGGGCTTTTACGTGGATGTGGGCAACATTTCTTCACAGAGACAAAATCTCAATTTCAAACAGAGAGAAGAGAAAAAATTAGTTTTTCAAGTTTGGTGCAGCAGTGATCAACTCTTCGATCGAAGGTCCATCCGTGGTTCGATTGAGCTAATTTTTGGACAGTAGCTAGGCGATAAAGAGTTCTTGACTTTGTACGGTCGAATTTTTCATCCGAGTCTTGTAGCATCAGAAATAACCATTTTTCAGCAGCTGCATTTTTGGTGATGTCCTCTCATTTTTTTCTCTTTTGCTAAAGATTACATATTGTTGGCCTTGTTGAAGCTGAATGCTTATTGTAGGCTTGATATTGTGATCTTGTAGCTGAATATTTGATGATAGTGGAGCTTTTGATCGGACTCAAAGTTCCGTGGTTTTTACCTGATTTAGAGGGGTTTTCCACGTAAAAATACTGGTGTCTCTATTTATTTTTGTTGTGATTGCATTAGTTAATTTGTGGTTGATTAAAGTTGCTAGAGAACATATTTTGTGCTATTGTGCTTGCCATAATTTTTGACAGGAGTTATAGGGAGAGAAAGAACACCAATTGTGCTTCGCTTTGTTTCAGTTGTTCGGTTTCTTCCCAACATTTTTAGACATTATTACTACCTTCATTCTCAAATATAAAATAGTTAAATTTTAATTAAGCCTACGTAAAGGAAATTAGGGACATTGGATCCACCAATTGTACCTCAATTCACATCAACTTCGTTACCGAACTATTAATCAAGAATGGTAGTGAATAAATAAGGAAAAACAATCTAGATTCAGAACCACAATAAATCATATTAAATTCATGATTTTGTAATATATATCTCTGCAGCTTGATGTTGGGAAGAAACTGAACAACCGAAACAAAGCAAAAGCATAACCAGTGTTCTTTCTCTCCCTATAACTCCTGTCAAAAATTATGGCAAGCACAATAGCACAAAATATGTTCTCTAACAACCTTAATCAAGCACAAATCAACTAATGCAACCACAACAAAAATAAATAGAGACACCGGTATTTTTACGTGGAAAACCCTTCTAAATCAAGGGTAAAAACCACGGGATTTTAGACTCCGATCAAAAGCTCCACTATCATCAAATGTTCAACTTCAAGATCACAATTTCAAACCTACAACAAGCATTCAACTCCAACAAGACTAACAATATGTAATCATTAGCAAAAGAGAGAAAAATGAGAGGACATCACCAAAAATGCAGCTGCTGAAAAACGGTTATTTCTGACGCTACAAGACTCAGATGAAAAATTCAACCGTACAAAGTCAAGAACTCCTTATCGCCTAGCTACTGTCCAAAAATCAGCTCAACCGAACCACGGATGGACCTTCGATCGAAGAGTTGATCACTGTTGCACCAAACTTGAAAAACTAATTTTTTCTTTTCTCTATCTCTCTGTTTGAAATTGAGATTTTGGCTCTGTGAAGAAATGTTGCCCACATCCATGTAAAAGCCCAAAAAAATAGCTTTTGACAAATCCAAAAAAAAGACAACACATTGTGGCAGAAAATATGGATTCCCCACATAGTGGGACCCATACCCAACAATTCTCCCCCTCCAACTATGTGGGGAATGCCTCCATACCGGAGGTCAAACAACATGCTTCAAACTTTCCTCTTGGTAAGGCATTCGTCAACATATCAGCACCATTATCATTAGTGTGTATCTTCTCAAGCTCTAACAGCTTAGCTTTAAGAATATCTCGTATCCAATGGTACCTCACATCAATATACCTATATCTAGCATGAAAAGTTGAGTTCTTACCAAGATGAATAGCACTCTAGCTATCACAATACAGGACATACTTCTCCTAAGTAAAACCAAGCTCATGCACAAACTTCTTCATCCAAAGTATCTCCTTACACGCTTCGTTTGCTGCAATAAACTCTAATTCGGTGGTGGACAATTCAACACACTTTTGCAGTCTCGATTGCCATGCCACAGCTCCCCTTGCATAAGTGATTAAGTAACCTGAAGTAGATCTCCTCGAGTCAATGTCTCCGGCCATGTCTGAATCTGTATACCCAACAAGAATAGGTTTCTCATTGCCGAAACAAAGTTTCATGTTGGAAGTGCCACAAAGATATCTCATAATCCACTTTACTGCATTCCAATGCTCTCTGCCTGGATTAGAAAGAAACCGACTAACTGTACCAACGGCATAAGCCAAGTCTGGTCTTGTGCAAAACATTGCATACATCAAACTACCCAAACTGAAGAGTAAGAAATTTTTTACATCTCTTCCTTCTCCTTTTCTGTGGAAGGAATATGCTTAACATTTAATCTGAAGTGCATAGCAAAGGGAGTATTCACCGCTTTAGCTTTGTCAATACTAAACCTTTGAAGTACTTTCTCAATGTAACTCTCTTGTGATAACCATAATTTCTTGGCCTTTTGTATCACGTGTCAATCTTATGCCAAAAATTTGCTTTGTTAGCCCCAAATCCTTCATTGTAAAGAATTTACTCAACTCTTGTTTCAACTTCTCAATTCTAGAAGCATTCTGACCAACAATAAGCATATCATCAACATAGAGTAAAAGGATAATAAAATCATCACCAGAGTATCTCTTAACAAACACACAATGATCAGAAGTAGTCTTCTTGTAGCCTTGCTCCCCCATAACAGACTCAAACCCATCGATTCTTCAAAGCTCTTTTACCCTTAGGCAGTTTCACCAATTCAAAGGTATGGTTCTCATGCAATGATTGAAGTTCGTCTTTCATCGCTTCAACCTACTGATCTTTGCATTCTCTCTTCATAGCCTCTTCATAACATCCAGGTTCTCCCCCGTCAATCAAAAGAACATATTCATCAGAAGAATACCTGACAGAAGATCGTCAATCTCTAGAAGATCTTTGAAGTGAAACTGCTGGTGGAGCTATAGGTGCTTGTTGTTGATCATTCACAACATCATCCATGGGAGTATCAAAGTCACCTATATTCTGATGGTTATCACTAACATCACCATGCACATCATCCTAGATATGATCTGGTGAAGAGTCTAGAGGAACCGGATTCACATCGATCAAGTCACCACTACCTTGTGAATCCACTTTCTCTGTCTTATCAATATTATCAATGGTCTAATCCTCAATGAAGACAACATCTCTACCTCTCACGAGTTTCTTCTGAACTGGATCATAGAGTCTATAACCAAACTCACCATCTAGACCATAACAAATAAAAATGCATTGTCGAGCCTTGGCATCCAACTTGGATCTTTCATCTTTTGGAACATGAACAAATACTTTACAACCGAACACACGTAGGTGATCATATGACACGTCTTTACCAAGCCAAACTCTATCTCACACATCACCTTTCAAAGGAACACTAAGAGACAGATTTATCACGTGTCACTGTATTCAAAGCTTCAGCCCAAAACGATCTTGGCAACTTTGCATCTGACAACAAACATCTGACTCCCTCAATCAATGTTCGGATCATTCTTCAGCTAACCCATTTAACTGTGGAGTCTTTGGTGGTGTTCTCTGATGTCTGATTCCCTGTCGCAGACAATACTCATGAAACGACCCTGTGTACTCGCCACCATTGTCAGTACGAATGCACTTCAACTTCTTCCCTGTTTCCCTTTCAACTGATGCTTGAAACTGTTTAAACACCTCACAGACTTGATTTTTAGACTTCAAAGTGTAAACCCATAGCTTTAGTCACAAAATAAAGTACACTACCATGTGATCTTACTTTTATCGGACCACAAACATTTGAATGGACCAACTCTAGCAACTCTGATTTTCTATGAGGAGGATGACTTCTAAATGAAACTCTTCTCTGTTTTTCTGCTAGACAATGAGCACAATTCTTCAATGTAGCATTCTTCAAACCCGAAAGTTGATTCTTCTTCGCTAAACAGTTAAGCCCCTTTTCACTAATGTGACTGAGTCGTTTATGCCACAACTCAGTTGAACTGTGATTCTTTGTCACATTCACCATCTCTCGAGAAGTCAAAGCTTGCATCAAGTACAAATTTGAGCTCTTCTTTCCTCAAGCCACAACAATGAGCCTTTAGTCAGTTTCCACTGCCCTTCACTGAAGGTATTACAAAATCCCTCATCATCAAGCTTTTCTGCAGAAATCAAATTCAAACGGATATCCGGTGCATGTCTGACATCCTTGAGAGTTAACTTTGTCCCATTGTTACTCACCAAGCTAACATCTCCAATACCAATAACCGAAACCAAACCGTCATTACCAATCTTCAGTCCCCCAAAATCACCAGGAGTATAAGATATGAAGAATTCCTTCCTCGACGTGACATGAAGTGATGCACCAGTATCAATCACCCAACTAGTTTCGTCGCATGCTAGGTTGACCAAATTTTCATCACAAATAACTAACAGATCTTCACGAGTAATAGTAGCAACACGCTCGAATTTTTTATCATCATTCCGATTGTGTTTATCACCACCACTTTTGTTCTCTTTCTTCCACTTGAAGCAATATTTCTTGATATGACCTTTCTTACCACAATGATGGCACTCAAAATTCTTGTATCTCGATCTTGACTTGCTTCGACTTTTATCTCTACCCTTTCCACTTTTGTCTCTGTTCCTCCCCCTGTTCTCGATAACCAATACATCGGACTGTGATGTAGAACCTTGAGATCTTCTTCTAACATCTTTATTCAACACACCACTCTTAACCAAATCCAAAGTAATAATACCCTGTGGGGCAGAATTAATGAGCGAGTCCCGAAAGGTCTCCCAAGAGTCTGTAAAATAGCAAACAACCATAGCCCTAAAATCTCGTCATCAAATTCGACACCCATACCAAGCAACTAATTCATCACATTCTGAAATTCACTAACGTGGTCAGCTATAGACATTCCTTCTTTGTATTTCAATGCCATCATTTTCTTCAGCAAAAACAACTTGTTATTGCCCAACCTCGAAGCATATAAGCTTTCAAGCTTCTCCCACAATGTTCGAGCTTAAGTCTCTTGATCAATGTGGTTGTAAACATTTTTTTCAACAAATTGCCGAATAAAGCCACACACTTGTTGATGCTCAAATTCTCATTCTTCATCACTTTTCGAATCGGCTTTTTGAGTAGTAAAGACCGGAAGATGCAAAGCCTTCACAAACAACAAATCCTTCATTTTATTCCGCCAAAGTTGATAATTTGTGCTATTCAACATAATCATCTTGCTCGTATTAATTTCCATAATTATCTGACACAATAACCAAGCTTCGATACCAGTTTGGTGGGAAGAAACTGAATAACCGAAACAAAGCGAAAGCACAACCGGTGTTCTTTCTCTCCCTATAACTCCTGTAAAAAATTATGGTAAGCACAAGAGCACAAAATATGTTCTCTAGCAACCTTAATCAACCACAAATCACCTAATGCAACCACAACAAAAATAAATAGACACTGATATTTTTACGTGGAAAACCCCTCTAAATTAAGGGTAAAAATCACGAGACTTTAGAGTCTGATCAAAAGCTCCACTATCATCAAATGTTCAACTACAAGATCACAATTTCTAGCCTACAACAAGCATTCAACTCCAACAAGGCTAACAATATGTAATCTTTAGCTAAAGAGAGAAAAATGAGAGAACATCACCAAAAACGCAACTGGTGAAAAACAATTATTTCCGACGATACAAGACTAAGATGAAAAATCCAACTGTACAAAGTCAAGAACACCTTATCGCCTAGCTGCTGTCCAAAAATCAGCTCAATCGAATCACGGATGGACCTTCGATCGAAAAGTTGATCACTGCTGCACCAAACTTGAAAAACTAATTTTTTCTTCTCTCTCTGTCTCTGTTTGAAATTGAGATTTTGGCTCTTTCAAATTTTTTTCCCACACACCCGTAAAAGCCCTAAAAAAAAACTTTTGATAAAACCAAAAAAAAGACAATACATTGTGGCAAAAAATATGGGTTCCCCACATAGTGGGACTCATACCCAACACTTGATTGTCTTGTTAGCTATAAACTTAACCTGTTAATTCAACTTTAGTTTATTTTTTTAATTCCATCATTAATACCATTAGATATAATTTCATGGAGGAGATTTACTTTTTCTTGATTGCTTTAGGAGAGTTGTAGGATGGATTTTTTAGTAGGAAAACAACTGAAGTCATTCAAGAAGATATAAACAGCTGCAACTGTGTAAGAGTAACATTGAGAATAGATCCTTACACGTTATTGAAATACCATACTAAAGATAAAGACATATAGCTGAACATTAGACACACCATATATATATATATTATGAAAATACAACAGAAATGCTTGATCATTTGCTCTGCCTAGATCCTTCTTCCTCCATTGCTGCGATTCCTGGTCATTGGCTTTCTTCTCCGCCTCATTTCAATATGATTTCAACCAAACTCACAATCCACTTTGGCTTACCAGTTTGGAAAACAACACATCCCACACCCAATCCTAATACCACTCCACATCCATAACCCAACAACACTACTTTCCACCCAAAATCAATGTTTGATTTTGATCCACCTTCTTCGGATAAGTTTGAAGGTGGCGGAGGTGGTGGTAGCTCATTATTGTTGCAATCACTTGACAATGGAAAACCACGTAATCTTTTGATCCCTTCATAGGAAGTATTTCCAAAGGTATTGAATTGTTTTCCTTGAGGGATGGACCCAACCAATTCATTCATTGAAAGGTTTAACATAGAAAGAGCCGTTAAATTTAGCAGTTCTCTTGGAATCCTTCCAACCAGCTTGTTTGAAGAGAGGTCTAGCCATTCAAGGTTGGTCAAACTACCTATTGATGTGGGAATGTAACCATTAAGGCTATTATGAGAAAGGTTTAGCCTTTTGAGTGATCTAAGCTTTCCAATAACCTTGGGAAACTCTCCATCGAACTTATTATTTGAAAGATCAATGATCGCCCACATGACAAAAATTTTATTCAATGCTATATCTTGTCCTTTCATCACAATTCCAATGGAATAGCTATAAAAGCCACCACTACCATTAACATCTTGCACACCCATGTATGTCATCGTACCTGCATCTTTAGTGAGATTTATGATAGCCTTGAAGCTGTTGATGTATCTCCTAGGTAGGGGTCCAGAAAAATAATTACTTGAAAGGTTAAAAATTTGGAATTTAGAGAAACAAGGGCTAAACTTGGAGCTATGGTCATGCAAAGAACCATGCATTTGATTTGACTTTTGTTGCGCGAAAGCGTGTAAAAGATTAAAATTATTGTACTAAAAAATCACACTAAGTTCAATTCCCACGAAAGAGAGGTGGATCACGAGGATCACTTAAATACCAGGTCTTTCCTAACCAGAATATCCCTCTATCATAATTTAATCACACAATAAATCACAATAATCACACTCACAAAATATGCAAAAATAAATAGCAAAGAACACCAAAATTTTAACGAGGTTTAGCAAAATTTGCCTACGTCCTCGGACACTACCAAATATATTTCACTCCAAAATACAAGTGAAAATTTACAAATAGGGAGAGAGAACAATGCCTTAAGTAGAGAATGGCAAATGCAGGGGATGATTAGAATGAGAAATGGTTACGCCTATTTATAGTTGAGGTTCAAGGGTCAACTTACAAAGTCCCTATACAATTAGGGACCAAAATTACAATTATTCCATGCCAAATTCCAAATCAACTTTTGGTGCCCATATCTTTGACTTTTGAAAGGTATGGGTAGATATGGGCAAGGTATGGGTAGATTTTAATAATCTCCACCTTGAAGATTTGATTAGGATAATCTTATTTTCACACAATTCTTTCTGCCTTTGACAACAATACTTAATAGTGCCTTCTTCAACTGTTAAACTTGCAGGATATTGATCAAGTTCAAACAATGTTCGAACTTGGTTGTTGTTACCACATTGGTCATCATATTAGCGGGATTATCTGCAGTCTTGATCTTCTGAAGACAAATGTTCCCTTCATCAATAATTTCCCGCACAAAATAGAATCGTACGTCGATATGCTTTGTACGTGCATGATAGACTTATTTTTTGCTAAATAAATAACACTTTGACTATCACAATGCACGTTAATATGCTCCTGAATCAATCCCAAGGTTTTAATCATACCTTGTAGCCAAATAGCTTCCTTTATAGCCTCGGTTACAGCTATTTATTCGACTTCTGTGGTTGAAAATACAACTGTAGACTGTAGTGTAGACTTCCAACTTACTGGTCTTCCAGCAAGTGTAAACACATAACCGGTAGTTGATCTTCGCTTGTCCAAATCACCGGCATAATCAGAATCAACGTACCCAATGACACCTTTACCAAGTGTATTATCCTGCTTGAACAATAACCCAACATCCACGGTCTTCTGAATATACTGTAGAATCAATTTCACAGCTTCTCAATGTCCTTTTCTAAGATTATGCATATACCTTATCACTATACTAACTGCCTGTGAAATGTCGGGTCTTGTACACACCATTGTATACATCAAGCTACCCACTACATTAGAATACGGAACTTGCAACATGTATTCTCGTTCTGTATTCGTCGAAGGAAATAGTTGTACAGAAAACTTGAAATGAGAAGCCAATGGGTACTTACAAGTTTTGTCTGCTCATTCATGCCAAACTGCTGTAGTACCTTCTTCAAATACTACTTCTGGGAAAAGCTAACTCTATCACTTTATATTTCTATGCCGAGAATCTTTTTAGCTTCACCTAGATCTTTTATCTCAAACTCGAGATTGAGTTAAGTCTTTAATCTTTCAATCTCAACTTTGCTCTTAGATGCTATTAGCATATCATCAACATATAAGAGCAAGTATATGAAAGTTCATTCTTGTAGCTTCTGAAAATACACGCAATGATCAAATTTACTTCTAGTAAACTTTTGCCCTTTCATGAACTAATTAAATCGTTCTGTATTCGTCGAAGGAAATAGTTGTACAGAAAACTTGAAATGAGAAGCCAATGGGTACTTACAAGTTTTGTCTGCTCATTCATGCCAAACTGCTGTAGTACCTTCTTCAAATACTACTTCTGGGAAAAGCTAACTCTATCACTTTATATTTCTATGCCGAGAATCTTTTTAGCTTCACCTAGATCTTTTATCTCAAACTCGAGATTGAGTTAAGTCTTTAATCTTTCAATCTCAACTTTGCTCTTAGATGCTATTAGCATATCATCAACATATAAGAGCAAGTATATGAAAGTTCATTCTTGTAGCTTCTGAAAATACACGCAATGATCAAATTTACTTCTAGTAAACTTTTGCCCTTTCATGAACTAATTAAATCGCTTGTACCACTGCCTCGGAGATTGCTTCAATCCATAAAGCGACTATGCAAACCCAATTTTCTTTACCAATAACCTTGAATCCATCTGGCTGAGTCATATAAATTTCCTCTTCCAAATCACCGTGTCAAAACGCGATATTCACATCAAGCTAAACTAGTTCAAGATCATATTGCGCAACTAAGGCTAGCAAAATTCGAATAGACGAATGCTTCACAACTGGAGAAAACACTTCATTGTAGTCTATTCATTCTTTCTGAGCGTAACATTTTGCTACCAGTCTAGCCTTGTATTGAATTTCATTTTTACCAGGAAATTCTTCCTTCTTTGCATATACTCATTTGCATCCAATTGCCTTTTTTCCCTTGGGTAGTGTCACCAACTCCCAAGTCCTATTTTTACGAAGAGATTGCATTTCTTCATTCATGGCTTGCTTCCACTTTACACCATCATCTGCAATTGGAAGTGCATAGGCCACTATATCATCAAAGCGAGCATGCTTACGACTCTCTCTTCTTGTCCTCCTATATGCAATTGAATCTTGTTGCTGTAGAGGTTCTTCGGTCGAAACTTCTTCATCATTTGTCCCCCCAATATTAGCTGGATTAGCGTTAACCTTTTCAAGCTCCACTTGCTGCAAAGTACTACTGGTTTTATCATACTTTTGTGAATCCTTGTACTTTAACATGGTTGATTCATCAAAAGTCACATCTCTACTGAAAACAATTTTCCTTGTATCAGGACACCAGAGACGGCATCCTTTTACTCCATCAGTTATACCCAAGAATAATGATTTTTTTGCTCTTGGGTCTAACTTAGATTCTTTCACATGATAATATGCAGTAAAATCAAATACATGTAAAAAATTATAATCAGTAGCAGATTTACCAGTTCACATCTACATAAGAGTTTTTTCATTTATTGCAGCTGATGGCAAACGGTTAATTCGATGGCACGCATATTTAACTGCCTCAGCCTAAAATTCATTACCCAATCCAACATTGGACAACATACATCGAACTTTCTCCAGTATAGTCTGATTCATGCGTTCTACCACCCCATTTTGCTGTGGTATATCCCGAACAGTAAAGTGTCGCACAATGCCCTCATTTTAACATACTTGTAGAAATAGATCATTTTTGTACTCAGCACCATTATCTGATTGAAGTCGTTTGACCTTTCGACCAGTCTGAGTCTCCACCATCTTCTTCCATTTCAGAAATGCATCCAAAACTTCATTTTTTCTTTTCATTAGATACACCCATACTTTTCTTGAATAATCATCAACAAAAGTAACAAAATAGTGCATACCTCTCAAATAAGCCACTTTGGCAAGTCCCCACACATTACTGTGAATGTAGTCCAGAATTCATTTCATATTGTGAATTACTGGACTAAATTTTACCCTCGTTTGCTTGCCCAGAACACAATGTTCACAGAATTCCAATTTGTAAGAATTTGCACCTTTCAACAAGCCTTTTTTTTGTCAAAGTCTGCAAAGCTTTTTCAGCAACATTTCCCAATCGCATATGCCATAATCTGGTTGCCTCTAAATCTACATTTTTCGCAGAAACTGTCGATGTTGATCCAATAACTGTACTTCCATTTAAAAAATACAAGTTATTTCTTTTTGTGCCTTTCATCACCGTCAATTCCCGGGCTACTACCTTTAGTAATCCATCTCTCAAAGTGATTATAAGCCCTTTAGATTCTAGGGCCCCTAATGAGATGAGATTTTTTTTCAGGCTAGGTACGTAGCGAACATCTATCAAGACTTGGATTGAGCCATCGTGATTCTTCAACTGGACTGTACCCACTCCCATTGTCATACAAGCACTATCATTGCTCATAAGAATAACTTCACCTCTTTAAGACTAGAAAACCAATCCTTATTAGGACACATATGGTAATTACATCCTGAATTCAAAATCCACTCATCCGTATGATAAGCCATTGCCATGCCAACCAAGTTAAAGTCTGACTCATCATCATACTCCGCTACACATGCATTAGAAATAGCCTTGCCCTTTTGTAGCTTAGGACAATTCTTTTTCCAATACCCTTTCTCACGGCAAAAGGCACATTCATCTTTGGTGGGTCTCCTTTTGAACTTTCTCATTCTACCAGATTTGCTGCTGTGTGAACGACCTCTTATGTTAAGACTTCTGCAGTTGTATCTTTATGATCTCTTTTATCTTTCTTTCGAGTATCAGATCTATACAATGCACTACAGACTGCATCAAATATGATCGTGTCATTCCCATGAAGCAATGTGGTGGTAAGATGATCATATTCATCATGAAGGAAATTCAACAATAATAATGCATTATCTTCATCTTCAAATTTCTCATCCAAATTTAACAAGTTTGCTAAAATTTTATTGAATGAGTTCACATGGTCATTCATTGACATACCGGGTGCATACGTGAATCGATAAAATTTTTTTCATATAAAGCCTATTTTCAAGACTTTTCGTTAAAAACTTTTTTTCTAGTGTATCCTACAACTTTTTCATATAAAGTCTGCCATTTTTCTCATCAATCCCAACTCTTTGTATCGTGGGCGGTCTTGGTATCGTGAGTAGTCAAGTGCGATCGTATTCCCCAAGTACGAATCTAGCTCTAATACCAATTATTACGCGAAAACGTGTAAAAAAGTAAAATTATTGTACTAAAAAATCACACTAAGTTCAATTCCTAGGAAAGAGAGGTGGATCACGAGTATCACTTAAGTACCAGGTCTTTCTTAGCCAGAATATCCCTCTATCGTAATTTAATAGTACAATAAATCACTACAATCACACTCACAAAATATGCAAAAATAAATAGTAAAGAACACTAGAATTCTAACGAGGATTAGCAAATTTTGCCTACGTCATTGGGCACTACCAAATATATTTCACTCCAAAATACAAGTGAAAATTTACAAATAGGGAGAGAGAGCAATACCTTAAGTAGAGAATGGCAAATGTTGGGGATGATTAGAATGAGAAATGGTTAGGCCTATTTATAGTTGAGGTTCAAGGGCCAACTTACAAAGTCCTATACAAATAGGAATCAAAAGTTGCATTTATTTGGCAAATTCCAAATCAACTTTTGGTCCCTAATATCTTTGACTTTTTAAGGTTGGCTTGAACCTCATACATTTAAATAAGATATTGCATAACCATTTCTCATTCTAATCATCTCCAACATTTTCCATTCTCTACTTAAGGCATTGCTCTCTCTCCCTAGTTGTAAATTTTCACCTGTATTTTGGAGTGAAATATATTTGGTAGTGCTCGAGAACGTAGGTAAAATTTGTTGAACCTCGTTAAAATTCTGGTGTTCTTTACTATTTATTTTTGCATATTTTGTGAGTATGATTGTAGTGATTTATTGTGCTATTAAATTACGATAGAGGGATATTCTAGCTAGGAAAGACCTGGTACTTAAGTGATCCTCATGATCCACCTCTTTCCTGAGAATTGAACTTAGTGTGATTTTTTAGTACAATAAATTTACTCTTTTACCCGCTTTCGCACAATAATTGGTATCAGAGCTAGATTCGTACTTAGGGAATACAACCGTTTACGGCACTACTCACGTATACGGCACTGTCCACGTATACAATAGTTGGGATTGAAGAGAAAAATGATAGAGGCATCGTCATCAGCAAGGACTACTGTAACCAATGCAAAATTTGAAGTAAAAAAATTTGACGGTACCAATAATTTTAGTATGTGGCAATGTGAGATACTAGATGTCTTATGTCAGCAAAAGCTGGATATAACCCTTGAAGAAAAACCTGACAAGATGGATGATAAGGAGTGGGCCAAGATAAATAGACAGGCGTGTGGTACAATCCGCTTATGTTTGGCCAAAAAGCAAAAGTATCATAAGGGAGACATCAGCGAAGTTGTGAGATACACTAGAAGAAAAGTTTTTAACGAAAAGTCTTGAAAATAGGTTTTATATGAAAAAAACTTTATCGATTCACGTATGCACCCGGTAAGTCGATAAATGACCATATGAACTCATTCAATAAAATTTTAGCAAACTTGCTAAATTGGATGAGAAATTTGAAGATGAAGACAAGGCATTATTGTTGTTGAATTCCCTTCCTGATGAATATAATCATCTTACCACCACATTGCTTTATGGGAAGAACACGATCACATTTGATGCAGTCTGTAGTGCGTTGTATAGATTTGATACTCGAAAGAAAGATAAAAGAGATCACAGAAATACAACTACAAAAGTCTTAACAGTAAGAGGTCGTTCACACAGCAGCAAATCTGGTAGAAGGAGAAAGTCCAAATGGAGACCCAACAAAGATGAATGTGCCTTTTGTCGTGAGAAAGGGCATTGAAAAAAGAATTGTCTTAAGCTACAAAAGGACAAGACTATTTCTAATGCATGTGTAGCAGAGCATGATGAGGAGTCAAACTTTAGCTTGGTTGGCATGGCAATGGCATGTCATACGGATGAGTGAATTTTGGATTCAGGATGTACTTACCATATGTGTCCTAATAATGACTGGTTTTCTAGTCTTAAAGAGCTAGAAGGTGGAGTTGTTCTTATGAACAATGATAGTGCTTGTATGACAATGGGAGTGGGTACAGTCCAATTGAAAAATCACGACGGCTCAATCCAAGTCTTGACAGATATTCGATATGTACCTAGCCTGAAGAAAAATCTTATCTCATTAGGGGCCTAGAATTTAAAGGGCTCACAATCACTTTGAGAGATGGATTACTAAAGGTAGTAGCCCGAGAATTGACGGTAATGAAAGGCACAAGAAATAACTTGTATTTTTTAAATGAAAATACAGTTATTGAATCAACATCGACAGTTTCTGCGAAAGATGTAGATTCATAGGCTACCAGATTATGGCATATGCGATTGAGACATGCTGGTGAAAAAGCTTTGCAAACTTTGGCAAAGCAAGGTTTGTTGAAAGGTGCAAATTCTTGTAAATTGGAATTCTGTGAACATTGTGTTCTAGGCAAGCAAACAAGGGTAAATTTTGGTCCAACAATTCACAATACGAAAGGAATTCTAGACTACGTTCACAGTGATGAGTGGAGACCTACCAAAGTGACTTCTTTGGGAGGTATGCACTATTTTGTTACTTTTGTTGATGATTATTCAAGAAAAATATAGGTGTATCTAATGAAAAGAAAAAAAATGAAGTTTTGGATGCATTTCTGAAATGGAAGAAGATGGTGGAGACTCAGACTGGTTGAAAGGTCAAACGATTTCGATCAGATAATGGTACTGAGTACAAAAATGACCTATTTCTACAAGTATGTCAAGATGAGGGCATTGTGCGACACTTCACTGTTCGGGATACACCACAACAGAATGGGGTAGCAAGACGCATGAATCAGACTGTACTGGAGAAAGTTCGATGTATGTTGTCCAATGCTGAATTGGGCAAGGAATTTTGGGCTAAGGCAATTACATATGTGTGCCATCTAATTAACCGTTTGCCATCAGCTGCAATAAATGGAAAAACTCCTATGGAAATGTGGACTGGTAAATTTTCTACTGATTATAATTCTTTACATATATTTGGTTCCACTGTATATTATCATGTAAAAGAATCTAAGATAGTCCCGAGAACAAAGAAAACATTATTCTTGGGTATAACTGATAGAGTAAAAAGATACTGTCTCTGGTGTCCTGATAAAAGGAAGATTGTTTTCAGTAGAGATGTGACTTTTGATGAATCAACCGTGTTAAAGTACAAGGATTCACAAAAGGATGACAAAACCAATAGTACTTTGCAGCCGGTGGAGCTTAAAAAGGTTAAGATAATCCAGCTAATATTAGAGGGACAAATGATGAATAAGTTCTGACTGAAGAACCTCTACAGCAACAAGATTCAATTGCATATAGGAGGCCAAGAAGAGAGATTCGTAAGCATGCTCGCTTTGATGATATAGTGGCCTATGCACTTCCAATTGCAAATGATGATGTTCCGTCTACTTACACAGAAGCAATAAGTAACCCTGATGGTGTAAAGTGGAAGCAAGCCATGAATGAAGAAATGCAATCTCTTTGTAAAAACAGGACTTGAGAGTTGGTGATACTACCTAAGGGAAAGAAGGCAATTGGATGCAAATGGGTATATGCAAAAAAGGAAGGATTTCTTGGTAAAAATGAAATTTGATACAAGGCTAGATTGGTAGCAAAGGGTTACGCTCAGAAAGAAGGAATAGACTACAATGAAGTGTTCTCTCCAATTGTGAAGCATTCGCCTATTCGAATTTTGCTAGTCTTGGTTGCGTAATATGATCTTGAACTAGTTCAGCTTGATGTGAAGCTTGATGTGAAGATCGCGTTTTTACACGGTGATTTGGAAGAGGAAATCTATATGACTCAGTCAGATGGATTCAAGGTTGCTGGTAAAGAAAATTGGGTTTGCAAACTGACAAAGTCGCTTTATGGATTGAAGCAATCTTCTAGACAGTGGTACAAGCGATTTGATTAGTTCATGAAAGGACAAAGGTACACAAGAAGTAAATTTGATCATTGCGTGTATTTTCAGAAGCTACAAGAAGGAACTTTCATATACTTGCTCTTATATGTTGATGATAAGCTAATAGCATCTAAGAGCAAAGTTGAGATTGAAAGAATGAAGACTCAACTCAATCTCGAGTTTGAGATGAAAGATCTAAGTGAAGCTAAAAAAATTCTCGACATGAAAATATGGAGAGATAGAGCTCATGATGGAGTTAGTTTGTCCCAGAAGCAGTATTTAAAGAAGGTACTACAGCAGTTTGGTATGAACGAGCAGATAAAACCTGTAAGCACCCCATTGGCTTCTCATTTGAAACTTTCTGCACAACTATCTCTTTCGACAAATATAGAACGAGAATACATGTTGCAAGTTTCGTATTCTAATGCAGTAGGCAGCTTGATGTATGCAATGATGTGTACAAACCCGATATTTCACAAGCAGTTAATATAGTGAGCAGGTATATGCATAATCCTGGAAAAGGACATTAGCAAGCTGTGAAATGGATTCTACGGTATATTCAGAAGACCGTGGATGTTGGATTACTGTTCAAGCAGGATAATACACTTGGTAAATGTGTTATTGGGTACGTTGATTCTGACTATGCTGGTGATTTGGACAAGAGAAAATCAACCACCGGTTATGTGTTTACACTTGCTGGAGGACCAATAAGTTGGAAGTCTACACTACAGTCTACAGTTGCATTGTCAACCATAGAAGCTGAATACATAGCTGTAACCGAGGCTGTAAAGGAAGCTATTTGGCTACAAGGTATGGTTAAAACCTTGGGATTGGTTCAGGAGCATATTAACGTGCATTATGATAGTCAAAATGCTATTCATTTAGCAAAGAATCAAGTCTATCATGCACGTACAAAGCATATCGACGTATGATTCCATTTTGTGCGGGAAATTATTGATGAGGGAAAAATTTGTCTTCAAAAGATCAAGACTGCAGATAATCCCGCAGATATGATGACCAAGGTCGTAACAGCAACCAAGTTTGAACATTGTTTGAACTTGATAAATATCCTACAAGTTTAACAGTTGAAGAAGGCACTATCAAGTATTGTTGTCAAAGGCAGAAAGAATTGTGTGAAGATAAGATTATCCTAATCAAATCTTCAAGGTGGAGATTATTAGAAGCTACCCATACCTTGCCCATATCTACCCATACATTGCCCATATCTACCCATACCTTTAAAAAGTCAAAGATATAGGTACTAAAAGTTTTGGAATTTGGCATGGAATAATTGCAATTTTGGTCCCTAATTATATAAGGACTTTACAAGTTGGCCCTTGAACCTCAACTATAAATAGGCCTAACCATTTCTCATTCTAATCATCCCCAACATTTGCCATTCTCTACTTAAAGCATTGTTCTCTCTCCCTATTTGTAAATTTTCACTTGTATTTTGGAGTGAAATATATTTAGTAGTGCTCGAGGACGTAGGCAAAATTTGCTGAACCTCGTTAAAATTCTAGTGTTCTTTACTATTTATTTTTGCATATTTTATGAGTGTGATTGTAGTGATTTATTGTGCTACTAAATTACGATAGAGGGATATTCTGACTAGGAAAGACCTGGTACTTAAGTGATCCTCGTGATCCACCTCTCTTTCCTAGGAATTGAACTTAGTGTGATTTTTTAGTATAATAATTTTACTCTTTTACGCGCTTCCGCGCAACAATATGGATAGATATGGGCAAGGTATAGGTAGCTTCTAATAACTTTAGTACAAGAACTTGTAGCCGTGGAAGACTTCCCAACCAATGAGGAAATGTATCATTAATCTTGTTGTTCCCAAGATCTAGCACTTCCAAAGACCTACAATTGAGGATGGATGGTTACAAAGGCCCTTCAAATTGATTTCCATTTAAGTTAAGATTACTCAATTGACATCCCTTTGCAAATGTTGGAGGAATCATTCCATAAAACTTGTTCTTCTTTAGATTCAAAAATTCAAGGTTGTTGCTCAAATTTCCAAAACATTGTGGAATAATTCCACTCAATTTATTGTGGGACCAGTCAAGAATTTGGAGAGCACTCACATTGCATATCAAAGAAGAGACCTCTCCACCTAAACTATTGTTTGAGATCAAAAACACATTGATTGTCAAAGATGGAATTGAAAGGTTTCAATGGATCAAATTGGAGCTTAAGTCAAGAATATTAATATTCTTCCATGGGAGTTGCTCAACTTCTGTCAATGAGTTGTGAGATAAATTTAAGTAACTCAAAGAGTCACAAGTCACCTCTTGCAGCCATTGTGGAATCTTTCCTTCAATTCTATTGTTAGAAAGGTCTAAAGTTTTCAACTTTTTTAACCCTCTCAAAAATGGGGAGAATTGGCTGACATTATTTGAGCTTAAGGATAGGCTGTTTAATGAAAGGTCAAGATATTCAAGATTTGAGAGATTTGAGAACATGCCAAACTCTATAACACCACTGAGATTATTTGAGTATAAAAGGAGCCAGGTAAGGTTGAGAAACTGGAATATTGAAGATGGAAGAGGACCTTGGAGTTTATTATTCCCTAACACTATCATTTCTAGTGATTTGGATTGGAATTGTTTGATGTGTCCACTGAATTGATTTTGAGAGAAAGATATTTCCATTAAGGAGGAAGCAGCATACAACCATGACGGAAGTTTTCCATTCAGTAAATTGTTAGATAAGTATAAAGATATTAGATTAGGGAAAGCAGCTTTTTCATCTGGAATGGGACCTTTTAAAGAATTTTCAGCTATTCTCAAGTGTTGAAGCTGTGTCAGGTTTAAAATTGACAATGGAACTTCTCCACTCAATTGGTTCCATGACAAGTCTAAATAAGTGAGTTGCAAGAGGTTCCCCAATGATATCGAAATTGATCCCTGTAAATTGGAATGAGACAGATCCAAATATTTCAGGACATGTAGGTTGTCAATCGAATCAATCAATTTTGTAAAGGACATCCATGACAGATCCAAATGTTCAAGATTACTGCTCTGATTGAAGTTCAGAAGATCAAGACTAACGTTTCGGTTGTATCTTAAGTTGAGCAAATTGAGGTTTGGCGAATGAAGAATGTTATTTGGGAATTTTCCTTGCAAATCACAACCACCAAGACTGAGAGACTTTATAGAAGAGGATAGATTCATGAAAACATTAAGATTAATAGAAGGCATGATAGTTCTATCAAGAAAAAGATGTCTCACCTCAGTTAGGTTGTGAACAAGTCCCTCCAAAGTATTTTTGTCAATTGTTAATTGGTCAAAAAAAACATTATGAGAGAGATCAAGTGAAACCAATTTTGATGAGTGGGAGATTTGGGATGGGACTTTTCCTGCAAATAACGTTTCTGAGACGTTAAGATACACCAGCCTTGTAAACTGACCAAACTCAGAGGGCATCTTGGAATAATTAAAATCATTGTATGCAATGTTGAGTTTTTGAATATGAGGAAGAAGGAAAAGTGTACTATTGGAAGGGAAGTTGCCATACAACCAACTGCAACTCAAGTCAAGGGCAATAACATGAGCATTTAGGTGATCACAAGTGACCCCATCCCATGAGCAGCAATCTGTACCCTCTTTCCATGAATTTGTCTTAGGATAAGATTTAAGGCCAGCAATATCGTCACAAAGAAAAGAAGTAAACTCTGTTTTGATGATGGAAAATGAGTTCTTGAAATGGATCAAAGCAGTAGCTTCGTGATGAGAGCACAAGTGCGTTACCGAAGAGGCAGAAAGATGAGGGAAGAAGAAAAATAGATAAAGGAAGTGATAGGGTGTGATAAAGGAGGCCATGTTATGTTTTCAAATAAGGTTAACATGGTATGAATTATGAGAACCCTATTTATAGGCAGAACAAAACTGATATGAAACTAAGAATTTTAATGGTATAGTCCATTGATAATGAAGAATTTAAGAAATTTTATGGAAATTGTGGATAACCATCATGTTTTTATTTCTGATGGAGAAAAGCTAAGAGTGTGAAGAAGACCAAAACTGTCAATGTCACCCAAACCTAATCTACAAGTCACCACAATGTACAGTAATTCCACACACACACACACGAAAAGACTAATAATTTTGTCCCCACATATTCAAAGCAGGAAAAGAAGTTCAAAGTTTCAGAGTAAATAACACTTGGATGATTGTATTATAGAAAACACTTCAATGATATATAATCCCTTATCACTTGTCTTCTATATATTCAAAGTTCACTGCTTGAAAATTCAAACCATGTGTATCCTATATATGTTGAACAATAGTATCTAACAAACATATTTTCCACAAGACTAGAAAATTTGTATGCCATTTTCTATTACTTGCAAGAAAACTACCAGGAAATTGCATTTCTAATTCATCCATAGGCTTTAAATTCAAACAATAAAAACGAAAAAGAACAGGAAACTTCTAGGAAAGAAATTTTATTACATCAATTTTCCAGTTATTTAATCTTTACCCAATGTTGGTTCTAGATTAAATTTGAAAAAAAATGAGGGCAGATATTTTTATTTTTGAAAAGTAAAGGATTATAACTCAGCCCAATAAAAAAGCCACAATGCAAAGCACACAATAAGCAAGCAGAAAAACCAACAACATTGAAAACAAAAGGCAATAACAGATCATGCACCGCACCAGGCCCAGAAAACCACGTTGCATTATTGTAGTGTCATTTATATTATCAAGTCATGATATCCATATTACTTTCCCACTAATTAATTCAGTTCAATAGACATAATTTGAATTAATGGCCTAAATTTTAAACTTTGAAGAAACATAAGGCAACTAAATGAAAATTAATAACCTCCATCACCAGAGCTTCCCGCGCTTGTCTTCGTACATGTCCTCCAAGTAAGCAGGATAATGATTTTCTCCTTTAGAGATCATGAAGATAAAAGAATGAACCTAAACATCAGGAGAATATGTCAGTGGACGTTACATTCAGAAAAAACAGATGATAAAGTACAGCATCCAAAATCCATGCCATCATTCTTTTCTTAGATGTCAATGCTTACTGCTTCTGAGGTCCCATTGAGGCAAAATGCTGGGAAATGTTTGAGCCTTTTACCACATGTCCATGCAGTGCCTGCTCACACAATATCTGAACTTTGTTCAGTCAAGTTCCTCAAAAGATAGCCCTGCAATATGCAACATATGAATCATTGTCAGAAAAGGCCAAGGAAAGAGTAAGGAACTGAACTAGTAGAAAATCAAGATAGTATACCATATTATCCAGTGCTTGGGCTTTCCAAGCACTAATCTCAATCATTTCACAATCAGGAAACGTAAAGCTAGCAGCATGTCATGTTTCGGTGACTCTGTCACAGAAAGTTCTATAAGAAAATGTAAATTTCAGAGATGTTTGACATGGTGTTTACTTTCCAAGGAAACATGAATTCCAAAGATCAACAACTCTGCCAAGTTTGTCGCTTCAATCAAAAATGGTAAGAACAACAAGACCAGTCAACAATAATCGATAATAACATTTTCTATAACACTAAAAATGACTTGTAGGGATTATAAATTTGAGGGGGAAATGGATGAACAATGGGATCAAGTTACAACTTACAAGCATGTGATAACTAGCAGACATACAAGACCTAGATGTATTATTGAGCTCTTATATAAAAGACAACTGAAGATGCAAAGCTTAATTTTTAAGCTTTTCTGACGCTTGATAAGCATAGTTTTAGTTCAGTTCCCAAGTCTAAACTGCTTTGCTATGGTATTATTTTTATAAGTACATTGAGACCGATGCATGCTATTGCGATTTATCATCTTTGAAGCCAAGAAAATGACAGAATTCAGACCAAAGGTTCAATTACATACTAGATCGATCTCCCTAAAACTACTCTTTGAGAGCATGGATGTAAGCCATTCAACAACCTCTCTCCTCAACCTCCATTTGAAACCAGCATGAATTGAATTCTCAGCACCATATACCCTCACAAACTCCTCTGCAACAACATAACATATGCCTAACACTCCTCTGAGAACCGATAACTGCACAGAGATTACCGCGCTCCTGTGAAATAAACTCCCCCATCCACTCAAAACAATGACCATTTCCAGACATTTTGATATGCAATAAGCAATCTGCTTCACTACTTGTTCACATAGCTAAAAGATGTTCGATGAAACTGGCAAAGGGTTCTTCTAAAATCGTACATTAGCTGCCAAGAAGACAACCACCATACATTCATTCATTCAGTAAACAGCTTCAATATGGAAATAAGCTATTATCTTAAAAATGCTCTTTCTACCACAGAGGAATAAGAACTAGGCATCTCAGAAAACTTGCTAAATTAATGACTTTGCCCACTTCAAAATGAATAAATGATTAACTGCATTAACCCCAAAGAGGTCACCATCAATCTCCAGTTGAACTTTCAAGGAACAATAATAAACAATAGAAGGAAATTGGGAAAAAGAAAAACTAACCAGAACTCAGTAAAAGCTGATCCGTGAAGATCTGCAGTTAGTAAGAGATAAACCCCATGACTAAAGTCCAAGCTTGAAAGAACCAAAAGGGAGCAAATATGGCTATGACTCACTAAACCAAGAGAATCACCAATGAATAAAGGAAAATGGGTACTTTCCTTTAAACCTAAACATACAATATTTAGCCTCGAAACAAGATCCTCTTTGGGAAAAATTCAGGTTTTCACAAAGGGTGAAAGTTAAAGAACTTGTCTTTGTTTTGATGTATGGAACACGAGATAGTGAAGGAAAATAGAGGTGGGGAAATAAGATGGAGTAAATGGTGAAAAAGGAGAGCCTAAAAGAGACATTTTTGAAGGGTAGTATAGAAGTTGCAGAGGCTTTGGCATACAGCAGCTGATAATGAGAGAAGACAAACCAGAAATGTAAGTAAGACGACGACAAAAATAAAGTTGAAAATTTTTTAAGAATTGATGAAATAACATTTTGTAGCTTAGCGAATTGGGACGAAGTCCACTAGTTTGATGCCCATAGAACCATACCTGGCTTTTTCTATTTGGGATAAATTTTTCTCCCACCTAGTCCTTGAAGTTTTTTTTTTCGCATTAGTCTTGAAACATTGCACATTTTTTCAATTACATTGCAGATGTTTCAATTTGATACTTAAGCTTGAATTCCATTAAACTTTGAGATTGGAAAAAAAAAAGATTAATTTTTTTAAAATTAAAAAAAATAACGAAACTAAATTTCAAGCATGCAAAGTACAAATGAAACAACTGTTTTTATAAAAGATGCGTTGATTCACTCAGATTGGAGTACCCTTAGACAAGCTTATTCTTGTAGAGAAAGAAACTGAATTTTGATTTCATTTGCTGTGGCAAAAATTTTTAGTTTCAACAACATATTGAAAGCCTGCCTACATCTCGGCAGAAAAAAATTACAAATTGTTTCATCAGACAATTTAAATGATGCAATGCAAAGAGTCATCAATGTATGATCTTTTTATCATAAAATAGCCTTTTTACTGGAAAACTTGATATGTATTGTCTTTCACATTCTTCTATGCTAAATGATCTCCGTAAACTGCAATCATCGACTATACGTAACCCTTTCGTCAGCGCCGCCAAAGCCGACCTTGTTGTTTCTGTTCTTGAACTCGCCTGTATCATCAAAGGCAATGAGCATTTATCAATGTTATAAAAACAATACACAAATGTATGAAGATACTTCACCTTTGATACTCTTTAGAACGCTCGAGAAACTCTTTTGCGATATCTTTTCTTTCATAGGATTGCAATACTTGTCTGATATCAGCCGGACTATTGCGGGCTACATCTGTGGACAAATCAAAACAAATGGTACTATAATCAACAAACGAATATAGGAAACATAAAATTTGAACAAAGGCACCATGCAGAGGAAAAAGCAACAACATAGACTTACATTCAAGAAATGGAATAAGGTCTAAAAGTGCGGTATCATCTGTCTCGAGCTTATATGGCTTAATAGGGACACAATTTTCTGGTTGAAGGCTAGAATCAAATGCATGAGCACTCACATATAAAATCTTGGCTGGATCCCTGTTTAGCTTTGAAAGATCCTGCCAACAGGAACTATTTGTTAACAATAAGGCCATAGATTAATACACATAGTATTGTAGAAACTAAGGAGGCGAAAACCAAAAACAAAATGTTTTGAAGGGAAGAGATTGACTATAACATGGTAAAAGTATCATGGAAACCCATATATTAGGAGTCAGATTGCATTTTGCCTCCTTCACTCAAAAACTAGACAAATTAGTACCTATATATTATATTAAAGAGCAAACCAGTCCTTTTTGTTAAAAATTTCATTCATTGCTACTGTTATTGGTGTAGTTGATAGAATAACTAGACAATTGCGCGTGATGTGTCACGTGTACCTCATGCTAGTATACAAGGACCAATTTTTAATTGTAAAAATGGATGGAATTTGTAACAGAAAGACTAGTTTACTTTTTAATCTAACATACAGAGACTAATTTGCCCATTTTTTTAGTAGAGGGGGCAAAATGCAATTTGACTCCTAGTATAAAGGCCTCCACGGTACTTTTACCACTATAACATACTCTATAATGCTTGCCATCCTGATATTTAGTAGCACCCCTTGATAGCCTATATCGTATACAATGGTTAGTGTCCAACCTTTCACAAACAGGATCAACATACTGCACAGTCGAAAACAAACTAATTATGAACTTGCAGGCAACATCAGTTATCATATACTTGTGTATTTAAAATGGTAGCCACAATGAAAAATATCAAATTACCATATTCATCTGGTCAGAATAGACGACAATTTCATAGAATTTTGCTAGATGTTCCAGAAAGGCATCAACTCCAGGTCTTTTGAAGGTACGCCAGCCTCTCTCTCGCTTTGCCAACCAAAAAGGGAAGGTTTTAGATTTCATAAAGGTGAAATGGAAAATAATTTTAAGTCAAATTCTTACCTTCCAGTCTGTATAAAGTAATGTCTCGTTCAGATCTAGGACAAGAGTAAAAACATGCTGTTCTAGAGGATGCAAATCAGGAAGAAGCTTATCTGATGTTGGTTCAGTATATTCCTGAAAATACGAGATAGAATTATAAGAACAAAACAAAAGATAGGCTGTCAGTAATAGAAAACCGGAAACAAGAGAAAAAAGAATGCTTCTCACCAGCAAATGCTCTTCCACTAACCTCCTGAGATCCAAATAAGATTCAAGTGCTTTAGCCGGAACTGAAATGTTACAAGCAAAAAAAACAAGGAATTGGGGTTGAACCAGAACATGTAAATAAATCAATAATTGACCGACATAATAGACAGCAATCAGCACCAATTGAATTTTCTTTTCTGTCTCAATGAATCCATTCATAATAAAGCAGACCAAATTTTCTAAAGGAATATTTTGGTAAAAATACCATGGAGGCCCTTGTACTAAGAGCTGAATTGAATTTTGACCCCTCTACTCAAATAATTGACAAATTAGTACCAATATGTTAGATCAAAAAGTAAATTGGTCCATCTATTAAAAACTGTTCAGTTATTCTGTCAACCATGCTAGTTTTTAACAGTAGAAAATGAATGAAATTTTTAAAAGAAAGGACCATTTTGCTCTTTGATCTAATGTACAAGGACTAATTTACTCATTTTTTAGTAGAGGGGATAAAATGCAATCTGACACCTAGTACAGGGGCCTCCATGGTATTTTTACCAGAATATCTCCAAGCACTAGGCAATGCAAACCAAATGCCCTGTTATGCAAATATTGTGCTAGTAATAAGGTTGACATACAGAACAAAGACTTAAGAGATAATTGTAACCATGAACAAACAAAGAAGCAATAAGACATAGAGAAACACAATAAGGTCATCACCTGTCATTGCAGCAGAGTAGAGCAAGCCTCCATATTTCTGAAAAATATATGAAAAAAAAAAAGAATCATTTCTTTCATATCTAATTTCTTCATAGTATTAGGACAAACTAAAGAATGGATATATCACATTATTAAGACTTAGCTAAGGTACCGCAGATATACATTCAAATAATCAATCATAAAGGATGAACTAGGAGGCCATTGATCAATCAAAATTACACCTCAACAACTAAAATAAATAGAGAAAATCCTTTAAAAAATCAATTTCTAAACAAAATCAAACTCACATCAATAGCAGAAGCATCTTCACTATGAGTATAACTCGCTGCAGCCCGCAATGCCTTTGCTTTATGATCTACTTCCTCACATGAACACTCTGCAAATCATATTAAATTCTTTTTTTAAAAAACCACTTTTAATCATATAAAAAAACCCAAAATCACAAATGATTCGATCTATTTAAAAGGGGAAAAAGAAACTTACTATAAGAGAGATAACCAGCATAGCCAGTAGTTCCAGTAACACCTGCAATGAGTCCGTACTTGACAAAGCTCCAAATTTTCCCTCCCGAAACCTGTGGGGCAACTTCTGGCGCCGGAGGAGGAGGTGTCGACTGATCGGAGAGAATAGATTGTGAAGAAATTATTGTTCCTTTAGAAGGATCCGAAGAAGAAGAAGAAACCACTCCTGAACATAAACCCCTTTGAGAAATAATCCTTGAACTGAAATTATTTGAAATTGTTCCAGATCTAAGAACAATGGAAGACATTTTTATTAGAGTTTTTGATTTTCTTTCTTTTTTTTTTTTTATTGATGGAGATTTTAAATTAATTAGGGTTTAGGGTTTTAGAAATCGAAAGTGAGCGATGAAATCGAAATGTTGAATTTAAGGGGAGTGTTTGGAAGTTGGTGTTGAACTATTCTATCGAAGTCTAGAATGGGGATTGTGGAATTTATCGTTTGGTAGTTGACTGTTTTTCTTTTTGGGTAAACTACAGTTTTAGTCACTTACATACTGTTAAATTATAGTTTTGTCACTAACTTTTAAAAAGTTATGATATGGTCACAATAATTATCGATTTGTTACGTTTTGGTTACTAAGCCGTTAACAATGTAACAACAAGCTGACTTGGCACGTTATATCATCATTTCGAACGAAAACTTTAAGTCAAATTGGACAAGTAATCCTTATACATTTTCTTTTTGAACACTTTAATTTTTTTCTTTTATTTTCTTTGTTCCTTTTTCTTTTATTTCTTTATTTCTTTTCTTACCTTGTTCTTCACTTGTAAAATTATCAAATGAAACATCATAAAAGTATGTTTTTGTGAACTTCTCAATTTCCTTTTACTAAATTATTACAATATCTTCGTGTTTTATATTTATGCCATGTTTGACAATCATGATTAGACTCTGAAACTACTTCCGGATCATGGTATCTTCCTTCTCCTAGCAAAAAAGATATCGAAGGAAAGGATACTCACTTCATATGTGCATGTGAACAAGCAATAGGTGTAGCAAATAGAGTTGGTGGCTATGTAAGTGTTGATAGAAGTCAGTATTATTAGAAACTCATGTCTAGATTTACAGTTGCTAACTTAGAGGAGTTTATCGGCCCGATCGCACTCACATAAAAAGCAACAAATATAATCAATAATATCAACAGTACAAGCATGACGGTATCAAATTATAACATAGCAGCTTACAATGAAACACTTTAGTAAATATTCTAAGGATTGATCTTCCATTGGGATTGGTTAATTGATTAACCCATGTAAAAGGTAATTACTAATTTAATTGACTCAAGAATTATTAGTCCAAGTTGAATGAAATTCATAAAGAAAGTAACCTAGCTTAACAATCAAACAAATTAACCAAATTTCCCTCTTTCTTGTCTTAGAATATACAAATTATCAAGGTGATGGTTGATTCGTTAACTAACTACTTATGAAGCTAATGTGCATATCGATTATTACTCCTAAATAAGTATCTTCTCTCAATCTCACCCTAACATAATCGCACCGTAATGTAAGAATTACCGCCTAAGATCTCCTCTCGATCTCACCATTTGCCACAATTTTATCAAAATTCTACATGATAGAATCTCATCTTGGTCTCATCTATCTAGATATTTCACTAGAGGCGTCAATTCTAATGTATCAAGCAATTTGATACCATTGAACAAGCAAATAATCAAGATCATGCATATCAGATTACCACTTATATTTAATTAACCCTATAATAGTGTTAGAGAAAGTTGACTCTAACATAAAGCCTAAATGTTCCTCAATAGCATGCATCATAGCACTCATAGACTAGGTAAGCCTTTTCTGGGCACTTGTTTATCATGTTAAGTTTCAAAGTCCAAAATGGGTTGCTTTTTCCTAAAATAATTATTTGAAATTAAGCCTACTCATTTGTCACATTTTTTAAAGTTACTCAACCTTACTCTATAGAAAAACTTTACCCTCTTTCCAAAAACTTTTCCTTGGACTGCTCCACCTCTAGACTAAGATTCACACTATCCACCACCTTGGCCATTTTCCATACTTCTTCCTTTAACTTATCAATGGACTCTCTAACTTTCTTTTAAGATTCCTTAAGGGATTTAGCTCTTTTTTTCTTCGAGTCTTTTAGTACAATTATATACTATTTGCCTACAACTAAATGTTGTAGCTAAAAGGGCCATTGCAAGCAACATTTGAAGGGATCTACTAATTTCACTCAAGTAGCAATTTCTCCATTTCAATCACCTTCTTACCCACATTAAATAAGAGTCATTCAGTGTAATATGTCTAAATTTTTCCGATCTTGTAAATTGTGTAATTTTAGAAAAATATAAAAAATTTCCAAGAATGTGTATCGAGTTAATTGTATGATATTGTTGGGATAAAATAGATATAAAAATTAATAGTAAAGTTTAGCATGAAATGTTAAGAATAGAGTAAGGACTAAATTGCTAAGAATTAAAAATTGAGGGACTAAAGTATAATTATAATATTTAGTAAAAATATTAGTAATTATTACAATGTACACATAATCTCATAAAATAAAGAAAAGTGATGAAGATGGAGGGCAAGTGGTCGAATTTGATTGGTTATTGAGTTAATAATTTAAAAAGGAAAAGAAATGGAAATGGAAAGGAAATTTGGCCTTTCCATGAGACACACGGAGTAGAAAGGAAAAGAAAAAACAAAAAGTTTCCTGAGAAAATTTCACATTTCTCGAGTTTAAATTCGAATATTAACTCTGTATTTAATCCTATTAAATTTTAAAATATTTTATATGAGATTATTTAACATTAATTTATTATATTTATATATGTAATTAAGATTATATGAAAATTATTATAATTGACTGTTGAATTATTTAATATAATAAAATAAATTAATTTAAATTACTCCGATAATATAATATAATGTTATGTATTTGAATTTAATGGCTAAATTAAGTATGGAGTGTCACGAAAAATTTTGTTACTATTTTAGAGGTATTATTTGTGAAATTGTAACTATTTTAGTGTTATTTAAATATAAAATTTTTAATGTATTTTTAATTTATTGAGAAATATTTGTTTTGATGTTTTTAGTGTATTTGATGTATTTTATTTTAATTTTGTTTTATGCAAAAAAAATTAATCTTGAGAGATCAGACTTGAATTTAGCATTTTTTATTTGGGACTAATTTAAACAAAATTTTAAACTAATTTTTTTAATCAAATCAAACCCAAACTTAAAACGAGCCTAAAATTTTATACTTACTCAACCCCATTATGATGTCTAATAAAAAAAAAATTCTAAGCATCACAAACTATGCCAACACATTATCTCCCTCTCGTTAGACTATAAGTTTACCTCCCAAATTAAGAGTTCACCCTGCTACAACACATTGTCTTAATCTCTCCTTTATCAACACCTCTCTCTTCTAAGTTTAGCATACGAATCATGGCTAAATCACATCAAGATTTGTCACTAGGCCGCTCTATAGCAGGATCACAAGTCCTTCAATCTTAGCCAATACACATGCAAATAGTTTATCATGATTCAACCATCAATTTCCTTAGTAAAACATCTGTTCAGGAGACTTGCATCTGGCTAAATACTTCTCCATTGTTGAACCACACCTCTTTTAGAACCTTTCGTTTCCTCTCCAAGCTCATTAAAACCACCACAAGTGGCTTTAAAATAGAGATGGACTTAGGGGGCAGTCAAAAAGAATTTTGGCAAATCAGAATTAAATTATATATTTTTATAATAATAAAAATATAAATTTATCATATTAATAGTCTATATTTTTATAATTTCTAAAGTATTAATTCAAATTTTATCTTTTTGGAGGAATCAAAATGTAATTTTATTATTACTAATAGTTTTATAAATTATGAAAGAGCTTAAATGGAAAATTTTCCGTTTCAAAGGGGATTAGAAGCCCTACCAGCACCTAACTTTGCCACTAAGGTAAATAGAAATTAAATTGTTAAACATGATTGAGGAAAGGTCTCAAATATTGTTTTCCGTAAATAATTTTTTAATAATTTTATTATAGATTATGATCATCTATTTTTTTCTCATAGTACTTAAAATTCCTCATAATTTTTCCTCAATCATAAATAAGAGAATAATACGCTTGACATACTCAAACTCACGTTCTTTTTTTATCAATAATGTACATATTAATCAGACTAATCCTCGATAAAAATCCAAATTTTAAATTTTAAAATGTTGGAGGAAAGGTTTTGAATTTTGTCCTTGATTCAACATTGATGAAGATGAAATGGTTGGAGATGGCTTAATAAATGTGTGTTCCAACCTCATTAATGAATAAGAATCATAGCCACAAGCTTTTTTTCAAAGCATTGAATGCAATGCAATTTAATTTGTAATTTGTAACCTCCAAAACCCATAGAAACCCGTCATGTGGTGTTCATGATTCATCCATGCAACGCTTTAGATGGTGACACGTCTTATTTTAATATAATTGTAATAACTAAAAATATTTTTTAAAAATTAAATTAAATGATAAATGATTGTGTTAAGTATATCTTGTTTAAGGTTAAATTATAGTTACAATACTTCTATTATGTTTAAATTTTAGAGTATATATACTTTAATTTAACATGATTTGGTTCCTCTAATCAGGGGCGAAGTTAAGGGGCTGACAACCCCCAAATGAAAATTTTTCCATTTAAGCTCCTTTATAATTTTAAATTTATAAATTAGTAATGGTAAAATTACACTTTGACCCTCTAATTGATAAAAATTTGATTTAATCATTTAAAATTATAAAGATATAAGCTATTAAAATAGTGAAATTAAATTTTACTAATCATAAAATATACAATTTAATTATGCCCGTACCTCTACTTTTATAACATCATTAGTTAAGCCAATAGTTGACACCCTTAATTATTTCGCACGCTTAAGCTAGACTTTTCTTAAAAATATTACAACTTGTCATGTCAAGATAGATCATTTTATTTTTTTTTGTGTGTGTTAGAAAGGTGATTTAAATCAAATTTCACATTAACATGCCAAGTAGAATAGTTAAGGATGTTAACTATCTGGACTAACTAGTGTCATTGTAAAAGTAGAAGACCAAATTATGTCAATTAAGACATAAAAACTAAATTCAAATGTGAGCATAATAAGAGATCAAAATTATAATCTAATCATTATCTTATAATGAACAAAAGAAAGGGAAAAAAGATGGGTATGTTCATGAATCGGTAAAAGTACTATAGCAATCATTGTACTATACCTCGGATTGCATTTTGTTTCTACTGAAAATTTGGTAAATTGGTCTTTATACTATAGTAGATGTGGCAAATTGAATAAATGTGTAAAGGTTGAAGGCTAAATTTGTTATTTTATCGACACAATTTTAATAGAAGGACTATTTTACTCATTCATCTAACGTATAAGAATCAATTTGTCTATTTTTTTAGTAGAGTGACCAAACCCAATATGAAGTATAGTACAAGGACTGCTATGATACTTCTATCGTCATGAATCTCTTTTATAATGATCAATCTATATATACTATTATTTAGAGCTTTGACTTGACTAAGTTGATGTCACCTCAATTTGTTTCCAACTCAATTGTGAAATTAAAAAAAACCCAATATTTTTATAAAGCAACAAATAATTTAAGAGTATTTTGTCTTTTAGATAGAGATAAATCTCAAAACTATATATAAAGTATGGTTTAATGTGCAATTGTATATATTAAATTTTGATTTGATTCAATTCTTGTAAATTATTAATACAATTATTAATATAAACATCATTTTATGTTTATACATTACATACATAAATAATTATCTTTATCCAATATAAAAATAAATTGATGTATTTATTTCTTTAAATGTATATAATTAAATTAAAATTAAAGTTTCAAGTATATATTTGAACCACAATTAGAGTTTCACGTATATAATTATACCAAATTAAAATTCATGTATATAATTACGCATTAAATCAAAATTCATGTATAATTTTGAGATTTATCCTTTAATTACAATTTAGAAAAACACATTCACATGATAGAGTTTAAACCAAAACCTCTAAAACTTTCTTACTCCAATTTTACCATTTCAACAAAAGTTATAATTAATTTTCATATAAATTATTTTTATAAAATTCCTATATAATTTCTTTTACCCACGTTGTGAATTTCGCATAGTCTAATGTACATGGTAGGTACCTTTTATGACATTTATTAGCAATCTTTTTTTCTTTTTCTTTTTTTTGTCAATGTTAGAGGTGAGTGCTCAATCGAGTTAAGTAGAATCAAATCGAGTAAAAAAATTTGAGTTAATCGAGTTTTTGAGTCTTATTTTATCATCCTAGCTGAATTTGAATTTATTTTTTTGAATAAAGTCAAGTGAAATGAAATTCGAGTCGAATCGAATCGAATCAAATGAAATTATTCGACTTAAATTAAAAATTTAAACATGTCAAATAAAAATATTGTTACAATATAAATAATTCCATGTTAGAGTACATAAATTTGAAATCATATATATTTGAATTTTTTTTAAAAATGATAATAATAAGATACTTGAGTATGATAAATTTGAATCATTAATTAGATCCCAAAATTATTATTTTAGAAAATTTTAAAATTTTAGCTTTTTATATATTTTCTATAAAATTTTAAATTTTTAAATATAAATTTTGAAATTTTTATAAATATTTTGAATTTTAAAATTATTGTGAATTTTAAAAAAATTGAATTTTTTTTGAATTTTTGTTTAGAGGACCAATTTGCTTTTTTTCAAAGTTGACAGGGACCGAAACGATATTTGAATTTCAAAATTCAAATAACTCGAATAATTTGAATAATTGAATAATTCGATTCGATTAACTCGAAATTCAGAATTATTTTCAATTTTTTCAAATCGAATCGAGTTTTGTTCACCTCTACTCAAGATATTTATCAGAGCGAACCCAGTAACTAATCCTCCACATTATGTAGACCCATTAAGGGTTAGATGCTGGCCACGAGTTTTAAAACTGCTTCATACCCAAAGTGAGAAACGAACTCTCAATCACTGGTTAAAGTAGCAGAAACCATTACCATCCAAGCTAACTCTCGTCGTTATTTATTAGCAATCCATAAACCTTAAAATCAAAATAATAATAATAATAAACCCACTAAACCCTTTAATTTACCACATAAATTATAAATTATTCATTTATCAAGTTTTAATTTCCCATTTATATATTTAAGGAATTGTAATTACTCATATCTAATTATACTTTGATACACTTAATCTTACGCAATTACTTTATAAAGACAAAACCCTGAATAGCATTGATTACTTAAAATACTAAAATAAGGTGCAAATTTTTAAAGATCAAAAGCGACATAAAACTACCACATTAATGCAAACCATGGACGTGGCCTTCATATCAGCCAATACATACAATTTCTTGCAGAACAAGGCACTATTTTTAAAACCACCCCTTAATGATGGAGTCCCCAAGATATTTCTCATGTAACTTTCTAGAAATAAATTGATACAAATAATTGAACCCTCATCATATTTACATATAAATACTAGCCCCTCCTTTGCAGTAAAGCTTTGAGTTTCCTGCTCCAAACTTCCAAAAATATGGCTCTCAAATGGTTTCTCAGTTCGGCATTTACTCAAGTTTTTGGCCATACCGATGGCGGTAACTTGCATGCCAAGGCAGTGGTATCGTGCCCAAACGAAGGACTTATCGGTTGCAAGGAAATGGAAGGAGGGATTACCAGCATCAAAACCTGCAAGGAAGACTACCCTAATGGCTTCCAAATGCCAGTTCATTATCCTCGATACTCGAAGGCTGATTACGAGAAGATGGAAGAATGGAGGATCGATATGTTGTTGAAGGAATATGGATTCAGCTTTAATGGTGGCACCGTCGATGAGAAAAGGGCTTTTGCCATGGGAGCTTTTCTTTGGCCTGACCAACTTTAAGTTACATATATACATGTATGTAGATTATGTTTGTTCGGTAGATTGTGTGATTAGGAAGTGCTTGCAAAAGGGATGCTTTTATTTATGCTTTGGTGATGTTGAGGTGTAGTAATTAACCATGCCTAAGCATGATTTGTATGGAAATTATGTGTTTAATTAGCTAATCTTAATATAGTTTTTCTATATTTTTTTTCCTTAGAAAATCTAATCTTGGACGTGTATGGTATTTTTTGTAGTAAAGAATCCTTAATTAACGTATCATAATACAAATTGTAAGCCTTGTTTAGAGAAAGAAACATATAAATCAACTCCATTAATTAAAACCCAAATCCAATTCAACCTAATTTAATAATAAAATAATAACAACTCGAATCCAACTGCTTCAAATCCAAAATTGATTTAAACCCAATAAAATTAACCATGCCTAAGCATGACTTGTATGGAAATTATGTGTTCAATTAGCTAATCTTAATATAGAATATATATATATATATATATATACATGCTAAAATTTTCATGAAACAGAGAAGGGTAATATAATTTTTGTCTAATATGAGGTTGATTTTAGACTTTGTATTTTTTATTAATTTTAACATTTGAACTTGATAACTAAATTTATTTTGGTCCCTAAACTTGAAAAATGATGGCATGAAATTTTTAATATTGTGCTACATCATCACTTGAAAACTAAAAAATTTATATAAATTTTCGGTGATGACAGTGGTACAATCATAGAGTGTAACATATAATAATCTAATAATCGAACTAGTGGTTAAACCGATTAGACCACTAGTGTTCAATTAGATCAATTTGATCAATTCAACTACTAGACCAACAATGATTAAATAAATAATTAAAAATTCATAAAAAATAAAAAATAAAATTTTTTATTAAACATGTTCAACTATCAATTTTCAGTTTTGTCAGTTTTGAGTTGTTTTTTATTCAATCAGTTCGACCATTTTGTTTGGACCAATATATCAATCAATTCTCGATTCAATCAGTTTCGATCAGCCTATCCAGTCATGTTCCAAGAACACTAGTTACATAATCAAATATTGACGGAATCCAAGTTCAAGGATCAAAATGGATCTAGTTATTAAATTCAAGTACCAAAGTAAACAAAAAAAAAGTACAAGTATCAAAGTGAACTTAATTGCCAAGTTCAAGGCTGTTTTAGAAGAAGATATTAACATATAACAAGTAAACCATCAAGTGGTTAGGTGCAATGATTTCAAATCTTAGAGACAACATTGTTCAAAGGAGCAGTCACTAACCCGAACTCAAACTATAAAATGCAAAGTAAAAGAAAACCGTATAACAAGTAAATATGCAGAAACTGAACCCTTTGTTCTCCATTGTCAGCCATGGCTACCAACTTTGATCCCAAGTTGAAGATATTCTCATTTTGCATCACTTTCGGAGGAGACCTTTGGGGTGTTACTGAGGAGAAGAATATGAAAGCTTTTCTAAAAGCTACTTTGTTGTTAGACACTGAAATATAAAAGTATGTAAACCAAGCAAAAAGAATATTATTGTGAAACTTGGAGAATGAGAAAAAAAATTTGTTTGAAGGAAAGGTTTGGAGCCGTGCTATATATGATGAATGTTTTTTTTTTTTTTGTCGATGAAGAGGCTTATAATAATTTAAATTAGAGTTGTTCATGGGTCGGGCTATCCGGCCTGAAGGTCTGCCTGAAAATGAGAAGATTTGGATAAAAATGTAGACTCGAAAAATAGATTTTGGCAAAAAAAAAGGCCTGTTTAGAAAATGAATTAGGCCTTGGGTAAGGTTTTTCGGCCAATGCCTGACTCGGCCTGAATTTGCAATAAAACCCTGCTATTTTGTTGCTATTTTTTCATGTTTTACTGTTGTTTTTCCATTTTTTCCCACTATTTTGCTACTATTTCACTATTATGTTATTACTATTTTGTTGTTAATGTTTAGATATTGTATAACACTTGTTTTATTGTTAATTTTAGTACTATTTTAGAGGCATTTGCTTGTTAAGTTGCATTTATCTTAGTGTTATTTAAGTATAAATACTTTTTTAAAAATTTATTTTTAATTTGTTGGGAAACATTTATTTTAATATTTGTAGTGTATTTGGTGTATTATATTTTTAATTTTTTATTTAAAAAATAAAATTAAAAAAATTAATACGGGCAAGTTAGGTCGGGCTAGAATTTTAGCATTTTTATCTGGGTTAAGTTTGAGTAAAAATTTAGGCTCATTTTTCGAATCGAGCCTGGGCCTACCAATTGGGCCTAAAATTTTGTTAGAAGCTGATCTGGCCCATTAACAACTCTAGCCTAAACTATAAATTCAATAGCATCTTCTAAAAAAAGAGGCCAAAAATAAATTAAAGGGCTAAAATGACTTTTTTCATAAAGTTGGAAAGCCGAATAACTCATTATGCCATTAAAAAGATAAGATCATGCATAGTCTTCATATAATGCCTTAAATTTTTTGTCCAAGTCCATTTTTCAAGCCTTATATTTTTGCCCAAACCCTTTTAAATTTTAGATATACCTTTAAGTCTAAACAGATAGCCTGACCCAAGAATAGATGTATTCCCCGTTAATCTAATCAATCAACTATAAAATCAAACATTAATTCACTAACAAAGATAGCATTAATAACATAAAAACATGTATCATGGCAAATAGTAAACATTATTAACATATAAACTTTAAGTACATGACCATTAAAAGTTGACCAATAAACCATCAAAACCAAACAAAAATAATAAAAGTATCACCAGCATCCAATTATTAATTGAATTAATCAAAATTTTAAAAATTTTATCTGTTAATTAAATTAAAATTTTCAAAATAATTAATTAAATTAACCAAAATTAATTCATAACATATTTCTTCCTGTCTCGAGTATAAAATACAATAAAAATTAATCTAAATGCTAAAATTAGTTCTTAAATTAATAACATGTTTCTTTTGCTAGTAATTTTTTAGTATGGAGCCTTCCAAAATCCATGAAGGCATCGAAGAATGGCGCAGTAGTGAATCAGGGTTGACGATGTTTGGCGCCTTGGAACCTTGATAAAGTTACAAAGAGTAAACACAATCTAACCAACAAGGTCCAGAAAAGCCAGTGGGTGGACAATGTATATTGGTTCACCCATACACGACGCCGATGGACACAGTGAAAAAGCTGAGGATGAAGATGTTTTTGGTATCGTTAATGGAGATCACACTGATGAAGAAGCTGGCAAAGATGATTCAATGGGGTCTGATGCTTCTTCAGGATGAAAGGGTCGATGAAAAATAAACAAGACATAGAAGTGAAGAAACAATGTATAATCTTAGTAAATGAGACTTTATCGAACTTAATAATACTTGACTCAAACGACTCATAGACTTTATCGAACTTTTAAATTTTTTATATTATTAAATTATGTTATTACCTTTAATATATATTATTAACCCTAAACTTAATTGAGTACAAAATTAATAAATGAGTTCAAGCTCGAGTAGCTTATATGATATCTTATGGTTACTATATGATATCAAGACTTTTAGTTCCATCTATAATTGTTTTGCTTTAATGGCATTAATTTGGTATTCCATTTATGTTAATAAAATGTTAAAATTTCGTTGTTAGTCTTTATACTTTTATAAAATTTGAGATTCAGACCATATACTTTAAATGTTAATAATTTAAGTATCTTAATTTTTCAATTTAAAATCCTCGTTCAATCACTAAAATCATTACTAGTTTTCGTCAAATTTTATCAACTAGGTATTATACGAGGTAGCCTAATTAGCATGCCAATTTGACATTTTTTTCCAAAAATACAAATGATGTTAATATCTAAATTGAGATTTTTAAATTGAAAGTACAAGAACGGAAGGTATTGTAACACCCCTTATATGATTCGATGACGGACATGGATAAGCAATATCACTTAACAAGATTATTTAATACAATTTCAGACTTTTACCAAGCTTTGAACACATGTTTGAAATTATTTTGAACCATTCCCAAGGTGTTTGAATTTTCCCACAACATAAAATGGGGTTCCGAGGACCAAGAATGACCAAAAATATAAGTTTTGAAGGTGTAGTGGCTTAAGTGTAGGCAACAAATCTCAATACTGGGCCTATAGGTCTCTAGACTTTCTTCCTACTACAAATTTTTACTATTGACTTGTTAGTCTCGATATTAGAAGGGTTTAATATCTGAAGACTTAATGTTGAGGACCTCAAAACTGGTTCAAAAACACTTCGAATCATCCCCAAACATCATCATATGATACCAATAAATCTCAAATAATTTCAAAACCATTTTAAAGCTCATTCTAGCTTAATTTCAAGTTATACTCATGCTCAAATTTCAAATAAAGTATTCACATAATTTCAAATGACACATGGTAACTCAAATAAATGTAATTACAAATAGTTATACTAGCTAGCCTAAACGTTTATGTACATGTCATTACACCATCATAACTAATACATAAATTTAATTACTTTACAACCTTCAGACCTCATACACTGATGCAATTCTCCCTATATACGATCTCAAGCTCTTTGAAAAAGTTTTCACCTAGGGGTTTAAATAGTTAACGCGTTAAGCTCAAAGAGTTACGTAAGTACACTCAAGCTTCCTAGTTCCTACCTTACCTTATCGCATATAGATATTGTTAACTCTAAGTTTAATTATTGAGCTTAGTTCAAACTCAAGTAGCTCGATTATATCTCGAGCCAAGTTCAAACTTAAAAATAGATATTCAATCAAGCTCAAACAAAGTATCGAACTTCAAATTTCAAATCGAGCTTGATAATATTTAAACTCGGATCAGCTCGAATCCACCCTTACCTAATTAAACTTACCCATTTCAAATGCACATATCTATATTCTAAATCAAAATAATATTCGCTTAAAAGAGAGAAATATTCATTTCTAACCCAAACTAAATGAGTTGATGATAACCAATTAGAACTAGCGTATTGATACGGGCGGATGATAGAGAAAGGACACTCCTAGCCAAGACCTCTATGTATCTTATGGTTCCTATATGATATCATGTCTTTTTAGTTCCATCTATAATTGTTTTGTTTTAATGACATTAATTTGGTATTCCATTTATATTAACAAATGGTTAAATTTTGTCGTTAACCTCTATATTTTATGAAATTTGAGATTTAGTCTGTATATTTTAAAAGTTGAAATTTTAAGTAAAAGTTCTAGTCCAATCACTAAAACCGTTAGTACTATTCGTCAAAATTTGTCAACTCAAAATTATATAAAGGCAGTCTAATCAACATGTCAAATTGGTATTTTTCTAAAAATACTAACAATGTTAATGATTGGATGACTTTTTAAGTATAATGAGTAAATCTTTAAAAAATCGCATACACTATTTACTAGTTAGTTCTTCATTTTACTTATATGAAGCG
Source organism: Gossypium herbaceum (assembly GCA_025502765.1). Lineage (NCBI taxonomy): Eukaryota > Viridiplantae > Streptophyta > Magnoliopsida > Malvales > Malvaceae > Gossypium > Gossypium herbaceum. The sequence continues at coordinate 772,713 of CP106692.1, read as the reverse complement.
GTGATTAAAATTTTTATCAAACACCCATTTGATACAAGTTCAAGTTATGTTATCCTATTCCAATATTTATTAAGAAAAGTTTTTAACATATATTTACAAACAAGTCCTTGTTGAAAGATGGTAATTGCTAAGGACTTAGACATTAGATATAAAGAGAATTTTTTATAAAAATCCTAATTTAATTATTATAAAAGAAGTTGTATTTGGAAATTTAAACCCAACTTTGGTAATTACAATGTTAAATAAAATTTTTAAAAAATCAAATAAAAACTCAATTCAATTTGATTCCTCTATAAAAAGGGCATACCCCTTTAGTTTCTTAGCCTTACAAATTACCAAACATAGACATCCCAGTGCATCTTCCAATTTCAAGCCATTTCCAATTTCAAGTCTCCAACAACCAAAAGGAAAGTTTGAAGGGATAAAAAATGGATCAAACAGGAAACCAGAAGCAGAAGCAATCACTGAGTCAGTTCATAGAAACTCAGTTCCATAGAAAGCTGACTCAGTTGCTTCTTTCAGTTTCTGTTTTTTCCTTGTTTTTTTCTCACTTATATTGCCTTTCCTTGTTCCATTCCTTTAGCTTCACTTTCCATAACACACTTGCTTTCAAGTTTATTAGCCATAACATAGATAAAAACTTCATATTCCTTCTTTGCAATGGCCTCCTTGTTTTCGTTGCAAAATTTTCTGGACTCGTTAGTTCTTCATCACAGCATAGTAATCTTAGTGATTATCACTATAATCATCAGTCTTTCAAAAGCTATACATACATCCCTCAAACTGAGTCGACCCACTTGGACACCTCAACACCATTGTTGGACTTGGAGAAGGAAGAAAATGCTGGTTTTGTTGAAGAAGAGGCAAAAGGGTCATCAATTGATGAACCTTTTGTTGAAGACAATGAAGAAAGTGAAACTTATGAACCAGAAGAAGAAGAAGAAGAAGAAGATATTGAAGAAAGTGAAAACTATCAACCAGAAGAAGAAGAAGAAGAAGAAGAAGAATTAATGGAAGGAAACAATGTGTTAAGTACTGAAGAGATGAACAAAAGATTTGAAGAATTTATCAGAAAAATGAAGGAAGGATTAAGGATCGAAGCTCAACAACAATTAGTCATGGTTTAATCATCATCAAAGGATCAAAATCTCCATACTGATCATATAGTTTCCATGTTTGTATAATATATATTTTTCTGTTCTTCTCCTTTTCACTATAATTTTGTACATAAATGTAGTAGTTTTAGTAGTCTGAAGCATTAACCAGACCTGTTGATAGGATGGGATGATTCGGGTTGATTCTTGGTCGGGTCGGTCTAAAATTTTTATGGTTGGGTTAGTTTCCAGTTTGAGGTGGTTCGGGTTCAAATCATTTTTATTTAGTTCTTTTCCGAGTTTAGTATTAAACAGATTTAAACTGTTGATTTTTATGATAAAATTGTGTTGAATCAAATTTGAATTAGAATTAATCACATTAAATTTTCGTACTAAGGTCGAAATTAGTAGGTCTAGTCATAGCTCATTTGCAATAAAAATCCTTATTGTTTTAAAGGATTAATGTCGTAGTTTCACCTCATGTAAATAATGTGTTTAATAATACAATATTAGCTCCTTTAGTTTTTGCTTTTAACTCATGTTGGACTCTTATTTTATTTTGAAATATTTCGTATTTAATATATATCCGAATATTTATAAGCAGGGGTGAAATTAGAACAATTTGTTAGGGCAGATAAAATTTTAATTTTTATAGTTTATATCTTTATGATTTTACCTTTACTAATTTAAAATTTTTTAAAAAATTAATGGCCTAAATAGTAATTTTACATTTTAGGAGATCCGAGCTCTGCCATACCCTAGATTCGCCAATGATTATAAGAATATATTTTTTCAAAAGAAAATGCACACGTTCTTATATTTAAAAGATAAAATAATTTATTTGACCCTTTAATTTTACAAAAAATATTTAACACTCCATTTAATTTCTTGTCTCTTTTAGCATTTAAACTTGCGTTATTAGTCAAATCACCTCAAAATAAATGAAAAAATTAACGTTTGTTAACTTTGCTAACATGACATTCACATGGAATGGCACGATGCCACATCAACAACTAATTAATTTTTTAAATTTAAAAATTCAATAAAATTATTAAAAAAGTATAAATTTATAAAAAAATATTTTTATTTTTATTTTTTAAAAATTAATTAATTACTAACATGGCATCCACGTGGACTGCCATGTGAATGCCACATCAGCAAAGTTAACAGACAGTAATTTCTTTCATCTATTTTAGCGTAATTTGACAAACAATACAAACCCAAAAGCTAAAAAAGATAAAAAAAAATTAATTGAAAATTTAAAATAATTTTTTATAAAGTTGATGGATCAAATAAATCATTATCGTATTTAAAACTCAAATCTAAATCCAAGTAACACTATCATTATAGGTAATTTTTTAACACAATACTTAGAACTATCAATAACATATAGCCCATAGTCCCTCCTTAACCTATAAATAAAAAGACAATACTCTTCAACGCTCGAATCCATATCTTTTACATTGATAATAATGCCCATACAATATAACTATAAGACTCCATCCACAAATTTTGTTTAAAGTAATTTAATTACTTAAAACTTTCAAATTTAAAGAGAAAAGAAAATTCATGGTGGCATTTCAATTTCATGAACTTATATAGGATCTAATCAACCAATTAGAATTAATTTATTGATACAGGTGGATGATAGAGAAAATAAAATATTAAATGGGATACTCCTATTCCTCTATGTATCTTATGGTTCGTATCTCATATCAGGTCTTTTCAATTTCACTTCAATTGTTTTAATCACATTAATATTTTATTTTTTATCAATTTTTAACATATAATTGATAATTTTATTATGAAATTATAACATAATAATATATATGTTTAATTTTAAATTTTATTTTTAAGGAAAATACTATTTTTTACGGAAAAATATAAAAAAATCGATACAATAATTTTTTTGATCAATTTCAGTTCTGTTCATATTTGTTCTTTTTAGCACGATGCCTAGAACTAGTCATAATCCATTTTCAACCATAGCCCCTAAAATTATAATCAACCTTTCAAAAAGAGTCAAATTGTTTTATTTTTAACGAAAACATTAACTAAAACATTAAATTTTTAAGCATGGCAGCTCGTATGGCATTTCATGTGTACTTCATGCTCTTTTTTTTAATATTTTATAATTTTAAATTATTTGTTGATATGGTTTATAGATAAATAGTGTCATGTTAGCATGGAGTATACATGGACCACTATATAGGTTGTCGCGCCAACATCGCTAAAAAAATAATGTTTTAATTAGCATTTTTATTAAAAAGTGATTTGTCTCTTTTCAATAGGTTAATGATCAAATTTAGCAAAAAAAAGAGAATAACAGTTAAATTGATAAAAATGTAAATGTTGAAGGCTAAATTTATCATTATAAATGACTTAATTTTTAAAATTTTAAATATAGAAATTAGATTTTAAATTTTGTGTATATTTAAACATAAAAAGAAAAAATGTGATTAAACCCAGAAGTTTTAAAAGATGAGATGAAATTGAATGTGGTGCAAATACTAAGATTTGAACATGATGGCGATTAGGACTAGTTTTGATAATCAAAAGCCCTTACTCTAGCTGTAGTTTTACTTTTGATTCAATCCAGGGGGTTATTAAGTCAATTGATTGATTTGTTGATATTGTGTTTTGCTTTTGTAAGACTGACTATGATGATTTTTCAACACTTTGGGATGTCTTTTTGGAAATAGACAAATTATAGTTTGGTAGGAGCAAAAATTAGTGATTTTACAACACATCACCATAGTAATAAATGTAAATTAATCTAACAACTAATCCCCTTTTGACAGCTTTCAAGATATTTTGAATTGCATTTACACATAATGTCACCATGAAGTTTCATCTATGTTATGAGAAGAAGATCAACACTAATACTTAAGAAAAAAAAAATTTGGGAGGTAAAAATATTATGGAGGTCTCTATCTTAAATGTTGGATTGCATTTTGCTCTCTTTACTAAAAAAATAGGCAAATTAGTCTCTATAACTTAGATCAAAGAGCAAACTGGTCTTTTTGTTAAAAAATTCATCTATTTCTACTATTAAAAACTAGTTCATGTACATTAGAATGAGGTACACGGGGCATGTTAAGTGTAACTGTTTGGTTATTCTGTCAATCACATTAATTTTTAACAATAGAAATGGATGAATTTTGTAATAGAAATGATCAATTTGCTCTTTGATCTAATGTATAGGGATTAATTTACCTATTTTTTAGGGAGAGGATCAGGAGGACAGTAGGTAGTTGGTTATTGGCGAAATATAGGTGTAAGTTCAATCTTAGACTTTGAGCTTCAAACGATTGCTGATGGTCTAAAAACGATTTGGAATAAAAGGGTGTGGCTGTTGTTGATCAAGTGTGATTGCAAAACAAGAGTAGATTTTGATATTTGGGCCAAAGAGGGTAGGGTTACCGAAACTGAGCTCCGAAATTCAAAATTGGATGAAGAGGAATTGAAAGGTAGAAATAAGACAAGTTCCAAGAATGGAAAATATAGTTGTTGATGCGATGACTAAATGGGTTCGATGCTGCGCGATTGGATTTCATATTCTTGACAACCCGCCTCAAGTGGTTCTAGATGTTATGGCATGAGACAAAGGGTAAAGAAACTAAGGTCGGTGATCTGGTTGAGCATTAAGTCTCAACTTCCTATATTGTAACCAAAAGAAAAAAAATTCGAGAAGTAAAAGTATCATGGAGGTCACTGTCTTCGGGGTTAGATTGCATTTTGCCATTTTTACTAAACAAAAAATGGGCAACTTAGTCCATGTAAGTTAGATAAAAGAGCAAACCGGTTTTTCTATTAAAACCAGTCCATGTACATCAAAATACATGACACGTTAAGTGTAATTGTTTGATTATTATGTTAATCACACTAATTTTTAACAATAGAAATTGATTAAATTTTTAATAGAAATGACAAATTTACTCTTTAATCTAATGTACAGATACTAATTTACCCATTTTTAATAAAAGGAGAAAAATACAATCTAACTCCTAATATAAGAGCCATCATGATACTTTTACCAAAATTGAGATAATTGTAGTTGTTATTTGTCCCTAACATATATTAATGCCTTCCTAGCTTTGCACTAAAGCAACTTGGAACAAAATAACTGGCCTAAATATAAGCATTTATGGCAATCAACTGACTTAACCCCAAGCATAAGGCAATCTTGGATAACGATACTTCGAAACTCAAAAATTATGTCAAAATAATAAATTAGCCCTTAAGATTTAATTTTTTTTTAATTTAGTCATTTTTCTTTTTAAATTAAACTTGATCATTAATCTTTTAAAAAGAGTTAAGTCGTTTTTCTTAAGGAAATGCTGATTAAACTTAATAATGTTGGCGTGACAATTTACATGTACTTCATTCTAACATAGCTCTTTTGTCTTATATGGCATATCAACAAATAATTTAAAATTATTAAAATATTAAAGTCATGCAGGCCGTATTTAAAATTTAACTTTTAATCAATATTTCCATACCTTTACTAAAAGATTGATGGTTAAATTTAACTTTTTTAAAAGTTTAAAACAAAATTCAGTTAAAAGGGACTAAATTGATAAAAATATAAATATTAAAAATTAAATTTATCATTATACCAAAATTTAAAAGGTTTAAGACACTTGTAAACACCTATTCCCATTCATCTATTCATATTCTTTTCAAAGTTCTTGATTGTCATGATTTTGAAAACTACAAATAATGCCATCTGGCAAATCTTTTGTGTCCAAAACTAGGGTTACATTTGTTCCAATTATTTGCTTTTTCTTCACAGTTGCAACAATGATTCCATGTCTAAATCCAAAGCTTAAAATATGCCATAGAAGAATTTAGAATATACTTTTATTTTCATAAATTAGTTTTTCTATTAGTTAGATTTTAAAATTTAAATTTAATTTGTTGGTGCTACATTTTAAAATAAAATAAATATTCACTTGATAGTAATGTAATTAAAAGAATGATCTTGTAATGAACTTAAATTTAACAAAATAATTTTAACACTGTCAATAGTTAAACTTAAATTTTGAAATTTGAAAAAAAAGAGACTAAATTTCTAAAAATAAAAATCTAACCTTACGAAAAGTATAAAGACTTATGACATATTTTAAATTAATTTAAACCCAAAAAAAAAGGTATTTCACAGCAAAAATAGATTGAAATTTGAAAAAGTGACCAAATGAATCTATGGTTCCTTTACACCTATGTGGCTACAAATTCAAGAGCTTTCATTTTCAATCACATAAAATCATTGAGTAAATTGGATCAACAAGAATTTGATTCCCAAAACATATGTAGAAGTGAATGTGAAAAGCTCTAGAAAGTACCCTTTTGAACTATTTGAAATTTAAAAAATATAATGATAAATTTAATCCTCAATGTTTACATTTTATCAATTTAATCCTTATTATTTTTAACTAAATTTTACTGTTAACATTTAAAAAGAATAAGGTTTAAAATTGTTAAAAATCCAAAATAATGATAAAAAAAGTTAATAAAATTCAAAAGAAAAATGTACAAATGGATTGTCATATTAGCTACCATGTTTGAAAATATAACGCTTTAGTCAATATTTCCATTAAAGAAACAATAATTTGATTCGTTTTTAAAGATTGATGATCAAATTAACAAAAATTATAAATATTAAGAGCTTAATTTATCATTATGCCTAAAAACTCTTTACTTGTTTCTCGGTTCTAATTAAGATTCCAACACTCACGTGAAAATATTATACATTCAAGACTAGACCGAATGACCCTTGAATGAAAATGGCATAGATTTTGGTTGAATGAAGAGAATGAATTATAGAGTAGGGTCTAAAAATTTGACCTATTCTAATGTGCTTATATAAAAGGAGCAAAAAGAATATGTACATATATAGATATATACATACACACATAAGAACAAACATATTAATGAGATTTTGAAGATCAATCATTTACATTGATTGAGAAAAGTTTATCTAAATACAAGACAAAGCTTCACTTCTCAATACCTATTTGTTGTACTAATTGTAGAATATATAGACAAGAAATCAATTCAATACCAAATCTTCCTTGCCATGTTATTAGACAGAAAAAGTATTACGGAGGCTTTTGTATTAAGAGTCGAATTACATTTTACCTCCTCTACCAAAAACAGTGAGTAAATTAGTCATTGTATGTTAAATAAAAAAGCAAAATGGTTCTTTTGTTAAAAATTTCATCTATTTCTACTAGAGACGAAGCCAGAATTTTGTTTAGAGAGACTGAGATAAATTATAAATTTTGAGGGCTAAAGCTAAAAATTGTAGTAAAAAACTTAAATTGAATTATTAATTTTTCAAAAGTGCTAAAATTATAATGTTTTTTTTATTTAATCAAACATGATTTCTACGGTTAAAAACTGTCAAATATAACTATCTGGTTATTCCATCAGCTACACCAGTTTTCAACAATAGAAATTGATAAACTTTAACAAAAAGGACCAGTTTGCTTTTTGATCTATCGTACAGGGACTAATTTGCTTATTTTTTAATAAATAATGCAAAATGCAATTTAACTCTTAATATATAAGACCTTCTATAGTACTTTTATCATTACTAGACACAAAAAACGAGGTAACATCAATTATGCATGATCCATATGAGTACTCCTAGATTCTAAAACTACTTGTTACATACATCATCCCCAAATACCGATAGGTACATCCCCGGATTCATCACACTAAACTTTAAAATATAAATAAATCCAGTGTCCAATAATTTTATCAATATAGCATCATTTTACATTATATTGCACCTATCTGGATTCATCTCCTCAGGGAGTTCAAATTCAACTGCTGGTGGTGCTTTAGGTGGAAAATAGTTAATCACCGGTTGCAACGGTGGTGGAGGTGGAGGCGGCAGGGGTGGTGGCGGTGGTGGAAAAGGTGTTGGGGCATAGTGATGACTATCATACCATGGAAAGTAAGGGTCTGGCCCTTGCATAAATGGATATGGGTGAATTGATCCATAAGGAATGAACCCATTTCCACCATAATAGTTACAAGAGTGATGGTAAAATGGGTCCCTAGTTTCCCCCTCAAATTTAACACAAGAGATTTCACCATGTTTCCCATATTTTTCAAAGACGTTCAAAATTAGATTTGGGTTTACATTCCCTGAAACTTTCATTGTCCCTTTCTCTGCATCAATAACAACTGAATATACCCCTAAATCCAAAAAAAAAAAAAAGAAAATTACTTTCTAGGAAAACATTTTCTAGGAAAAAAAAGGGTTTTTTTTTCTTCTTTTTAAATCACTACAATATGAGAAAAGGAAATGAATTACCATGGAGATTTTGTAACACATCCATCACCTTCCTTCTGCATGTATCACAGTTGATATTCACTTTCAAAACACAAGACTGCATGCAAAAAAAAAAATCCAAGAAAATAAATTAATTTAAAGAAGAAGTGATAGAAAATAAAAATAAAATCATCTACCATTTCTGCACGAGATTCCATTGAAGCAATTTTTGAAGAAATTTCTTGGTGGAGCAAATTAGAATAATTTGTATATATGTGAGAAAGGAGAAATTAAGTCAGTGAAATAAGGTAAGTAATAAATTAATGGATTTTGTATCTTCTAATATGTAAACAAAATTTCAACCCAAAGCTGACATGATTCCTGAAATCATTTCTTTTTTGATATATTTTAATTATTTTTATATATATTTTTGAAGAGTTGTTTAATTGTAATTATAATTTTTATAATAAATAATAAATAAAATTGTTATTGTTTTTATCAAATTCGGGTTCAATAAATTGAATTCAGATCGTTGACTTTTCATGATTAAATCAAATTAAATTAAGTTTAAATTAATCCGATTAGATTTCATTATAACCCTCAAATTTACTTAGGGACAGAGATTAGTCTGAGGTCGTGATTGAGGGAGATTCTATATGGTTAACATGCTCTGAATGAGATGCACAAACTTATCATTGCTTGGTATGCACCTATCGAAGGCTCGTAGTATTATCAACATTTCTTTTTTTTGTTTCTTTTTCTTATGTTAGTTTAGTATTGCACTAGTAGCTAGGGACACGTGAGTATTTGGAGCTTTTTTTGATACAATGTCTAAAATTACTTATAGTCCTTCCTCAACCCTTAAATAGTAGAATAATGCATTTCAACGTACTTGAACTCACGTTCTTCTTCACCGACAATAATACAGATATTAATCAAGCTAAAACTCAATCGACTATTTAGATTTTTCTTAAATTTTGATTATCTTGAAGTAATTAATGACACAATTATACGTTATGCTTTGATTATTTAATGAATTGTTTTTTTCTATTTATCTAAAAACCTCTATTATCATAAAGTTTTAATTTCTTTTTTCATAAAACAATTTTGAACATTACAAATTTGTGAACCCAAACTCAAACAACTTTCTTCTTTGATCCTCGAGACTAACCGTTAAATCAACTTGGATCTAAGGTATGTTCTTCTATTTGCCGATTGGTATTGATTCATCATACTGATCATTAAATATTCTATTAGAATTAAGTGACCCGAATTCTTATTTAATAAAATACGATGGCAAATAAAATAAAAGGAAAATCCATATAGAACTAGACTTCTTTTATTTTATTTTAGAATAATGTTTTTAAACCTTATTAAACTCCATCTATTTTATATTGATTAGGATAAAGTGTTTCAATCCTACTAGTGAATTTTCTTCTCCTCTGCCCGTGGTTTTTTCCCGAAAGGGTTTCCACGTAAAATTTGTGTGTTCTTTATTTTTTTATTTTTCTTATTTTTCACATCTTCATTTGGAGCTCGCTGACCGAACCTTTTTTAAAAAAAAAACCCTTAACAACTCATTGCCTTTTGAATAGTTCAGTTACTTAAATGAAAACTTTTGAATAATTCATTGTCTATTTTATAACTTTTGAAGTTAAATTAAATGACTAAAACATAAACTTACAAATAATTTAGTGATGTTGGGTGTAATTTACCCTTAAAATTATATTAAACTTTTATAATTATTAAAATAATTATTTTCATTAATTTGTCATTTTAAAACCATTTTTAAAGAAAATATTTGGTTGAATTTCGATATTAAGCAAAAGAATAATTTAATCCCGATCAATTTCAAAAGTAAACAACTAGAGATAATTAATCACAATATTAATATTTTGATTAACTGTACATATTTTTACCAAAATTTTTCATGTTATTATTAATCTTACTAATAGGACAATTAAATTATACTGAATTAAAATATAGGGATTAGTTCATAAAAGAAAAGGATTAAATTTTAAAGTTGAATGCAGTGAAAGGATTAAAACCAAAATTTACCCTAAAATTAAACATGAGAAATTGAAACTAGGCCTGAAATCAAACTCGAACTCCAAAGCAGCAAATTCTGGAAACAACCAAACGAAGCAAAAACTCGTGTCATCAATTAACTGGTCTTTGTTTCAAGCTTTCTTCAATTTGAAGTCCTGTAATCAAGCCGCCACAATGGCGCCTGTAAGAACCACAGGCGCTATTGTTGCTTCCACTGCCGCCATCTCCATTTCCATGGTGATCTTCTCTTACTTCCTCTTCTTCAAAAAGACCAATTCGACCCTTCATTCCAACAAGAAGAAAAAACCCAGAAATGGAGTCGTCGATGCCATTGGTAACACCCCTTTGATCCGCATCAATAGCCTCTCTGAAGCCACTGGCTGTGAGGTTACTTTCATGTCTCTTTTTCTTTTTTCAAATCTGATCACTGGGTTTTCGATAATATACCTCTTTGAACTCAAAGCTTCTTTTTTTTTTTCTTTTTGGATTTTATTGATGTTTAGCCTTGAAGTTACTTTTTTTGGCTGATTTTGAGATTTGGGTCTTTCATGTTTTCTTTTATTAATCAATGGTTTTTATGGACTTGATTTCCTGAAAATGAAGGAAAATGATCATTTAAATTGCTTGTTGGTGTGATTTTGTTTCAGATTCTGGGCAAGTGTGAGTTCCTGAATCCTGGAGGAAGTGTGAAAGATAGGGTTGCTTTGAAAGTCATTGAGGAGGTAATTTATATTTGGTCAAATTATGGTTTTGGTCCTTCTGCTATGCTGAAATTTGTAATTTAGCCTATACTTTGATTTTGGTATAATTTGGTGCTCATACTTTTATAGTTTTATTTGTATCCAAATTATCAACACTCCTAATGTTAAATTGCTTATGACGAATTTTTTATATTTAGTTAGGTCGACAAGTAATTTAAAAAAATTCTACATCAGCACTTTAACTTGAATTGTAACAATATTAACAAAATTTGACTAATTAATAACATTCTAAAAGTATGAGGACCAAATTATGCCAAATTAATAGAAGGTTATATCTTAAATTTTAGGATAGTAGAGGATCAAAACCATAAATTTTACATTTATATTCAATAAATTTTCAATTCAAATTGGTTACAGATAGAAGAAATGAGAAAATTTCAAGCTATAATGCACTGTATATGATAGTTCGTGTTTCAGATTAAAAGCTTGCATTTGAAATATAGCACTTTTAGCCATGGAGTGAGAATTGAAGCCTTATTATGTTATTATCATGGATAAATGTATCTTTGTATGTTTTTTCAGAATTTGGGGATTTAATATTCATAATTGTAAATATCCCTGTACTAGGAGTTAGATTGCATTTTACCCCCTCTACTTAAAGCATGGGCAAATTAGTCCCTGTACATCAAGTTAAAGAACAAATTGGTCCTTCTTCTATTACAAATTTCAATCCATTTGTACATTTTAAAACCTGGCGTGGTTAACAGAATAACCAGATAATGACATGTGGTGTGCCATGTGTTTCAGTTTTTAATCGTAGAAATGAATGGAATTTTTAACAGAAAGACTATCTTGCTATTTGATCTAACTTACAAGGATTAAATTGCCCATTTTTTAGTAGAAAGGGAAAAACACAATCTCACTCCAAGGACAAGTGCCTCCAGGGTACTTTTACCGCTTCTGTAACTCTGTTATGTTTATAGCATTGGCAGTTCTGTTTGTTAATCCGCACGTTTTCTTCCTTGTGCTTTCCAATTTTCTGGCGCAATATAGGCTCTTGAATCAGGTGATCTAGCTCCCGGGGGGGTAGTTACTGAAGGAAGTGCTGGGAGTACTGCGATTAGCCTCGCTACAGTAGCTCCTGCCTTTGGATGCAAATGTCATGTAGTCATCCCGGATGATGCTGCTATCGAGAAGGTTGTGTAAAATGTACTATGGATGAGCATATTCTGAATTTTCTTGTAAATATTTACTTTGAATTCACAACACTAACTCGAAAATTATTGTCTGTTGCAAACATATGTTAGTCTCAAATACTCGAAGCATTGGGAGCTACTGTTGAAAGGGTAAGACCAGTATCGATTACACACAAAGACCATTTTGTCAATATTGCTAGGAGGCGTGCGCTAGAGGCAAATGAATTAGCGGCAAAGGATAAAAAGGTCAGCCAAGTTGATGGCAAAGACCGGGAGCCAATGGATGGTTTCGTAACTGACCAGGAGAAAGAAAATCCGGGTTTATTGAGCCATTGTAATGGTGGTTTCTTTGCGGATCAATTTGAAAATTTGGCAAACTTCAGGGCTCACTATGAGGGTACTGGGCCTGAGATTTGGGAGCAGACTGATGGCAATGTGGATGCATTTGTTGCAGCAGCAGGCACTGGTGGTACCGTGGCTGGTGTTTCTACATTTCTTCAGGTAGAAGTAATAACGTCGTTAGTTCGTTTTAACTGCCTGTACATATTTATAGGAGGGGCTAACTTAATTCATGAATGTTAAACAGGAGAAGAGTCCGAAAATCAAGTGTTTCTTGATAGATCCTCCCGGTTCTGGTTTGTTCAATAAGGTAACTCGGGGAGTCATGTACACTAAAGAGGAAGCCGAAGGGCGAAGGTTGAAGAATCCGTTTGACACCATAACAGAAGGGATTGGAATCAACAGATTGACTAAAAATTTTATGATGGCAAAGCTCGATGGAGCTTTTCAAGGCACGGATAAGGAAGCTGTTGAAATGTCGAGGTCTGTCTATCACCTTAGAAATATATATTACTTCTGTATTTGTCTCCTTAAACTTCCTATTTCTGTCAAATCCAATATAAAATCACATGAAAGCCGTCTTGCTCGGCTTCTTAGCTGTAATCTTTTTATCTGCTCAATATTTCAGGTTCCTTTTGAAGAACGACGGGCTCTTTCTTGGGAGTTCTTCAGCCATGAACTGTGTTGGAGCTGTTCGAGTGGCAAAGGGTCTTGGCCCTGGCCACACTATTGTAACCATTCTATGCGACAACGGGATGAGACATCTAAGCAAATTCTATGATCCCAAATATTTGGCGCAGTACGGATTGACGCCCACGGCAACCGGATTAGAGTTCATGAGCATCAAATGAACCCTGCAAAGGTTTATACTCCGAGACAAACATTATCCATCAAATCAGGTGGCATATCGAGTCAATTTTTGGTGGTCGGAATCTTCAGATTTTTATTTTTATTTTGTCTTACAGTTAGAAAACATTAGTTCTATGTATACTGCTTTTAGCAGACAATTTTGGAGACCCAATTTATAATGAAAATTTACACATATAGTTAGGTGTTATTACTTTTCTCTTCAGAATTTAGGTTCTGCTCAGAACTGCAAAATTCCGAGTATTTGCAAGTTTTCACAATATACAAAAGTGTGTATGTGAAGAAAATTGTAGTAAAGGAGCTTTATAAATATATCTTTCAATGTCTTCTCATTAGTACTAAAACCAAATGGCTTGGTTGATAGATTATTGTCAAAATACATAAGCTCGATAATTCGCTTGCATACAAGATAAAGACTTATAATAAGTGGTGCTGGTATGTCGAACTTTGCACCGATAAATATCTTAAGCTAAGGAAAGCTCTGATTCACTGAGGGTATGGCTTCTCAAATTCTGATTCATTGCAATGTGGGTCTAGCCAATCCCTAGGGGAACCCTTGGACATGTTGGGGCTTGCTTTCCCACCACCAACAAGCTCTTTCAAATTTTCCACCTTGTTCTCCCGCCCTGTCCCGCCGACCCTTTTATCAGCTTCCTTTAGTTTCTGTTTGAAACGTTGCTTACGAGTGGACGGATTCAGCTCCTGCTGCCTGGATTGTGATGGCGGTGCACCATGCGGTCCCAAGTAGATGTACTCTTCTTTTTTGGCCTGCACAAGACAAGAAAAAAGTTTCAAACAAATAAGGATTGACTCGGTAAAAGTATCATGAAGGCCCCCCTGTACTAGGAGTCAGATTGCATTTTGCCTCCTTTACTCGAAAAATAAGTTAAATAATCCTTATAGGTTAGATCAAAGAGTAAATTGATCATTTCTGTTAAAATTTTTATTCAATTCTATTGTTAAAAACTAGCATAGCTATCAAACCACATGTACTTCATTTTGAGGTATAGAGACCAATTTTTAACGATAGAAATAGACGAAATTTTCAATAGAAAGATCAGTTTACTCTTTGATCTAATATACAGGGGCTAATTTGCCCATTCATTGAGTAGAGGAAGCAAAATGCAATCTTACTCTTCATACAAGGGTCTCCATGATACTTTTACCGTATTGACTCTTGACATCTATAGTGGTATAGATATTTGCAAATGACCTGATGCGAATGCGGTTTCGATGTTTCTACATCTGAAGTATCAGCTTTAGTTTTATATGGTTCTTCAATTCCCAAGCTCGGAATCACGAATCCATCAGTGTCTAACGAAACACAAAAGAATGAACAGACATCAACATAAGAAAAACCTTTTTTAAAAAAGTTATAGACAATATTTCAACATACCAACAGTATAAAACTCTCTAACTCTACTGATAACAATCTGCAAAATAATGACAACAAGTCTCTCTCCAACCATAAGACCGACCCCTTTACAAAAGGCCACTTAGCACATCCATCTTTGAAACTGTGTGCCAATATTGTGTTCATTGTCAAAAGGGCAAGTACTAAACAGTTTCATTCCATAGTTAGAGATGCTAGACTTGACCGAATACAATGATGAAATTAACAGCTTACAAATGACGGAATTGAATAAACTTGAACACCAAAAGAAGAGAAATGGTACAATGGGAAAACCAAAAAACAAACTAATAGAAGCCACAAAAGACCAGCAATTGCAATAGGAATAAATGAACAAGCCAAAATGTAAGTGCATCCGTGTTTACTATCATCTTGCTAAAGAATTGGCTCGTTTAACATACCAAAAGAAATCAAAGACCAACAAACAACTATGGAACAAATGTTTTGAAGTGAGAAGTTTGAACTGAGAACTTCAAGATATGCATATAAGTTACATCTACAGAAAATGAATGCAAAAAGTGTAAGTGGTAGAAAAGATCTCAAAAATAGGGGCACCAAAATTGATGCAAGGCAAACAGCTACAAATATAAGGACTAGTTCAATTCTCTAACTTCTCCCTTGGTGAAAGTACCTATCAGATCTTTCTATTATAAGGACTAGTGCAAATTAGTCCTTGAATTAATAAAAAGAATCAAATGAAGCAAACTTTTAACAGAGTTGACTCTTACTATTTAAAAGATGACATGAAATTTATTCTTTTCATTTGCAGCTCAACTCCAAACAAAAGATTTCATTTGCAAAACCATAAAAGCTTTAAAAATACTAACTTTGTTAAACAATAAATGTTAACTGTCACAATTTGACCTTATTCAATTCTTTTTACTAGTTAAGGACTAAATTGATCCATTTAATAATACAATGACTAATTTGAAGCAGTCACTATAATAGAGGGACCTCTTGTTACTTTCACCCTTCTTCCTCACTAAGATCTCCTACACAAAGTAAAGCTTCATAAACTCAAATTCTAGTTTACTACAAGTATGTAACCTTCAAATGCTTCTTAATTAGCCAAACAGATGAACTTGTTCATAAGATCATCACTTCCATACAAGAGGCAATCAGATATCAACTAAAGCAATAAAGAATGATGAAGGAAATGCATAAATCTCACCATCCCCCAATCAAAACAAAATCATCAAAGAAATAGAATTGAAACAGATAATCATAAATACCAAATTTTCCATATCAAATGATGCCAACAAAGCAATTTTCCAGTGAAAATCAATTCAAACACCCAGTTTTCTCCCATATATCACTACAATCTAAAAACCCATATCTTACAAAGTAAATATTAATAAAAACTCACTAATAAAAACAAAACGATATTTTTGATATGGATCCAAATTTCTCCCATTTATCAGAATTTTCCCAACAAACAAACAGAGAGAGAGAGAGTTAATATACCCCACTCATCTTCTTGTTCATGAAGTGAAGAAGTGGTGTGCACTGGAGATGAGTCCATGGGATGCTGAAGATCATGGATTTCAAAGGCGAAAGGGCAACAAAGCCCAGAGATCAACAAAAACTCAGCAGCAACGAAACGAATCCAAAACAAATTTTTTTTAAAAGGAAGAAAGTTCTGCAATATGTAAATAAAAACCAAAAAGAATCTTCAAAATTGGAACCTTATTCTCTCTCTCTCTCTTAGGAAAAGATGGTTGGCTTTTTAAATGATTTATGAAGAATTTATAGACACAAATTTTCAAAAGAAAAAGACCCTAACCCTAAAAATTTTCTTTGTAGAATTTCATATACTATAACAATAATTGCATTAATTCTAGAAAACATTTATTATTTATCAAAAGAAAATTTTAGTATTTATCAAAATTTTTGTTTGAATTATTTTCGAAATATCTCGACATCCAAGAATGTTAATGTTTCTTTATTTATATGAATCCTCCTGATAGAATCTTGTACGAATCTCGTAATTGAATCGATAATTCAGTTATTTATTAATAATGATATGATTCTATTATAATTTTGTCACTTACAACTGTCGAAGTTAGTGTTAATTTTATAAATGACATTCATAAGTGTCGAGTTGACTTCATCATAAGTCAAGCTAGACTTGGTCGATGCAAAATTTTAGGCTTATTTTCTAGGCTCGGGTTCGAACCAAAAAATAGGTTTAAATTTTTTCTCTAAGCCCGACCCAGGCAGAAAATGCTAAAATCAAGTTAGCTCGCCTATATTAAATTTTTTATATAAAAATAAATTTTAAAAAATATAATACATCAAATGTAACAGCCCAAATTTTCAGTGGTTTTGAAAATGATGATTTCAGAATCTCTTTGTAAATCGAGTCTGTAAATATTAATATTTAATATTTATGAGTCTATTATAGAAATATATTAAAATTTGGACCAATAATTTTATCTAATTGATAGTTAATTAATGTCTGAAGCTAAATTGTATGCCTTATCATTATAGATTTTAAATAGTTGAAGAATTAAAGTGGTAAATTGACCATTATAATTTTTCAAGCAATGTGGAAAGGTATTAAAATCCACTTGTTAATTGCAATTAACTTTTAATTAATTAAAATTTAATTAAATAATTATGATTAATTATATTTTAATTACAAGTACATAAGTTAAAACATAAAGATGTCATATTTATTTTCTTCATCTTCTTCAACCTTTTCATGAAAAGAAAAGAAAACCTAAGAAAAGTTTCAAACATTTGGCCCCTCAAATTGGTAAGCTATACTAGTTCCTTTCTTATAATTTTTATGTTTTTAAAGTCATGGGAGTTTGATTTGGCTAGCCCATTTATCAATTTGAAAATGTTTTAAAGTTTTTGAATGTTTCCATTGATGGTTTCTTGAAGAAATATATGTTAAATTGATAGATTTTAAGCTTAGGTGTGAAAAGGACTAGATTATAAAGTTTAATTGTTAGTTTTGTACAAAAGGACTAAAGTGTATAAATTGCAAATTTGATATAAATTTTATAATAATAGCTAATAAAGGGTCCTAAAAGGATGTGATTGAGATTGGTTTTGAAATCAAAGCTCAAAATTGAAAGTTATGGCAATGTCGTTTTAGGGACTAAATTGAATAAAAGAAAAAATTTAGAGGCATCCAAAAATAGAATTAAACAGATTCATGCATATCATGAGATAATATAAAAATGTTTGGTATTGATAAATTGTTTAAAATAATTGTTTAGATCATGAATTGAATCAAACCAGGGATAATTGAAAGTAAGGCAAAATTATGGAATAGTCATTGAAGATTCAATTTGTTTGTTGTTTTGACCAAATGTGACGTGAGTTATAAATTGATTCAGGAAAAAGTTAGAAAGGATTCGTAAATTACTTGGTTGTAAATGTTGAGTGGCTTAGGTTGATGATAGATTAAAAATGTGATAAATGAGTCTCGAAGTCTTATAGGGTATATCAGTGTTAGATAAGTTTGGAGGTGTTTTATTACCCAGAAATTGACTTTAGATAGGTTTTTAAGGTCTCATTGCACCTAGGTTTCAATACCTTAGGCATTGGTATTGATACTTGTAAAGCTAGTAGCTAATTGAACTTTTGAGAGCACTATAGATACCTCACTTTTCGGTATTGATGCATTTAGTCAATAGATTTATACTTATGAAAAAAGTATCGATACATGGTAACTCAGTAGCCAGTTAAGGATTTTAAGGAAAACAAGCATTGATAACTAAACTCTTGGTATTGATACCTTTTGTTACCCTCCTTAAGGTATCGATATCTTTTGACTTAGTTTCATGCTTTACCTAGCTTAATGAGTCGCAACTCAGGTTTTTGAATTTGGATTATTAATACCTGACAATTAAGGATTAGTAAAGTTTTTTAATCAATGTTCGAGGTTGGTTTTAGTCATGAGATGTCGTTGGGCTCCTATTTTAAAACCTTTTGATCAAGGATCGTTGTCAGTTCGAGTTAGATGTGGTTTTTATATGTGACACTATGACGTGTTATCGATGGATTAATCTTGGTGGACCAGTGGCATTTTATTAAAAATCATCTGTCATTTGCTGATTATTGCATTAGTTAAAATAAGGTACCATAAGACCAATTAACTTTGGTTCAAATGGGAGAAGCAACAAGGTAACATTAGAGGAACCGAACACACTTCTTACCACAAAGTGTATTTAGCTCCTATGTGTAATAGAATTCTCCCGTTCACAACACATGTTTAAGGTTAATGATCTATTGATCTGGTATGGGGGTGTCACCAAGTTTATTTAAAGTCGATCTTGATAAGAGGTGGTGTGACTGTGGGCATTTGTAAGCAGAAAGGTGCCCATGTTCGCATGTGATCATTGCATGCAATACGATGCATTCGAACTGCATGGAATAACATTTTCTAACTTAATCGTGTAATCAATATTTATCAGTATGTATTTCAATCACCTTTTGTAAAAACTATTATTCAATAAACATGATAACTTATCAATTGTGTTTGAGTCCATAATGTTGCAAGCCCCCAAAGAGGTGCCTTTAATAAACCTAAATACCAACCAAAATGGACAATAAGGAGTTAGGCTATCTAAAACATTGTTCATGATGTAGAACTAAAGGATACGACAAACACAAGTCTACACATGATGCAAAGGAGTCAAACATTAGATAAGGAGAGCAATGCATAAATTGTACTCCAATAAACTTGTTTAAGGTTAAAAACTTGTTATGTAGACTTAACATATTTTCAATTGTATGTTTTCTTTAGTATTTTGTTATGAAGTAATATACTTAACTTCATCTGTAGTTGTAAATTGAGGTCTAGACTTCAAATTATACAAGTTCTATTCTTTTCTTACCTAGATTCGTGTATATATTCAACTTGGTGTGTATTCACGTGGAACTTCACTTTCGAATTGCTTTGAAATTTCACTTTTGGATTATTTTAATGTTTTCATTGGTATTTCAATTTATAGATATATTTATATGTTGTATATAGATATTTATAAATTCATAAACTAATAATACAAAATAGGAACCTAATTAAAAATTTAAAAATTATTACATAAGTTTATCTAATTAAACTAATAAAAATCATTAAATTATCTAAACTCACTAACAATAAAGCCTATAACCCAGTTACAGAGTTATCTAATTAAAATCATTATAAAACATATACAACCATTATTTGGTGGTTGCATTGAATTTTGAACCTCAAACAAGTTATTAACATTAAAAGGCACTACAGTGATGGACGAGCTCGTTATATTGGCCCTAAATTACAGAAAAGCAAGTTTGATACTTGACCAATCTAGTATAGGCATCCTTATCAGATCAAGACTTAGATTTGGAGGACCAACAAGTTCGCTTAGTTTTTTAATATTCAATCACATTAATGCCACTTGATATAAGAGAAGTGCATAAGTGTCGTGCACACATTAAAAATATGATTGTGCAAGCATACATTCCCCAATAGTATGGTAGTAATCTTTGAAGCTTGATAGTACTTCTACACAAACTACAAAAATAAATAAATAAATGAACTTAAGTTCAATTATGATAATAATTATATTAAGTAAATATCAATGTAGCAAATAAATTACCTTTTCATATGATTGAATAACAATTTGCAATCGCATCTATACAAGATCATCCTTCCAATAAGTTGTATGGTCACGATGCCCAATCCATCTATTAAAATATTAAAAGTCAATACCAATATAAAACCATTAATAATGCAATACATTTTATAACACATGCTTACAATTTTACTTTATAATAAAAAGAAAAGCATGTAAAGTATAAGGGGTAGACACTATCCATGGAAGTTGATACCATACTCATGATTGGGAAATAACAAGACAATAATACTTTTTCACGTTTCTCACTCTTCATGCCTTGCATAGAACTTTTTATAGACATACTAAAACAACAGACCCCAAATTGTATGTTTTTATCTATGGAAATAATCTAACAATGGATTATGTTTGGGCTAAACTTTGTTGCTAGACTTTTCTAGCTACAGTACACCACTGATTAGCTAATGGGTGCAAGCTCTTGCATGTTGAATAATCTCAAATAGAAGGTTTCTTTAGGAGAGTTTCGAAGTGCCTCTTCAGCCATGTAAAATTAATAAAAAAAACATCATAATAAGACTTATAGTTGGTGGATTTTGGGATGGCAGAATTTGAATCGTGTAATGGATTTTGAACAACTCCAATCTGAATGAAGCAAGTTATATTTTGAAAAGTGGATTTAGAGTGAGATAAGGCCTGTAGATTTTTTTTAAAAAAAATCATTATTTAAACCTGTCAGGATGTAGTACCCTAAATGTAGTGTATTCGTCATTTTCTACTTGTAATCTTTCAAACAAATTATTTTATATAAAATTTCATTATACATTAATATCATTTGCACTTTTCTCAACGATTTTTGCTCGTAAAGCAAAATGTAAGCAAATATTGACTCATTGATTATCTAATATTTAACTAATATTAAGTTGCATTATGTGGTTGGATCACAATGCGAGAAAATAACTTATATTAGTAAATAATCTAAATAGTTATAGTCTAATCGAAATTGAGAAAATTGATAAAAGACTATTATGTCATCTATCAAATCCAATTGGGGGATGTTTTATCTTAAGTATCGAAACAAATCACTCTCAGAAGATAGATAAATAGATGTTATTGTTCGGACTGGCAATACATTGGATAATACCCAAGTTGAATTTATCCTGAATTCGTTTATAGATTTATTCACTTATGACATTCATAGTATGGTATACCTTAATTCTATGTGGACGATGGGCAATGTATGTGTGACTTATATACTTTGATGTATTAAAATTCTGAGTTCGAATAGGCAAGGAACCGAAAGCTAGTGCGTTGGGTATACAACTTTTGCAACATGCAGCATCATTCAAAATAGTGGAATTCATAACCCAACTAATGGATAAATGATATCCTATCATCGACATTACATGATTGATGAAAAGTAAATGAGGTCACGAGTCATTTGTCTTTGCCACAAGATAAATGCTTTAATTATGATGTGTTAGTAATTGGTTTTTTTCAATGCAAGATGTAATAGATACTATGAGATAAAGTAAGATTATATCGAGATAATAGATTTTATCCCAAAGAGATTAAATATATCTTATGAAAGTAACACACTTATGAGGTTATTGGACGAGCACTTTTAGAGTTAGTTTCATAATGGTATATAATAAAGAAGGTACCATAGTGGAATGACTACATGATTAAATAATGTTTTATTAATAGACGAAGAGCCGAAACTAAATTTCAAATTATTTGAGCTCTAATTATATATTTCCAATTGCCCCTTGACTAGCTCAAGATGGCTTGAAACTAATTGCATATAGAACTAATAATATCGAATGAATGAAAACGACAACTAAAAGAAATGGATCGCACATATTACTATTTGCAATGGATGTGTTTTCTCGCTAAGTATACAAAATGACGTAGAAAAAAAGTTAATTTCTTCAAATTATTATTTAACCAAATGTAATTAAATAATTGAACTTTGAAGTTAGAAAGAACTAAATTAATTAGTCATTGTAGATTTGTTGAATGAGACAATCAAATTAATTTCCTCATGGATTCCAATACGGTAGAGTTGTCATGACTTTAACAAAATTAGAATTACGTTCGTAAAATAATTTAATTGAAATAATTAATTTAATTAATTAGCATTTTGGGAATGAAAAATAGTTATTGGTAGATATTAACCCACGTAGATGCCATGTTAGCATTTAATTAATCTTTTAATTTTAAAATATTAAAAAATAATTTGTATAATTAAAATAATTTTAAAATAATTTAAATGGTTATTAATTTTTAAAAATGGCTTGTATTAATTTTTGATTTTTAAAATTTGAAAATTATTTAAATGCTAACGTGTCATCCATGTGTATGCAAAGTTAGCAAAGTTAAAAAACGTTAATTTTTCTATTTATTTTGGTTGATTTGACAAAAATATAATTTTAAGAGTTAAAAAGGTGAAAAGTTAAATTAAAGGCTAAATTGACATTTTGTAAAGTTGAAGGGCCAAATATGGCAACCAATATGACAATCCACTTATATTTTATGTTGACATAACACTATTTGTCTCATATGTCACACACCAATAATATAATTTAAAAGTTACAAAAAATTCAAAATTTAAAAATATAAAAATTCAAAAAATCAATATGGATTGTCATGCCATCTTGTGTTAAAAATTTAATATTTCAAAATATTTTCTTTAAAAATAATAATTTGACTCTTTTTGAAATGTTATGGTTAAATTCAACGCTTTTAAAAGATAGACAATCAAATTTAACTCAAAAAGAACAAAATTGAAAAGAATTATAAACATTAAGAACTAATTTTAGCATTATACCTTTGTATTCAAAAATTAAGTTTTTAAAAACTAATAATTACTTTGAATAAAATAAAAATAGGAAAAACCGCTCCCACTATCAGCCCACAATTTACCTCACAAAATAGGGGCCCACCAGCAAACCCCAAAATGTGGGGCCCGCAACTTCCAAGATGCCTCCATAACAAAATCTCAACCCTTGGATTTACATTACGTAGAATGAACAAGATCACAGCCGTCCATTACCTCCCATCTCTAGTTTCGCCCATTTTCTGACAAGATCCCGTCCGACGTGTCACTTAACTGCATTTAAAATCCGGGTTTCAAGTCCGCACTTTGAAAAAATTGAAAGCTTAAAATTTGTTTCCCCCAAAAAACAAAAACAAAAAATTTAATTAAAAATTTTTTCTCACTTTAAAACACTCTCTGCTCTCTGTCGAGCTTTTGAATGATTATAAACAGTCCGTAACTCGCTGTAAGTTTTCTGCTTTTATTTTTTTTCGATTTTCAGCTTATATTTGGTTTTATTTTCTTTGGAATTTTGTTTGCTTTTTTTGGGTGTGCTAAAAAGTTAGGGTTTTAGATTTCAACGTTTTTGAAAATTGCAAAAATTTGGGTTCTTTTACTAACTGTTTTGTGGGAAAATCTTCGGTGTTAGTTTGGTTGCTTTAAAATTTGAGAATTGACGAGTTTTCAATTTTTAGATTTGGGTTTTTTTTCTTTGTCTAAATTGAAAATCTATTTAATTAAGCTTTAATAGACTCTGGTTTTTGCTTTGTTAAACTGTGATTTAGGATTTATATTGGGTAGAGAGACGAAAGGGAAAAAAACTTGTGAGATTTAAAATTTCCCCCTTATTTTTACCCTTAGGAACCAACATGGTGACTTTGTTATGAATTTTGAATTCTTACTTCTTGTGGGTCAAGTTTGGGTTTTTCTTTGCTTTTCAACATGTCAAACTCATCTGGATCTCTAGTAATGCAATTCAAGTCTGGAATGCTGTACTTTTCTTTTGGAGTATGAGGCTTTTCAGTTAGAGGATATTTTTTTCTTACATTAAGTTGAATGTTTCTTATAGTTTGTTTTTCCTCCTTATATGGAGAGTGACATTTTTTTGTTGGTTACAGCTTTTTGCTCATTGTATTTCATGAAAGACTTAGAAGAACTTTATTCTGTGCAGAACAGAAATTTTGTTTTGTTATGTGAAAAGATTGCGAGGGAAAATTCGCCTGCAAAACTAATATGGCCGTGAATTTTGGAAGCGTTTAAAGAGCCTATTGTTTCGTAATGTATGGATTATTACTTCAGTTTTCATGGAAATTTTTTCAATGGCGGTGTCTTTAGTGGGGTTATGGTGCTTGTTGCTGAGTGTTGTAGTGTCTGTTTAATGGTTCTTTTGTCTTGAGTGTAATTAATCGATTTATTTTTCATTATTATTATTATTATACCTTTGTTTTTTTTGTTTCTTCATCTCTTTTGTTATCCTATCCTACAGATTCGGAGGGCAAGAGAAACAAGCGTTGCTGTTTGAAGCATTTATTTTGAATTGGTTTGATTATGGGTGAAGAAGAAACAAAGACGAAAGTCCCTGACCCAGTGGCTAACGGGACTTCTCTTCCAGAAAAATCCAGTGAAGTTGTAGCAGAGAAAAAAGAGGAAGAAGATAATGGGGTAAAGGAAATGGAAGAAGATAAGAAAAATGATGAGAAAGCTGAGACTGAGAAGATGGATGAAGACCAACCGGCCGAGGATGACACAGAAAGCAAAGAGACGGAAAAAGAAGAAAAGGAGGAACCTAAAACGGAAGCAATGGAAGAAGAAACTAACGCAAAAGAAGATGTTAAGAAAGTTGCGGATGATGAAAACAAAGATGAGGAGGAGGAGAAAGTGGATGAGATGAAAGAAGAAGATGAAGAAGAGCAGGAAGAGAAGGCTGAAGAAGAGTCGAAAGAAGAAGAAGATGAGGAGGAGCATGAAGAAAAGGATGGAGATGATGAAGAGAAGGATGGGGATGATGAAGAGGAGCAAGAAGAGAAGGCTGAAGAAAGCGAGGAGGAAAAAGGTTCAAAGAAGCGTGGGAAAGGTAAAAAAACTGAGGAGAAAGTTAAGGGGAAGACAAAAAAGTTGGAGGAGAAGAAGGAGCCAGAGCAAAGAACTCCTCTCACTGATCGACCCGTGCGTGAGCGGAAATCTGTTGAAAGACTTGTTGCTTCTATTGAAAAAGATTCTTCTAGGGAATTCCAAATCGAAAAGGTTTTTTTTTTTCCCTCTCTTTATTGGTTATATATATATGTTTTGACAAGTTAGATGTTTAGATCTCTATTTTGAAGGTGCATTAGAAATTAATTGGTTACTTTGGCAATTGCAGGGCAAGGGTACTCCACTTAAAGATATTCCTAATGGTGTGTTCCTTAGTACTTTTTATATCACTCAAATTTTTGTGTTGTTATAGACAATATCCTACAATGGCTTTGTTTGGTGTTATGTTTGTAAATCTTAACAGTGCATTTTTAATAATGTTGTTCATCATTGATTTCATACCGTTTGCATTGTTAAGAAAACATCTGAGGATGCTGCTTCTTTAGTTTAACTTCACTTGTCTCCTTTCCATATTTCTACTAAGTTCCTTTAATGTGTATTTGAATTCCTTTTCCTTTAAAATTAAATATGTTCTAGTATTTGATATTAGTCCAGAACCATGAATTGAGTGAAATGGCCTCTCATATGTCATTTTTTGCAGTGGCATTCAAGTTGTCTAGACGGAAGACTGATGACACTTTCAAACTTCTTCATAATGTTCTCTATGGAAGGAGAGGGAAGGTAATATGATTCCTTTTGAATATTTTATATGTTTCTATCTAGCATTCCAAATATGTTGTTTCATCCTCTTGCTTTGATGATAAGGGCTTATAGGCTTGCAAATACACATAAACAGAGTCCAGGCACGAGTCTTTGAAAAGAAATAATTCTTGGATGGTGTGGATTGCTGCAGTAATAATTTGCTTATTTTACTCACGCTCCTTGCTATTGCAGGCTACGCAGATTAAGAGTAATATTTCCCGATTTTCTGGTTTTGTGTGGCATGATAATGAGGTAAGACGATTATAAAATCATGAAGCTGTATTTCTGTTGCATATAACCAATATCCTTCAGTAGTTGGACTTTTGGATTCCAAAACTTTTAGGACATTTGTAGTTGTTCTATTAGTTTAAGTTTCCTATATGGTTGATATTACTGCACTATAGTAGGTGTTTCTTGTGCTTATTTCATTCAAATGTTGAGATAATCGCAGGAAAAGCAAAAAGGTAAAGTAAAAGAGAAGCTTGACAAGTACAATAAAGAGAAGTTATTGGAGTTTTGTGACGTGCTTGACATACCAGTTATAAAGGCTACTACAAGGAAGGTTTGTCGTACTGCTGTAATTTGTGCTTTAGTTCTTCCTATATTTCAAGAAAATGGTGGCTAGTATGTTTGTTTGATTAGTTAAAAGCACTTTCCTGGTGGTTGGTTATTCAACATTCATGCAAATTGATTAATAGGAACCCTACTAAGATAGACTTGTCCGTTGGGTTCTTTTTCTCACCTTGTACCCACTACGCAGTAAAGTGGTGAGTAGTCAAACAATGTACATATGCATGTATGTAAAGTTACAGAACTATGGGTATTCTTTTTCCTTTACTATTCTTTTTAGAAAGCTTATTTTTTTTGTTATTTTAAGCTGAGAAACCCTCATTTATATGACTAATTTTATCTAGGAATGCAGCAGTTATAATTTAATAGGATTGTGATTCACTAGACAGGTAAGGGTAAATTCTGGAGTTCTTGAAAACTATGGTTCTGGTGGTGTAGTTAGTACTTAGTAGTATAAAAATCAGTATCACTGCCCAAGTTGAGTGTCATTTATGTGAGAACTTGTTAATAATCCCACTTCCGCAATCCTGAATGGAATGCTAATTTTGATAATAAAGAAATTGAATTTCATTAATGGGTGTTAATAAGCCGAAAATGGACATGCAGGAAGATATCATTATAAAGCTGATGGACTTTTTGATGGCTCCTCATGCTACAACCACTGTTCTACTTGCTGAACAAGAAAAGGTTTCCTAATTTTTGTCTGCTTCTTTTGCCTAAGTTCCATTTTTACATGCTTTTTTCTAACCTATAGCGTTTATTTTTTATCCAGTCAAGTAAGGGTAAAAAGCGCAAAAGGGCTACGAAGTCTGGGACCACAGCTAAGCGATCAACAAAGGTATTAATTTTTCCTTCTTGACATCAGAAATATTATACTTGATTAACCTTTGGAACTTTTCGTTAGGACAGTCACCTGTACCGTGTTTACGGAAAATGTAGCATACCATTCAGTTAGGTCTCCTATGTGAATAACTTCTATATGAATGTTTTGTATTATGGTTTTGGTCAAGGATTTAGGGGTCATATGGTTTTACTTCTTTTTACATTAATCTTCCTAGTTATTTTCTTAGAATTTTTTCCCCTTTGTTCTATGTATTATGCAGAGTCGAAGAAAGAGTGAGGATACTCCAAAATCTAGGAAAAAGAGTATGCCTGATTCGGAGGATGAGTCTGAAGAAGAAGAAGAGGAGGAAGAAGAAGAAAAGGAAGAAGAAGAGAAGGAAGAGGAACAGAATGAAGAAGAGAAAAATGAAAATGGAGTTGCAGAAAAATCTGAGGACGAGATGCCTGAGGATTCTGAAAGTGAGGAGAAAAATGAAACTGAAGATGAATCTGAAGAAGATGTGGGAAAGAAGAAAAAGAGTAGAAAAGTATCATCTGGAAAGAAGGAATCTGCTGGAAAAGCTAAAACGAAGAGAGTGTCGATTCCCAAAAAGTCTACTCCACAGAAAAGAACCCCAAAAACAACAGCACCTAAAAGTTCAAAGGCAGATGATGATAGTGACAAAAGTCCAAAGGTGTCTTCGAGGAAGAAACCAGAGAAGGTCACTAAGGAAAAGTCCTCTACACCGAGTACATCTGCGTCCAAGGAGAAAACCAGTAAGATAGTAATCTCCTTTCTTTTTTTGTCTGTACTTTTTTTCAAGGAAACTGAATAATTGTTTCTTATGGTGGCCTAATTTGTAAGATTGGCTTTTGCTTCTGATTGCCTATGGTGCTATATTTTCCTTTATTTTTTAAGGCAAAAGGGCTGGAAAGGGGAAGGACAAAGCTAAAGAGCAAAAACTGAAGCCAAGTGATCATGAACTAAGGGATACAATTTGTAAAATTCTTAAGGAAGTGGACTTCAATACGGTAAGATCTTTATACTAATATAATGACTGCAGCCTTTAGTGGACTTTTCTTCACAGCATTTTTGGTCTGTTCCGACTGCTAAGACTATATTGGTTGTGAGGACTTGTTTCAGTGCTAATTAGGCTACCATTGATAACAATTGTAATATTGTTCACATTCATTGATTGGAAAGTTAGTATAAACTCCGAGGATTGTTACTATTTAGTCTAATTTTGTCATCATGAATCCAAACATTCTGCTTAAACATGCCAGTGTGAAAATGGGCTCTTTGGAATGTTTATTGACAACAGAATTGCTTTTTATACTCAATTTTCTGAAACACAGTCCTTAATTCTTGTTACCATTTAGTCTAATTTTGTCATCGTGAATCCAAACATTTTTGAGTATTTTTAAGTTTTTATCTAGATTCATTTCTTAATCTCACTCGTGTTTTCATTTCATCATATTTATTTCGATGTACTTGCTAACTAAATTGTATTACTTTATTCTGCAGGCTACATTCACTGACATTCTGAAGCTTCTTGGTATGCATCTTTCCCTTTTTACTCGGCTCTTTTAACAGTGTTATATAATAAACACTTTTGGGGCACAAGCGTTTAATTATGAAAATTGACAATGAAAGCCATAGTTTTCAATGGTTAGTTTCATACTTTGTCCGATAAGAAGTCTCAGTAATGGTTTGCCTTCTAAATTTCATTGTAAACTTTGATGGTTTCGGGATTAACTCAGTTAGTGCTCAACGGTGAATCATGAAAACCGACCGTGAAAGCCATCTATTTCAATGGCTAATTATGTACTTTTCTAGGATGTTAACTTTTCTGATATGCAATGTTCTAATGGAGAATTGACGTCCTTTCAGCTCAACATTTCAATACTGACCTCACCCCGAGGAAGTCATCAATCAAGCTCATGATCCAGGAAGAACTTACCAAACTAGCTGATGAAGCCGATGACGAAGACGACGAAGGAGATGCCGAGAAAGATGAAACCCAATCTGCTGGTCAAGAGGTTCAAGCCTGACCCTACAAGATGGATAATAACTACATGCAAAAATGACAAAAAGGAAATGTAGGTATTCATGTCTTGTGCCAATATGTACTTTTTAGTTGTTATTTAGAAGGGTTTGGTTGTAAACTATTGTTGCTTTTTCTGATGAGCAAATTAGCATTTATGAAAAATACTAGAGGGGGAAACTGCAGTTGCACCCATCTGTGTTGCAGGATATGTACAAACCATTAACATAATCTGTAGGAACTTTACTATCTGAAAAACCAAGTACTTTTGAGTTATAGAACACAGCTGCATGTGGTTTTTTCTTAATTTCTTTTTCCATATATTCTCTTCTAGTCTCGAGAAGCTAGTTTTTACATGGTTGTGGTTGGTCAAAATGTTGGGTGCTGATTTGGCCAATACCTGCTTATATTGGATGGTACACTATTTTGATTTTTTTAAAATTAATAAATTATAATCATTAGAATTTAATTAATAATTTTAATTGAGGTAATATTGATTTATTATACAATATTTTGTTAAACAATTATAAATTAAAATTTATATGTATGAAAAATGTTTAAAATATTTATAAGCATCATGGGGTTTTTATTAGAATTTAAATTGTATATTATTTTTTTACTTAAAAATGAGTAAATTAATTTTGTTCATTACACTAATAAGTAAATTAATTTTTATTAAAATTTTATCTATTTTATTATTAAAAATTAGTATGATAAACGGAATAACTTGACTAATTAACATATTTTACATAGTTTTTTGCAAGGTATTTATAAAAATTTATATTCTATAGGCTCATTAATAGGTAAATATTGGTTATGAATTTTAAAACTATTTTAAATCTAATGCGAGAATTGAATTTTCGACCACAAATTAAGATAATAAAATTATTATCGTCTGACCAATTTTTAATAATAGGTATATAAAATTTGGAACGGTATATAAAAATTTAGTGCTATGCCGGTACATGTCAGTATTAAAAATGGAAACAGTAGAGTATTAATAGGTTTTGCAGTCTGCAGAGATGCTTCAGGTAGTTTAAATGCCAAGTTTCAGCTAATATAAACTGAAATTGTAAAGCCCATATAGCTCCCCTTCAAGACCTTCAAGACCTTGATAATGCCCAAGATACTTATTATGGACATGATAAAATTATATATTAAAAACAATTTAAATACAATATAAATACGAGTGAGACTTTGTTCATGGTTAGAACAATCACGAACTCTTTTATTATAATATTTATTAAGATATTTATAAAATTTTAAAACTAACGATACAGTATTGTCCTTAAATATATGAACGATGCATGTATCATTTTTTTCTAAATTTATAACATGATAGACTAATTATTTAGTATACCGATGAAAATTTTAACTTCACAAATGAAGTTGAAAATTTACCAAATTTGTTGGAATTTAATAATTGAAAGAAAATAATTTAAATTGTTTTGGGAAATTAAAATAAATAAATTGAGAGATTTAATCATTAAAATTCAGTCAACAGAAAAATAATTGGGATTTGAGATTTGACGGCTGGTAAGTGGTAACGGCTATTTCTTAAATCAATTTTAAATTTTGTTACAACGGTCAAATTTTCTTTGATCAAACCGTTCTATAAATTCCTCCACTGACCTTTCAATCTCAAAGAACATCTCATAAACGGAAATCAAAGATGTGTGTAGTCAAAGAGCTTTCCATTTTTGTTCTCTTTGTTTTGATTTTTGGAAATGTAATTCAAGCCCAAAATTCACCTTCTCCATCTCCTAAATCCACTCCAACCGCAGCTCCTCGCTCCAAATCTCCTTCATCATCGCCTCCTGCGAGTTCTCCAACAACAGCATCGCCTCCTGCGAGTTCTCCAACAACAGCATCGCCTCCCGCGAGTTCTCCAAAAACATCATCGCCGCCTGCAAAATCTCCGACTACTACTCCTCCTCCACAGATCCAACCACCGGCTGCGACTCCGCCTTCTTCTTCTAGCCCATCGATTTCTCCCCCAACTGCTTCTCCTCCGGCGTCGACTCCTTCAAGTTCTCCGCCTTCATTGACTCCAACTAGTTCACCTCCATCAATGACACCGGCCGGGGCTCCACCTGTTTCGGCTGATATTCCTTCGAGTTCAACGACGCCGGCGGAAAGTCCCGGGATTTTCCCGTCGAGCAGTAGCCCATCGAGTCCTACTCCAATCGGTTCGTCCCCTGAGAGTGCAGCGGGTCCGGCTACTAATGATGATTCGGGTTCAAGATCCGGATACGAAGTCGGGTTCGTTCTAAGCTTTGGTTTGGTTATTGGGGCCGCATTGGCTATTTAGATTTTGATATTTTTTTGGATAGTAATTTTTTTTTTAAATTTTTATTTTCTAAGCAGCACTTCATTTTATTATTTTGGATTTTTAATTTCTTGTATAAAGTGAAAGTAAATAAAGTAAGGTAGGATCTTCATTATTTTTATAAAAATATTTAATTTTCAATTTATGATTATTTATTCACTTTAATATTTATTATTTTCCAGTTGATATTAAATTTTGGGGTAAATTGAAACAAAATAATGGTTTTGTTTAATCGAATCCTAAGCAATCGATTTAATTGATGGATATAGAAAATAACTTCTATTGGTTAAGCTCAAGAATGTAATGACCCAAATTCTAGTTACGTTGAAAAATACGCATTTGTGTTTGTGCGTGTGCTATGTGTAAGTTTTATTATTATTATTTTTTGTACTGAATTGATTTTACATGTTATTCTAATTGGTCGGACATACATTTGTACTTGTAATTACATTTTATACTTTTGTATTGTGCTTGTAATTGTATGTCTCGTTTTAATAACAATTAAAAAAAAATTCAAGAGCATAGCTGCAAAATTTCCCACAAAAAATTGAAGAAAAAGAAAAAAATTGTGTCTAAGTTACCAAGTTCTTTGGGAAGTTCTATCCAAGTCTCATCTTGGTCAGGCAATCAAAAAAGCTCATCTCGACGGGAGGATGACCCTTCGAGTTCGGATGATCCAATGGTGGATGAATCAGAGGTGGCTGTGGGTGCAGGTACTAGTACTGGTACTGGTACTGGTCACCGGACATCCTTTTAGGAGACGTTGCTGGGAGTGAATCCAGCTAATCCCACTGTTCCAGTGTTGGAAGGCTTCCATTACCTTTTCAAGTAGGGTGCATGGCCTTACAGAGGAGAACATGGCACTCGCAGTCATCACCAAATTACTTGGTTTAGGCATTGTAATCGAAACTCTTCAGAATAGAGTTTGGAAGCCTAGGCAACTGATCGAATTGTTGGATTTAGAAAATGATTTCTATTTGGTAAGTTCAAGAATGAAGACTATTTGAAAATGTTGACGGATGGCCCCTAGATTATTTTTGGTTAGTATCTTAACGATTCTCCTATGATCTCCGTTTTATGTTTCGTTGTAAGAGTATCTCTCTCGATTGGTGGTTTGGATATGGTTGTTGGGTATGTCGATTGAATTATATAAGACGTGTCGGTTGGGAAATTTTGGTTATGAAAACGCTTTACTATTACAATAAAAGTTTAAAAATTTTCAAAATCGACCCTGTTTGTGATATTTATAGTAATAAACATTCTACCGAAAATTACATGTGTTTTGTGTGAAACAAATTCGAAATGCTCCTAGCTTTCAATCGAATGGTTTTATCCACTATCCTCATACCTCTAATTGCATTGAGTGTAGACTCGAACAATAAAAACCAAACACAAAACCAAAAACAATCTATTATTTTCAGTAAAAAAGTAATTCTTTCAATAGAAATCGGTAGAAATTATTATTCTTAAAAATAAAATTTATTTTAAAAAAATAAATTTTCACTACTTTTTGGTAGAATAACAATATATGAAAACTTATGCGTGAAAACTTTACTAGTGTCATTTATTTATAGGAGAGATAAGAGAATCCTAATTGAATAAGTATAACACAAATAATATTTATTTAATGAAAAAATATTTTTCTAATCCAACTAGGGGCGGGAGGGCAGTACACTCTAAATAAAAACACTAGGGATGACAATCCTCACATGTAAAATGAGGGGAATTGGGTCTACATACAATTCTTAAGTTATTCTATACTCAACAAGAAAACGTATTCATTTGTGAATCTGACTCATTTCTTTAATTTCATCATTTCTATTAATTTTTATTCATTTTGTTCTACATACAATTCATTTTTAGTTTCAACAAGCTAGTGAAGGGACCGATTAGATATATAATTAAGACTCAAATAATTTACAATTAAGATCTAATTTTTTGCCTATTAATTATAAACTTTTACAATCATGAGCTAGTAAAAGCATAGTGGAATCCACGGTTCATGTAGTGCGAGACTGTTTTTTCAAGAGAAGGGCCTAGTGTTCTATTTTTCCTTTTCATTCACATAATGCCTTCTTTGCACACTCACTTGGTCCATGGCTTTGCGCTAATTCGTAGAATATGGTTATCGTTGTGTTGTCTGATGGTAAGTAGCCCATTGTGTTCTCTTATTTGCTAGCGCCTATGGAAGAGCCGAAATATGTTTGTTTTTACAAGTGTGAGTAGTACCGGTGTGGAGATAGTTTCATTGAGCCTTGGGTGGGTGAGATGTTTAATGTAAGGGATAAAGCGGGGACCAAGTTGTTAGTGGTGGTTTTAACGTCATTTAATGGTAGCCACTTGCGGTTGGTTGGATAAGGTAAATACGGACAACGCTTGTACAAGCATCGGCGTTTGTCTATTGAAGGAGTCATGCGGGGCTCAGATGGGGGTTAGCAGCTTGGATTTGCGATGGATATAAGGAATGCGTTAGTTTTTAAATCGAAGGCAAGGGCCTTGTATTAAGGCTTCTAGCTAGCTTGGGCGAACGAGTATAAACAAGTTGAGCTAGAGAGTGACAATGGTGTTATAGTCAAAGTTATTTGGGTCGATTGTGGTGTGGACAACAACCTTTCTAAATTACAATTAGGGGCACAACCGCTCTGTCAGTATTGGGTGTGTCACACCTAGTTTCCTTTAAATCCAAAAATTAGGAACAATTGAGAGTTTAATTGAAAGAAGCTATAAGTTGGCGATTTTTACTGGAAAATCAGAAAAAGTTAGTAACTAATTTGGACATGGTTGAAATCCAATGCTAGTTCGGTTGAATTCAAACCAACTGGTTCTTTAGTAAGAGGTACAATGATTGTCAAAGAATGAATTTTGTACGGTTGAAGATCGTGCGAGAAAAGTTATAAATAGTTAAGAGGTGACTTCCAGGAAAGGATTCACACTACAGGAAAATAGAAGCGCCGCCGCAAAAAAAGCCGCTATAGGTAACGCCACAAAAATTTGTGGCGTTTATTGAAAAAAAGCGCCGCTAAAAGTCAATGCTTTTAGCGGCGTTTGTGGGAAAAGCGCCGCTAAAAGTCATGTCTTTTAGCGGCACTTTTTCTACAAACGCCGCTAATTTTGGTATATTTGCAATATTTTTTTCAACCAATATCCAGCCCTTCCTGCATTAAAATCCAACCAAATACAACAAATATAATATAAAATGCAGCCAAAAATAGCAAATTTAGCATAAAAAATACAACCAAAAACATTAATTCTAAATGATACTTCAAATTTAACTAAAGATATATGATATAATTAATAAATAAAGTATAATTTAAAATATTTTTACAATAATGTTAAATGTGACAAAACTTAAAACATTCTTACAATAAGAAAACTAATGTCTAAGATGGCCACTTTTTGCGATTCTTTGAAACATATGCATCATCTCTCAAGTCGTAGTGGAGGTCATCGTACTTTTTGCTCTGCTCGCTACCATCGCCGTGCCTCGCCTCTCTCATTGCTGCATTGCCTCCCTCTCTCTGCCTCCGCTCTAAGTTGTTCTTGGAGTTCTTCATATTTTCGTTGAACCTCGACAATTTGCTCAACCGTGTTCACTTGCATCTGAGCTATCTGGTCTCTTAACCTCTAAACTTCAGCTTGAGCTTGACTTCAGGAAGGCATGTATTGTTGGGAGTGAATCCAAAATATTGGGTGGGTAACACCGGATCCTTGAAATCGAACCCGACCGCACCTTTCAGACCCAAAACTTCAGTGATAATTCATTATCAATGTTCTCAAGATTAATGAACTATCACTCAAGCAATCGTTTCATATTCCGCCTTCTTCTCCTTTAGTTTCTCCTAAAAATCAATTAAAAAGTTAGAAACGAAATATATAATAAAAGGAATGCAACATAACTTAACATTATTTAAAACTACTAATGATGAATTGAATTAAACAATTATAATTAAAGATTACAAATATTTAGAATAAATCAAATATTATTAAGTAAATATACCATAATTTCTCCACTTGGATGTCATAGGAGATCTATCTTTCTTCCTATGCGTAATCTCAAAAGTCAAGGCGTCCAACTTTTGTCCGGATTTGACTTCCTACAATATAGTAGTAAGAATATTATTTAATAATAGAAAGTTATTAATATTTGAAAGAATTAATAAATTCATAATACCTCGGCCTCATTCTGTAAGCAAAACTTCTCGACCCTGCCGTGTGCGTGAATTTTGTTTTTGCCTGCTGCTTGTTCCAACTCGCTCATGGTCCTACATAATATGTGCAGCGGGTCCGGCTGCTAATGATGATTCGGGTTCAAGATCCGGATACGAAGTCGGGTTCGTTCTAAGCTTTGGTTTGGTTATTGTGGCCGCATTGGCTATTTAGATTTTGATATTTTTTTGGATAGTAATTTTTTTTGAAATTTTTATTTTCTAAGCAGCATTTCATTTTATTATTTTGGATTTTTAATTTCTTGTATAAAGTAAAAGTAAATAAAGTAAGGTAGGATCTTCATTATTTTTATAAAATTATTTAATTTTCAATTTATGATTATTTATTCACTTTAATATTTATTATTTTCCAGTTGATATTAAATTTTGGGGTAAATTGAAATAAAATAATGGTTTTGTTTAATCGAATCCTAAGCAATCAATTTAATTGATGGATTTAGAAAATGACTTCTATTTAGTTAAGCTCAA
Organism: Gossypium herbaceum; assembly: GCA_025502765.1. Classification (NCBI taxonomy): domain Eukaryota; kingdom Viridiplantae; phylum Streptophyta; class Magnoliopsida; order Malvales; family Malvaceae; genus Gossypium; species Gossypium herbaceum. The sequence continues at coordinate 736,091 of CP106692.1, read as the reverse complement.
GGATATAACTACTCAAATTCTAGTGATGTTGAAAAATATGCAATTGTGTTTGTGCGTGTGCTATGTGTGAGTTTTTCTAATTATTTTTGTCTTGGATTGATTTTACATGTTATTATAGTTGGTCGGACATATATTTATACTTGTAATTATATTTTATACTTTTGTGTTGTGTTTGTAATTGTATATCTCGTTTTAATAACAATTAAAAAATTCAAGAGCATAGTTGCAAAATTTCCCACAAAAATTGAAGGAAAAGAAAAAACACTCTAAAAATTATCATTATTATTATTATCAACATCAATTTTTTTATAATAACAACAATAATACAGGTGAAAAAAATAATCAACTATGTAGACACTCAATTTTGCCCGGCCCATTTCAGTATTTAAAATTAAAAAAAAAAGTCCAAGTTCAGTCCAGAATTACAAATATAATTTGGCCCGATCGGAATGGCCCATTACTTGAAAAGATTTAAGGTCCATCTACAAGCTTGACTCATATGGAAATATAATCTTCAATGATATGTAATCTTAGATATGATACAATCTTAGATATGATTGCAATCTTAGATATGATTGCAATCTTAGATATGATATACAATCTTAGAAGATATGATGAATTACAAATATAATTTGGCCCGATCGAATGGCCCATTACTTGAAAAGATTTAAGGTCCATCTACAAGCTTGACTCATATGGAAATATAATCTTCAATGATATGTAATCTTAGATATGATACAATCTTAGATATGATTGCAATCTTAGATATGATACAATCTTAGATATGATTGCAATCTTAGATATGATATACAATCTTAGAAGATATGATTTTGTTATCTTGGAGATTTAATTTGTAGATATCCTTTAATCTTAACCGTTGATGTAATTGATCTGTCAGATTGGATTTGGGGAGGCTCAACTATAAATAGAGGCCTCTCCTTCATTGTAAAACACTGGAGTTTTGGGAAGCAATAAGAATTCTTGAAGAGCATTCACTCAAATTTCTCTCCTCTTGCGTTCTTACTCTCGTAGTTTGTTCTTATTTTATTCTTCGTCTATCTTAGTTTTTCAACTCTTTTATTTTAATTTTTCATTTTTCAAATATGTATATTTTTCCTATCTTTTATACATTTGATTATGTATTTTATATATCATAATATTTAATCTTTTATATAGTTTATTTTCAAATATATATTTTCTATGCATGTATATATATTATATAATCATTTCATTATAAATATAAATTATTTTACATATTTGATATTTTATACATTATTTTTCTAAACTAATATATTTTATATATTTTATATAATTATTATTCTTATAAATATATTTTTATTATATATTATATTTTAAATTTATTATTAAATATCACATTTTTTTATATGCTCATTCTATTTATCAGTTGTTTATATTATACATATATTTTTAAAACTTATGTTTTTTATTATTATACAATATTTGTTTTTACTTTAGCATTAATGTATTATTGTTATGTTATGTATTTCATATGTTATGTAATATCTTAGACTTTTATAATTTACTTTCAAATGCATATTTTATATATGTACATTGATATATTGTATTATATGCATCATTTTATTTATTAATCCATTCATGTGTACATTAAATTATTGGATTTTATATTTTATGTAGATTCTATTTATCCATTTGCTATGCATGTCATCTATTTTACTCATACATATTTTACACATTAATATTTACCATGTTTTTATATTATTTAATGTTTTATTTATGATATATTGTATATAATTAGTGCATTTATTATGTTTTCTTTTGGTATATTCCTATTTGCTTAGCATGATTATTTTTATTGTTCTATTTTACCTCTATATAGTGATTGCATTTATATAAAGTGTTATAATACTTTATAATATACGCTATTTGAATATTTATGTTCCGTAATATAGAATTGTCACTCTAAAAGGTCATTTAAAACAATATTTAAAAGTTTTATAAAAATAAAAAGGCAATGCTTAGTATTTGAAAGCTTCGAGAAAAGTAGTGCCCTAACTTATTGGGTTACAACTTTTCTCGTTGAGTTCGAATAGTCAAGTACGCTTCTAAGTTTTTAAGATTTTCAAAATACGAGCAACTGTCTTGGAATTTCAAAGCGTTGTGTCCTAACTTATTGGATGTGGCGATTTGTCGTTTCGAGATAGGGATTTCCAAAAGGTTAACTTAGTGTCAATGTTTTGATACGAGTGAACCCAAATTTTCAAAATCAAAGTATTTTAAAGAGGATTACATCTTAAAATTTTTTAAATTTCTGACATTAAAGACACTTGATAATCAATTAGGTACCAATTTTTGGGCGTTACGAGGTGCTAATCCTTCCTCGCACGTAACCGACTCGAACCCATTCTTTTATTTCGTGGACCAAAACTAATGATTTTTAAAATAAAATGTTTTAAAGGTGATCCAATCACACCTAAAAAGATTGGTGGCGACTCCCGTTTTCGTTTTTTAAAAATCGATTCCCATTTTCTAAAACTCGACTTAAAAATGGTTTCGACAGCTTGGCGATTCCACTGGGGACTAATAAGAGAGTCAAGCCATGTAATTGATTATCTCTTGTCTTAATGTCAGAAATTAAAAAATTTAAAATTTAATCTTCTTTACATTACATGTGTTTGTGTTCTTGCATGTGTTGCTATATTCTAATACGCATTGCATTTGCATGACCGTTGTGGTCACACCCTTAAGTGGGAGTGAGAAGCTAAGCCTTCGTGAGGTTTTCGCCTCCGTGCAGGATAGTGGATCACTTTCGGGATACATTCGTACCTATGGTTTCGTGAGATTTTCATCTCCGTGTAGCTATAGGGAAATGTGTCCCCCTGAACTGAACTCGATTCAAATGAGCCTATAATGGGTGAGGATCGAGGAATCTGCTGGTTCAGGTACCTCAACTTTAGAACTAAACCACATATAGAAGGACCGTAAGAGCTCAACCTAGATAGAATTATACCGTAATTATTACCCTTGCAGGTTATCTTTGAGTTTATTGTTATCATGTGATACTAACTATCTCATTTCTTTTGTTGCATATCATTTCGCATTTAAAAGGTATCGATTTTCGATCAGTTTCTAAGTTAGAGAGTTTTATTATGGAGAACGGACTTCTTGATAGAGTGGAAAACAACGCTAACGTCCATATATGGTCAGAGCAAACTCAGTTAGTAAAGGAAAATAGTCTAGCCATGGGATATGTGTCAGAGCTGTCAGACTACATTCGTATCACACAGGATAATCAGCATGGTTAAAGGAAATATGGGATCAACGGGGTAGTGAAGCCAAGCAGTTGTTCTACAACAACCATGGGGACTTGCAGTACTTGCTTGACTTGGGAATAGACGAGAATTTGTTTTGGGCCATCACTCAGTATTGGAATCTTGTATACAGTTGCTTTACGTTTGGAAAAGCCTATATGGTACCCGTGGTGGAGGAATATTCAATTTTGTGGCGTTGTCCTATGACTCAAGTTGATATAGTTTACTCAAGGGCTAACTGTATTCCAACTTTTGTGAGGAAGTTGATGAATGTCATAGGGAGAGGGAGTGAGCTAAAATGGAAAGAACAGGAAGGAAAATGGGCAGTCTTGGAATTCCTACCTCTTCCGCCACTAGTGCGTCTTAATGTTGTTTCCAATCAAAGAAGAATTAGATACGAAGAAGATTGTTCGACACTCTATGGCAAGGCATGCTGCAGGGCAAAAGGTAATGTACTCACCAATCATTTTAAGGTGAACAAGAAGAGTATTGATGGACATTTCCACCATTACAACATTTCTCTTTCATAGGAAGATGGTCGATGGTAAGAGTGTTGGAAGAAAAGTGATTGATGAATCGTGGACCTACAAAGGTGAGTTGGATGGAAAGAATTGTGCCTATGATGGTAAAAGGCTTATTTATTATAGGACCAAACAACAAGCATGAGTTCACTATGTTGCACTTGTCAGAGATAATGGAAATGCAAGCCCTGATGATCTGTCAAAATGGACGCAAAAGAATGAGATTAGAGAAGTCCATATCATTTAAAAGACCTTTAAAGTAGAGATTAACTATGCTGAGAAGATACCCATCTAAGCATTTCAAAATGCTTTATGTGGACAGAATCAAAGCTCTCAAGAAACCCTAAAGGTGTTGAATATCATTTTAAGGTAGCATGTTAGCAGAATGCCCACTTGTTTGCCAATCTTTCTTTCAAGATAATCAGAACAACTTCACAGAAAGGGTGTCCATAGATGTAGAGATTATCTTATGGGTGAAGCCATAGCTCAAATTCGGGACGGTAGTAGATCATTTACGGACCATGAAGGTACAAGCTGATACATTGAGCACAGTCAAATCATTGTCAAGAGTTAGCTTTGTTGAGTTAAAACTTTGGGCCATGGGACGAAGGATTATTTGTAATCCATTCATATGTAAAGATATTCTTTTTCTAAATAAAGTTTTCTAAATGAAATTAAGTCGAGATCGATACCTTTTTGCATTCATGCATTTGTATTACATCACCTCGCATTATATGCATTTAAATTATAAAAAGACCATAATTAGTTAAAGTTATTAAAAAAGAAAGAAAAAGAGAGAGAGAGAGAGAAGAGGGTCACGGCTAAGTGAAAAAGAGACGTTCCCTTACATATCCCTGACTTTTGTGTCAAGAGGGATAGCTTACCCGGATAAGGGGGTGTTTGGAAATGAAAATAATCCCATCAATGTTATACATGAGGAAGGGACTGAACAAAGAAACCTTGAGGGCATTCGCCTTTACGAACCGGGAAGTTCTTTAAACAATTGACCGCAGAAGAACTTCCGTAATCTTTAGGAATTTTACGGAGTAATATTCGAACACTCTTGTTGCTCTAAAGCCTAGGAGTAATGAGATTCCTTTTGAGAAGTGGGCTCATGTTCAGACATTTTTATTTTCAATAAAACATACTTTTATTATTTATCCGAGTAAATATTCTTTCATTCTGATTCTTTTGACCTTTGACATTCTTTATAAATATTTATTTCATGTAAATAGTCATTTTTGAATTCGTTTATTCCTTTTATATTCTTTTGTGTGCCTATCATAGATCCCTAGATATCAATGACACGGGCAACGATACTATAGATTCAGAGTTCCTTTTGAGTGCGATATGTGTTTAGAGGAATCTCAGTACTTTGAAGGTGACAGACATTGTGACTTGTTTCTGAATTTGTTAAAAATGGTTTTTACTCCATGAAGTGGTGGTAAGAAATATAGCCTTAGAGGAAGGAAAGATTGCGAAATTGGAATTAGCTGAGGAGACAAAACAAGACCTTGTTGAGACTATTATGGGGATTCAAAAATATGGTCTAAAGACGCATGCAGGAGGATTTGCAATTGCCAGGATAAACATGTGGTTTTGGGGCACTGTTGGTCCACCATGGAAAGGGATCGCATCAGTTGTACAATGAATGCCAAATTTAAAGGAGTAAAGACTTATGGGGCATGTATGTTATGGGCCCGAGCTCATCAAAAGTTTCAAGCTGACAATGACTCATCTTTGTAGACGTCAACTACTCCATTAAGAGGGGGAGATAGCTTCATATGCCAATTTTACAAAGTCAAAAGTCATCTATTTCAAAAAAAAAAAAAAGAAAAAAGATTATATATAACTGCACAATGCCAAAAGTTTGCAGTCTTTTCAAAGATAATGCGCCATACCACAGTACAACAAAGGTTGCCAAAAGAAAAGAAAAAGAAGAAAAAAACAAATTACAAAAGATGACCGAGACTCGTAAAAATTGGCATAAGAAACTACCGTCTACTCTTTATGCTTACGTTGGGGCAAACACCTTCAATTCCAGTTGTTTCAAAGGTTCCAACCATCATCCTTGGAATGGGTGCATTGTTTGGCTTTCCGAGCGCTTGATGTCTGTCAATAGCTGCGATGGTTAGCTCGCATAAATGGCCATTGATTTTCAACTATGGGGCATCGGTAGTATACGTCTCTCAAGCTTAAAATGATAGATTCTTTCTTCAAAACCAGTTTCTGACAAAGTTGATGATGGTATCATGAAGGAAGCTCTCTTAGACTTCTATACAAGTTCAAAGAAGAGGAAACCTGATCAAATCATTATTTTCAGGGAGAGGGTTAGTGAGTCTCAATTCAATCAAGTTTTGATCAAGTTATTGAGGCTTGCAAGTTCCTTGGCGAGAAGTGGAACCCTAAAGATTGTGGTTATTATTGTACGAAAAACCATCATACCAAGTTTTTTTTTTCAGCAGGGATCTCCTGACAATGTGCTACATGGTACTGTCATTGACAACAAAGTATGCCATCCAAAGAACAATGATTTTTACCTTGGTACCCATGCTGGAATGATTGGAATCACGAGGCAGACCTACTATCATGTTCTCTTAGACCAGGCTGGGTTTTCGGCTGATGATCTGCAAGAGTTTGTTTATTCTCTATCCTACATGTATCAAAGGAGCACTACATCCATATTTGTTGTGCCTCCTATTTGCTACGCTCATTTGGCAGCTTCACAGTTGGGGGCAATTTATGAAGATTAGGGATGCTTCAGAAACATCATTGAGTCATGGTGGGATTTATGCTTCAAACTAAATTGTATCTATGGAAGTTACCAAGTTCTTTGGGAAGTTAGCGGGGACGGATGACGTTGTTATGTCCAAGTCTCATATTGGTCAGGCAATCAAAAAAAGCTCATTGACGGGAGGATGACCCTTCGAGTTCGGATGATCCAATGGTGGATGAAGCAGGTACTAGTACTGGTATTGGTCACCGGACATCCTTTTAGGAGACGTTGCTGGGAGTGAATCCAGCTAATCCCACTGTTCCAGTTTTGGAAGGCTTCCATTACCTTTTCAAGTAGGGTGCATGGCCTTATAGAGGAGAACATGGCACTCGCAGTCATCACCAAAATTACTTGGTTTAGGCATTGTAATCGAAACTCTTCAGAATAGAGTCTATGTGCTTTGGAAGCCTAGGCAACTGATCGAATTGATGGATTTAGAAAATGATTTCTATTTGGTTAAGTTGATCGAATTGATGGATTTAGAAAATGATTTCTATTTGGTTAAGTTCAAGAATGAAGACTATTTGAAAATGTTAACGATGGCCCCTAGATTATTTTTGGTTAGTATCTTAACGATTCTCCTATGGTCTCCGTTTTACGGTTCGTTGTAAGAGTATCTCTCTATATTGGTGGTTTGGATATGGTTGTTGGGTATGTCGGTTGAATTATATAAGAAGTGTCGATTGGAAAATTTTGGTTATGAAAACACTTTACTATTACAACAAAAGTTTAAAAATTTTCAAAATCGACCCGGTTTGTGATATTTATAGTAATAAACATTCTACCGAAAATTACATATGTTTTGTGTGAAACAGATTCAAATGTTCCTGGCTTTCAATCGAATGGTCTTATCCACTATCCTCATACCTCTAATTGCATTGAGTTTAGACTTGAACAATAAAAACCAAACACAAAACCAAAAACAATCTATTATTTTCAGAGAAAAGTAATTCTTTCAATAGAAATTGGTAGAAATTATTATTCTTAAAAAATAAAATTTATTTTTAAAAACAAATTTTCACCACTTTTTGGTAGAATAACAATTTATGAAAACTTATGCGTGAAAACTCTACTAGTGTTATTTATTTATAAGAAGAGATAAGAGAATCCTAGTTGAAGAAGTATAACACAAATAATATTTATTTAATAAAAAATATTTTTCTAGTCCAACTAGGAGAGGGAGGCAGAGACACTAAATAAAAACACTAGGGATGACAATCCTCACATGTAAAATGAGGGGAATTGGGTCTCTAATGTATTATGTCCAATTATAATTTAATTCAATATAATATTTATTTTCTATTACTGAAATAAATATTAATTAATTAATTTAATATTGAACTAACTAAATTAATTTCCCAATTAAATAATTTTCTCAAGCCAAGTTTAATTCCATTAAAGTTATGACAACTTTATTGTAAAAGAATCTATAAGAAAATATATTTAATTTCTATATTCAATGGATTCATAATGGCCAATTAATTTAATTTAATTTTCGAACTTCAATTATTTAAATAATAATTTGAAAATCTTAAATTAATTCTCAAGTTATTCTATACTCAATGGGAAAACGTATTCATTTGTGAATCCAACTCATTTCTTTAATTTCATCATTTCTATTAATTTTGTTCATTTTGTTCTACATACAATTCATTTTTAGTTTCAACAAGCTAGCGAAGGGACCGATTAGATATATATAATTAAGGCTCAAATAATTTATAATTAAGGTCTAACTTTTTACCTATTAATTATAAACTTTTGCAATCACGAGCTAGTAAAAGCATGGTGAAATCTACTGTTCATGTAGTGAAGAGGGGTCTAGTGTTCTATTTTTCCTTTTCATTTACATAATGCCTTCTTTGCACACTCACTTGGTCTATGGCTTTGCGCTAATTCGCAGAATATGGTTGTTTGTGTTGCTTGATGGTAAGTAGCCCATTGTGTTCTCTTATTTGCTAGCGCCTATGGAAGAGCCGAAATGTGTTTGTTTTACAGGTGTGAGTAGTAGCGGTGCGGAGATTGTTTCATTGAGCCTTGGGTGGGTGAGATGTTTAATGCAAGGGATAAAACGGGGATCAAGTTGTTAGTGGTGTTTTTAACGTCATTTAATGGTCGGTTGGATGGATTAAGGTAAATACGGACAACGCTTGTACAAGCATCGACGTTCATCTATTGAAGGAGTCTCGCGGGGCTCAGATGGGGGTTAGCACTTAGATTTGCGATTGATATAAGGAATGCATTAGTTTTTAAATCGAAGGCAAGGGCCTTGTATTAAGGCCTCAAGCTAGCTTGGGCGAACGGGTATAAACAGGTTGAGCTAGAGAGTGACAATGGTGTTATAGTCAAAGTTATTTGGGTCGATTGTGGTGTGGACAACAACCTTGCTAAATTACAATTAGTGTCACAACTGCTGTATTAGTATTGGGTGTGTCACACCTAGTTTCCTTTAAATCCAGAAATTAGGAACAATTGAGAGTTTAATTGAAAGAAGCTATAAGTTGGCGATTGTTACTGGAAAATTAGGAAAAGTTAGTAACTAATTTGGACATGGTTGAAATCCAATGCTAGTTTGGTTGAATTCAAACCAGCTGGTTCTTTAGTAAGAGGCACAATGATTGTCAAAGAATGGATTTTATACGGTTGAAGATCGTGCGAGAAAAGTTATAAATAGTTGAGAGGTGACTTCCAGGAAAGGATTCATCTCGATTTTATTTCATTTTCCTCTCTTCTTTATCTTTATCTTTATCTTTGGCTGCTCGAAACAAGAGATAGTTATGATAAGCTCTACATGGAGCAGTGATCATGAAGTTTAAGTTGAAAAAGTAAAGAACCTAACAAGCTAGTAAAGTTCTTAGTCCTTTTGTATACGTAAGATCAAAAAAATGAAGTTAAGAAATTTCAAAAAACCTTTTTAAGGGTTCTACATGTTTCAGGAAAAATGAGTTTTAAGTTGAAAATGTTGGGTTTGACTTATGACCTTGGTTGTTATGCTTAGCTACTAGGACAATGGCAACTTTGACATTTGGAAAAGCTAAGTTGAGGAGGTCAAGAAGCATCAAGTGAGTTTCAGTACCCCATTTTCGGGAATGTTGAGTAGCTAGCTTAATTTTGTGCTAAGTTCTCTGATGATGAATGAACTCTGTTGATTGTGAATGATAAACTTGCATAAAAATTTCTTGCTATATGAGTATCCGCCAATGTAGTTTAAAGTGTATGAAATATTTAGGATTTCATGTTTAAAAAGATAGCGTACTCTATGCTAGTATGTGAGTGAAATGCATGTATTGCATGAATATAATGATGAGAAATTAATTGACGTACGAGATAGATGAAGCTAGGTTTGGGAATGACAATTTCTGTTAGATACCACCATACGGGATTGCTGAGTGCACCTGTGATGTGTGAAGCTCCGGGCCTTGTGGATGAGATACTATAGTGTTCGAACATCAATGTTAGGAATGACGAAATGGAGGAACGGACAAAAGAATAGGAAAAATAGAATTCCTGTTAGATATCGTCATACAGAGTTGCTAAGTGCACCCGTGATATGCAAAGCTCCTGGTGTTAGGGGGGGGATGCTTTAATGTTTAACCATCAATGTTAGATATGAGCTGAGTCAATATCGATGGATATTAGGTTCCATAAAGCAACAATATAATGGTGGTTAGCAGGCTTTATGGGGTGACATCGTGACGACAGTAAGGTCCTACGGGGTAACATTTTAAAAGAAATCCAACGTGTAAGACCATAGCTTGACTATGGTAACATATGGAGTCTAGCAGGAGAGTAAATATGGGGGAGTTCGTCAGGACAAAAAACACGGGGTAGTCTGCTAAGACATTAAACATGGAGTTGTATTGTATAAGACAATAGCTCGGCTATGACAGTATATAGAGTCTGCCAGGACAGTAAACATGGGATAGTCCACCAAGACGTTAAACAAAAGTTTGTATTGTGTAAGACCATAGCTCAGTTAAGTTTTAACATTTAAGATCATTGTAGATATTCAGTCATATTTCTTTTATCATTTTCATTTCTTTTAACTTTCCCTGCAGCTGCTCGGTGAAAGCCCACCAACATATCTTTGCAGTCCCCAAGGATTACTGAAACTGGCATGGATTACCTCCTTATTGGAAAAATCTTCTTTTCTATTGGTATGCAACATTTGAAGAAACAATTCTGTTTTCACCTTCTGTACAGCTATATGGTTGCCTCTTATCAGGAAGTTCGACTGAGTCTGTTTAGACCGTATAGTGTATGAGGTGCAATTTAACTGCTAAAGAGTATGAATACGAAGTGCTACTTGTCCCCTTCTGATTTCTATAGCGTATATGGTCTGTGTCAGGTCCTGTCTTTTCTTTTTTCTCTTCAACTTTGCCGGTATATTCTTTACAAACATAACTCATATTGCTCTGCAACTGTGTTAAATTCTTGCAGACTGGACCACGGAAAATTCATTGAAACTGTTACAATCCTCAGCCAGAAGTTATAAGATCATTTTACCTATTTTAGAATAAGTGTATATTTAAGGCTGAAAATTGGTAATAACTTAATGAGCTGTGATTTTTAATGTACTGTTTCAACTGTGTAACCATTTGATTAAAGCTAGTTAAGATCTATCTGCCCCTACCTTATTTTTTTCCCTAACTGGGGGACAGAAGTTGAATTACAAAAGCTTTTGTAGCATTATCGTATAATCTACAACCTTTTTAACCCCTGCTTTTTCATTTTTGTTAATGTTGGAAACTAAATCCAAAAATAACAACAAAAGGTTCATCTGAATTCCGATAATGAAAATGTACAGAAAATAGAAACTTGGTTGGCTAGATATTAGCAGCCGTAGCCTTTTCGGCAACGTAGGGTACCAGCAAACTGAGCTGTCTTTGTTAGAAGTGAAGATGGTCTTGCCACCATGCTTGATGCTCTTATGTAGCTTTCTGAAGCTTCTTCTCCAGAAGGTGTGAAAAAAGCACCATTAAGCATCATATCTCCTTCTGATCTCCAATTCCAGTTCTTCCACTCATCAAAGTAGCTTTCACGTTTCGTCACCTGATTAAAAAAAAAAAAAAAAATTGTTGACAGAAATATGGTAACCTATGGAGTAATTTTTTGCTTAAGTCTTTTAGCTCTTTTATTTTATGTTAGGATGGAGTTAGTATAGGTACATTCGGGTGGAGAAACTTGCCTCCTTTGAATAATTGCTATCTGATGCTACGAATACATTCCCTTGGCTATTGATTGTCGGGTTGGCACTTCCTCCGATTGCATACATCTGCCAACCGGTGTATACATTGTTAACAATGTGAAAATATCCATGCCTGCACCTGAAACATTTTGACTACGTGTTTAGATATCCATTTATATTGTGCTACTTGTGTGTGCATATTGCTGCAGGCGAATGCTACCTCGGCATTCTCTGAACCAGGCCTTCCCCAAAGTAGTTGAAAGCTATTGTTACTTGCATGTTCTTGTCATCAAGGAACTCATCACTATGACCCATAAGCATGACTTCATTGTGATGTAGCATATAGTTGTTAGAGATTGTTATGGATGTTGAACCATACGTGGCATCAATGAGCCCGTCATAACAATTTGCTAGTGTGCAGTGATCAATCCACACATCCCGCGAGCCAAATATCGAGATCCCATCTCCATCAGATCCACTGTGAGGAAACGGGTCCCACACCATTGCATACCCTGAAGGTAAGCACTTATGTATGTAGATGTTATGTATGATTACATTACTCACATTGTGTAACGTTATGCACGGTCCACTTGTGATTTGGATGTCGTGTCCTCTTCCATCGATGGTCTTGTACGAGTTGATCAGCAGTTGTTCTCTTAGGTTTATGACCATGTCATGATCAAAGATGATCCACAGAGGTTCAGTTTGAATAACTGCATGACGTAATGTACCTGGAGTTGGATTTAGGGGATCATCATTACCTGAATCCGTGACTACATAAACATCACCATCTCGACCCCCAATGGCATTTTTCCCGAACCCAACCGCACAATCAGCTAGCTTTCTCCGGTTGGCTTCCCATTCAGGGTCACACCTCCAGCAATCATCTATAGGATTACCAGTTCTACATTGTTCCATATCCAACTGCCTTCTTGTTGAGTACCTATTTAGATGCCATGTCACATTATCGAAACTTCATTAGAAAAATACGAGAAAATCATTAGGTCGAGAATGAAGCTCCGGAGAACCGGAGCAACTCACCTAGGTACTGGTTCTGATATTTGCTGAGGAACATGTCTAGAGAATGTTGAGGTAGCATGTAAGCATATGAGTAGGGAAACTAGATAGAACCTTGCCATCTCAAGGAAGCTTTTAGCTACAATGGAGAGATGACTATATTTTATATTAACGTTTACACATTGCATGATTTTATATATATTATCATGAACAATATATTCATTATACTAAAAAAATGTCCTCAATGCATTAATTAGCAAAATTGGTATAAGAAAAAACATAGGAATTGAATGATGCTGTGAAAAGCTGGTTAGTTTTCCCACTTGGATAGCTGCACATTGAAGGAGGTGATTTATAGTGTAAAATCTTTGCTCCATTTTAAGGACTTGGCCAGTAATGGCGACCGAATAGTTAGGTTCACAGGGACTAGCAAGCTAGCTGGATGGCTGGCTGGTTGGCTTGCCTTTTCTTTTTTCCGTTTTTTGGTTTTAAGATTGGTTAAAATATGCCATAAGTCCATGTACTCTTCATTAATTTCGAATTTAGTCCCTCAACCTTTTTAATTTTAAAATTTAAATCCAACTGTTAATCATTGTTAAAACTATTTTATTAAATTCAAGTTCATTACAATGGGTAAAAGTAACATGGAGGCCCTTGTAGTAAGAGTAGAATTGTATTTTGCCCCCTTTGCTAAAAAAATGAGCAAATTAGTCTACATATGTTAGATCAAAGAGCAAATTAAACCTTATATTAAAAATTTTATTCATTTCTATAATTAAAACTGATCCATGTACGTTAAAATGATGTACACATAACATGCCACGTGTAACTTTTTGTTTATCATGTCAATTGCATCGGTTTTTAACAGTAAAAATAGGTGAAATTTTCAACATAAAGAACTAATTTGCACTTTGAATTATTCTACAATGACTAATTTTTTCATTTTGAGTAAAAAGACCTTCATGGTACTTTTACCCATTACAACGTCATTTTTTTATTATAAAATGCCACCTAATTAAATTCAACCGTGTTAACAGTTGAACCCAAAATTAAAACTAAAAAGTAAGATTAAATTCCAGGAAATAAAAGTATTAGGATTAAATTATAAATTTATGAATATTACAAGTACTTATATATAGCATATTTTAAGCTTTAGGATTTTGTAGGCTTTATATCCTTGAAAATCATAGAAGATGGTCTATGGGTAAGGAAATGTCGGGTGCAAAGGAGTCAGAAATTTGAATCATTTAAAGTCATTACGGCTATAATCTAATGTCTAAATCCATTCGACATTTCACATGCTTTATACGTAATTGTGTTGCTAAGTTCTTAATTCAGTGACAGTTGATGTTGCCGGTTGGTCAAGTGGCACCACCCTTTTTTCAGCACAGTCAATCATCACCTTTTTAAAAAAAAAAATGGTGTCTTCACTATGTCAGGCGGTACTCATATTATTCGAAATACCTGTGAAAATACGGATATTCACGATGGAAGTCAGCAAAAATTATTTGGCGGAAAAAAGAAAAAAAATTGTATATTTTTAAAAAAAAGTGGCTTGAAAAAACAGAAAGAAAACCATAGGTGATTTGAAAGATTTGATCATTGTTTTAAATGATTTGGAGTCGGCTATTGGGAGATCTAAACCATAACGAGGAGGAAATCTCTTCTTTTTTTTTTGTGTGTCGAAATAGGCATGAAAAGCCACCATAAATGGAGTCGGCTATTGTTTTAATGATTTATATTAATTAAAATTTAAAATATTAACATATTCGTCTCATATATTTTTTTCTAGTATTTATCTTTCGCAACAAAGAAGAAAAACTTATCAAAATCCAATGCAAAATTAATTGAGAAAGATTAAAATATGTTGTTAGTCCGATAAAATTTGAGATTTAACATCTATACATTAAAATTCAATCTTTTATCTTTTCAATTAAAGAAACCCGGTTCAATCATTATTATAGTTAGTTGTTTCAATCAAACATATTTACTTTCCATTCATTATATGTCGCGTCATATGAGGGTAACTTAATCAATATGTTAAATTGATAAATTTTAACTGAAAATACTTACGATTTTAATTATTGGACTGAGATTTTTAAATCAAGAAAATAAGAGTTAATTTTAACATTTTAAATACAAGGATTAAATCTTAAATTTTGTCAAAGTATAAGGACTAACGGCATATTTTAACCTTCGAGAATATATATATATATTATAAATTGAAAGAGTTGATACAACCACTTTTTCTAGCTATTAAAGTGTTGAAAAGCTTTCCATATTTAGCTGTGTATTTATTGGTGTCGTTTGTGGTGAAGTTTAGAAAAGGACCATACAACGTGACCCTCATTTTAAACACAATCCAATCCATAGGGTTTAGGTTTTAGATTCTGTCTTTTTGTCCTTTTCCTTTTTTTTTAGGTTTCTTTTTAGGACTACAAATTAAATTATTCGAATTTGAATTAAAAAAATTAAGGATAAACTATTAAAATTATCAATTTTGTTTGCTTCGGATTATATTTTAGTAATTTATGTTTAAAAGGTTATGTTTTAGTCATTTACGTTATCGTGTTGTAACATTTTAGTCATCGAATAATTAATTATCGTTAATGGTGTAACGGTAAGTTGATCTGGCACGTTAAATCATCATTTCAAACGAAAATTTTAGGTTAAATTCTACAATTAATCTTTATATTTTTTATTTTAAACAATTTAATTTTTATTTATGTTCTTTTAACTTTTTTTCCATTCTCTTTGCTTTTCCTTTGTTTTCCTCCTCCATTTTCTTTAACATAGTTTTTTCATTTGTTACAATTAGTTCAAAAGCTCGCCTCACTAAAAAAAATTAAATTGTTCAAAAAATAAAAGTATAGGGACTAATTTTAACAAATAGAAAACATAAAAAAACTGCGTTAAAAGAAATGAAGAAGTGAGGAAAATATAGAGAGAAGCAAAGAGAACGAAAAAAAAATTAAAAGAACATAAAAGAAAAAATTAAGTTGTTCAAAACGAAAAAATATAAGGACTAATTGTAGAATTAAACCTAAAATTTTTGTTTGAAATAATGATTTAACGTGTCATGTGAGCTTACCGTTACACTGTTAACGACAATTAACAGCTCAGTGGGTAAAATGTTACAATGAGATAGCGTTGACTAAAACATAACATTTCAAATATAAATAATTAAAATGTAACCTGAGCTAAACAAAAGTGACTATTTTAATAGTTTACCCGAATTTAAATTATTGAGTTTGAATTTAAATACCAACAATTTAAAATTATCCAAAAATCAAAAATCAAATTTGAAAATATTAATAATTTAATCTTTTAGCGCAATTTAATTTTTCTGAGAAAAAAAGTTATGGTCGAATTTCAATCATGGTACTTGCAAATCTATTGATATCACTTTTCAATTTTTATTAGGTCGGTTTTTCATTGTTTTTAAAAAATATTTTTAAACCTTTATATGTTTAGTATTGTCGTTGTTGTTAAAAAGTACTTTTTAGAAATAAATTTTTATTTTAAATATAATGTTGTAAAGTAAAAAATGTCTTCAAATAATGTTTAAATTCATTAATATTATAATAATTTAGTAAGAATATTAAATAAATAATTTATTACAACTCATTACTAATATTTTAATATATAAAATATAAATTTTAAATATCTGTAAGTAATTAATATTAATTATTTGTACATTTTAATTTTAATATATAATATACAGTTTAAATATTATTAAATATAACAATAATTACAAATCATTTACAAAAAAATAATTACATGATTAAAATGTGCTAAAATTTTATATTCTTTATAAATTAAAATCAATTGCTAACATCATTATTTTTTGTTATTAAATTTACTAATTACTAGTATGATATTTTTAAAATTAAAAAATTCATAACCATGTAACTACAGAAATAATATTGTAATAAAATAATTTTAACGGTGTTAACAATTAAACTTATATTTTACTTGATTATAATAAATAATAATTACTTGATTTTAATCTCATATTTATCAAATAAGTTAAATGAGCTAAACCTGAATTTACATTTACCGTAAAACCTTTTCAAAGTTCAAACTTGTGTTCTCACCCGGAACCACTTCAATAATTCAACCTTTGTTTTTACACATTTGTGATGGTGAAAAGTAATTTATTTGCCACATCCAAGTTTATTTACATCCACTACTAAGTGGCTCCATATCCAAAACTAGAAAATAAAAATGAAAAGAATCCTTTTGAAAAAAGAAGAAAATTTACATTGTAGCACCATTGAGGGGAAAAAACACTGGATTCCAGCATGTCCGAGACTTGAACGTCGAACGGCAAACGGCCAGTTGACGAAAACAAGAATGTTCAACAGTTGAATATGAACACACATAAGAAAGATAAATTTTAAACCAATGAACGAAAACAACATCATAGGAACTCACTCTTTTGGCCAACGGATAGGAACAAGCTTTGAATCCAGTTGCATTCAGGTATCATCAACTTGTGAATGAAAAACGAAGCTCGGGAATGTTGTTGTGATGTCCCTGTTTCGAGGATATAGAACAAAATTGTTGACGGTGAGAGCAGACATGGGATGAAACCAAAGTGTTTATCGGGGAATGTTCGGAACTTACTTGAGGTATTGCAGGGTCATGTTTTTCAGAAGGGACGGATGTCGTAAAACAAGGCTTCTCCACTCTTCCTTGTCAATCCTTCCATCGTGTTTCGTATCAGCTTCCTCAAAGGTCTGTTGGAAAATGTAAAAAACAAAGGAAAATGAGAGTTACAAGACATGACATCAAATAAATCAGATTTAAGAGATCAATCACCTTGTCGATTATACTTTCTATAACATCATCCGAAAGGTTCATGCCTGATTCAGCAAGCGTAGCCACTACCATTTGCTTCACCTATATGTAAAAATATAGGTATGAATGACGGAAAGAAGGATCCAAGAAATATAGAATACAAAAGATCAAAACTGGGTAACATAATACTTACTTCCTGCCTCTCAATGAAACCTTGTTGCTTGAGATCGTATAGTTGAAAAGAGACTGCAAAAGGGCACAAAAGAATTACGAGACAACAAAGTACTTGGTGGATTGATAATTGGAAAATGAACTGGCACTTGAGTTCATAGTTCCATTTCCATGGCAGTCATTTACATCCGATCCCCAAGTTTATGAACGATGGCCAAAGATGCAAATAAAAATCTCGATGTAGACAAATATTAGACACATACACTCAATCTTATCGTCAATGGGTGCATTCGGATGGAAGACAGAGAGAGCACGAGCAAACTCTTCAAAACCTAGAATTCCATTATGCTTTGTATCAAACAAGTCAAATACCTGCAGCGAAGTACGAAACATGTTCAAAACTGCTCAGACAATATGCTAATAACTGCAAAGATTGGTATGATGAGATTTAGGAGCATTATTTTATCGAGGATGGAAACAAAAACAATATCAGTTAACATTAGATTAAAAAATACCCGATCTGCAAACAAGCTCTCCTTTTTGTTTGTTTTGAATAATGCCAATTGAAACTCCTCCTGCCAAATGGTAACATGAAATAAAACTAAGATACAAAAAAGCATTTCAAGTGATCATCAAGTCCCAAAACTTGTCAAATATAACAAAACAGCATCGGTTTAATAAAACGTGAAGTAAAAATAATAATAGAACAAATACCTTGTGAAGTAAAAGATAATAAAAAAAGGTTAAATTCTGCTATTAGTCCCTGTACTTTATGAAAGTTGTGTATTTAGTCATTGTACTTTAATTTGGTCATTTTAGTCCTAAACTTTTAAATTTTAAAATTTCAATCCACACCAAAACAAAAATGTTAAATTTATTAAGTTAAGTTTAGCTATATCCCCATATTACTCACTAAAAACCTAGTTAACATATTAGCGACTGTCATTTATGTCAAGATTGAAATTTCAAAATTCAAAAAGTATAGAGACTTTAAATGATTTAGTTGCAGAACATGAACTAAATCTACACCTGTATGCATAGTACAAAGCTAGTGATTGAATTTAACCAAACAGATTTAACAATTACTGTTTGGGTTAGGACTAAAAGTTCAAAATTCAAAAAGTATAATGAGTTAAATTAAAATAGACGGACTAGATCCACAATAGGGACTAATAGAAGGATTTAACCTAGAAAAAAATACCTTGTTAATCAGCCCATCATCTATCACCGCGCTACTTATCTTCTTGAAGAGCTCATAAAGAGCTTCTATTTCACTTACACTAACTGCATCAAGGTGCGAAATAAGGGAAAGCTTGAATAAGACATTAATTTGTTCAAAAGCTTAACAATTTAAGAAAAAAACGAAAAGAAAAGAAAAGAAAACAATAACATACACACAGTCTCTCGTGCAAGAAGTTCAGGATCACCGAGACCTCTAGATTGTTTGTACAAATCAATATCACAACATTGAAGTACAGAAGCAAATAAATGCTTCACACCAGCTACGCACTGCAACATGATATCTTCCACACGTCAAAACACTCCATACCTACAAAACACAACCAGGGTTAGAAAAAAAATCCCCAGTCACAACATTCTTTTCAATAATCTGTCTCGGGACGAATATACACGACAAACCTTTTAACCATTTCCTGATTCTGCTGACTGAAGCTCAAAATGTAAGAATCTGAATTTTCAAAAAAGGAAGGAAAAAAAATCCTCAAAATCAAAATAAATATCTGTTTAATAAATGAAACCAATATCCCAATTCTTTTTTGTCCTAACAGTCTTAAATGCATTCCATGATGTTCTCCTGATCTTTGTACATGCATATACATATATATATATATGTATATATGTGTATATATATATATGATAATGATTCCTTCGTGTTCATTTTTCATGCATTGGATAATAATTGAAAACAAGAAGGCAATGCATAACAGATGAATGATGAAATGCCAAACAGAAAAAACCAAAAAAAGAACAAAGAAAAAAAATGATCAAAAATTACAGTGGTTGACCACAAATCACCAGGCTTTGTTACACCCATTAATATCAAGAATCTATGATTACACCAGACATTGTTATTGTTAAAAGGATGTGTAAACAAAATTTTCTAATAAAAGAAACAGTTCAAAACCATATACCCATCAAATCAAACACATTCAAAACGCCAATTCAACCCCTCCAAACAGATCCAATCTAACCAATTCAACACAAAATTAACAACAAATGATTGAAAAATAGAAAAAAACATAACTATAATAGATCTACCAAAGACTGGAAATCTAGACAGAAGATACTCACTTTTAAGCTCACGTAGATTTTCAAAAAAAGAAAAAAGTTAGGTAATTTTCTCGAGAAACAAACAGAGAAAAGAAAACAGAATTGAAGGGAAAATTATGGTAATACCTGGAGAGAGTAATGTTGGGGTAGTATAGAAAATCTATGAAACTGGGTGTGAGTTAATTGGGGAATGAAAACGATGGCGATAAGGGTTGTGGAGGAACTGTAGAGTCCAATCATTTATATATATGCAGACATAAAATTGAAAAATAATAAATAATAAAAAATAAATAAATAATTTTCTTAAAATATAGAAAATGATAAATATGAATAAATAAATAAATAATAGATAATTACGAAATTTTATTTGTATAAGTTGTGAGTTTAAATTCTATCGTAATATTAGTTTAATAAAAAATAAAAAGATAAAAATATCATCGTATTAAATATTATTACTTTATATATAAAATGATATTTTAATAATATTTTAATAAAATTAGTGTTTGGTTAACTCGTGACATCAATTCAATCAATGAGTTAATATAGTATTAGATTATGTCACACTCACGAGTGCGATGGAAAAATTAAAAATGATTTAAGGATCAAATAGAACTTTACTTAAAAGGGTAAAGTTGTTGAAAATTATGGTTCTCTTAATTCTCGTTTAATTTACTTTTTAAGTTTTTAAATTTATATTATTTATTAAATCATCTAAAATGGATAAAAATTATTTGGTTCTCTTAATTTTATAAAAAATTATTTTAATCCTTAATTTAATTTTTTATTTTTTAGCCTTTAAACCTACATTGCTAACTCCGCATACATATGCAACTTCATTTAAATCTAAAAATATAAAAATAATTAAATATGTATAAATATTAAAATATCTTAAAATTAAAATTAAATTTTTAAACTAATTCAATTTTTATTATTTTAAAAATCTTCAAATTTTCAAATTAAATTTCATTTGTTTTCCACCGTTGAAGAATACCTTCAATCACATCAACAACTTCGTGCTGTTTTGCCTAGAAATTATTAGATTGTTTAGGGTTTTGAGTAACTTTCAAATTTGGGAATTTTAAATTTTTTAAATTTAAATATGAAGTGCTCTTCCTCTTCTCCAAACCCACAATTTTTCTGTCAAATTTGAACTCAAAGTTTTACTTTTAGCTATAAATAAAATATTTAATATATTTATAATGATCTAATAATAGTAGAGTCGACGCCGATTTACATGAAAAAGGAGGAAAAAAAACAAGCAAAGAAAGATAATATGAACAAAGCATAAATTAATAAAGCAAATGAAAAACGAGTAGGATTAAAGTAAAACAGAGCATAAATTCAAAGACATGAAAGAAGAGATAAACACCACCACCATACAAAATGTTACACTCAAACAAACCATTACAGATAGTACGAAATGCAATGAAACACAGAGGAATTGGTACAATAATAAACACAGACACATACCAATGCAACCCTTCACCATAGGCAAAACGGTCTACAGAATAAGAAATTATGAAAATACAACACTAATTCTTGAACATTAGTTGCAGTAATTAGATCCTTCTTCATCTATTGCTGCGATTGCCTTTCTTTGACTTTCTTTTTCGCCTCTTCTCATGTTGGTTTTCAACCAAATTCACCAACCGTTTCGGCTTACCAGTTTGGAAAACAACATATCCCACGAACATCCCGAGCACTACTCCGCATCCATAACCTATCAACGCCACTTTCCAACCAAAAGCAAAGTTTGATTTTGAGCCATCTTTTTCAAGCACATTTGGAGGTGGTGGCTCAATGATGTTGCAACCTTTTGAGACCGGAAACCCACATAGTCCCTTATTTCCTTCATATGAATCATTTCCAAATGTGTTGAATTGTTTGCCTTGAGGAATCTGACCATGGAGTTGATTTTCAGAAACATTTAAGGACGAAAGAAATGGCAGCTCTGCCAATCTATTTGGAATCGTCCCAGACAACCTGTTCGAAGATAGGTCCAACCATTCAAGGCTTGTCAAATTCCCTATTGAGGTGGGGATACTACCATTCAGGTTATTATGAGAAAGGTTGAGCCCTTTCAGTAAGTTAAGCTTCCCAATAACCTTTGGAATACCCCCTTCAAACTGATTGTTTGATAGATCAATGATCATCCACATGTTGAAAATTTTCACCAATTCCATATCTTGTCCTTTCATAACAATTCCAATGGAATAGGTTTAGAAGCCACTACCATTTTGAAACACCCCCATGTACGACATTGTACTCTCAATCTTCTCTAGATTTATGATAGCCTTGAAGCTGTTGATGTATCTCACTGGTAGGGGTCCAGAAAAATAATTACTTGAGAGGTCAAAAATTTGGATTTTAGAGAAAAAAGGGCTAGACTTGGAGTTATTGACACACAAGGAACCATGCATATGATTTGACTTCAATACAAGAACATGTAGCTGTGGAAGACTTCCCAACCAATGAGGAAATGTATCATTGATCTTGTTGTTACCAAGATCTAGCACTTCCAGACCTTTACAATTAAGGATGGATGGTGTCAAAGGCCCTTCTAACAGATTTCCATTTAAGTTGAAATTAGCCAATTGGCATCCCTTTGCAAATGTTGGAGGAATCGTCCCATAAAACTTGTTCTTCTTCAGATTCAACAATTCAAGGCTGTAGCTCAAATTTCCAAAACATTGCGGAATTGTTCCGCTCAAGTTATTGTGGGACAAATCAAGAATTTTAAGAGAAGTGGCATTGCATATTAAAGAAGAGACCTCTCCATTGAAACTATTATTTGAGATCAGAAACACATTGATCGTCGAAGCTGGAATCGGAAGATTTCCACAGATCAAATTGGAGCTTAAGTCCAGATACGCAATATTCTTCCATGGAAAGTGCTCAACTTCTGTCAAAGAGTTATGAGATACATTTAAATTCCACAAAGAGTCATTCCCCACCTCTTGCATCCACGGTGGAATCTTGCCTTCAATTCTGTTGTAAGAGAGGTCTAAACTTCCCAAACATTTAAGCCCTTTTAAAAATTGGGGGAATTCACTAAGATTGCAAGATGACAATGATAAGTCTGTAAGATTAGGCAATATATGGTTAACACTAGAAGTGCTAGTATAAGTTAAGGATAGGCTGTTATATGAAAGGTCAAGATATTGGACATTTGGAAAGTTTGAGAACATGTTCAACTCTATGACACCACTAAGATTATTTGAGGATAAGCTGAGGTGGGTAAGATTGAGGAGTTGGAATATTGAAGATGGAAGAGGACCTTGGAGTTTATTATTCTCTAAGCTTATCAATTCTAGCGATTTGGATTGGAATTCTTTGATATGCCCACTGAATTGATTTTGAAAGAGATGTATATCTTTTAAGGAGGGAGCAGTATACAACCACGACGGAAGTGTTCCATTGAGTAAATTGTCAACTAACATTAAAGATATTAGATTAGGAAAAGCTGTTACCTCATCTGGAATGGAGCCTTCTAATGAATTTTCAAATATTTCCAAGAATTCAAGTTGCCTTAGGTTTAAAATTGACAAAGGAATTTGTCCACTCAATTGGTTCAGCGACAAGGTTAAATGTGTGAGTTGGAAGAGGTTTCCCAGTGATCTTGGAATTTGTCCACTCAATTGGTTGTCTGACAAGTCTAAATGAGTGAGTTGCAAGAGGTTCCCCAATGATCTTGAAATTTGTCCACCCAATTGGTTGCTTGACAAGTCTAAATGAGTTAGTTGCAAGAGGTTCCCCAATGATCTTGGAATTTGTCCACGCAATTGGTTCCACGACAAGTCTAAATGAGTGAGTTGCAAGAGGTTTCCCAGTGATCTTGGAACCGGTCCTGATAAGTTGGAAGCGGAGAGATCTAAAAACTTCAAGGACACAAGATTCCCCATCGAGTCCGGCAATCCTCCAAAAAAATTTGCGCCTGAAGTTATCATTTGCTCCAAAGATGATAAATTTGTGATTGAGACAGACAATCCTTGAAAGAATGAATTTCCTGATAGGTCTAAGTACTTTAAAGCCAGTAGATTATCAACTGAATCAATGAATTCTGCAGAGAAGGACATCCACGACAGATCCAAATGTTCAAGATTGCTGCTCCGATTGAACTTCAAATGATCAAGATTGAGGTTTGGGTTGCCTCCCAAGTTGAGGAGATTGAGGTTTGGCAAATCAAAAATGTTTTTTGGGAATTTTCCTTGCAAATCACAACCAGCAAGACTGAGAGACCTTAGAGAAGAGGATAGATTCATGAAGACATGAGGATTAATAGAAGACATGTCGATTCCATCCAAAAACAGATGTCTGACCTCAGTTAGGTTGTGAACAAGTCCCTCCACGGCATGTTTGTCAATTGTTAATTGCTCATAGTAATTACTCCAAGAGGAGAGATCAAGTGAAACCATTTTGAAAGGTGGGAGATTTGGGATGGGACTTCTCCTACAAACCCTGTATGAGAAAGGTTGAGATATACTAGACTTTCAAACCGACCAAACTCAAACGGAATTTTGGAAAAATTAAAATCATTGTAGGCAAAGTTGAGTTTTTGAAGGTGAGGAAGAAGGAAGAGAGTGGTATTGGAAGGGAAGTTGCCAAATAGCCAACTGCAGCTTAAGTCAAGGGCAATAACATGAGCATTTAGGTGGTCACAAGTGACCCCATCCCATGAGCAGCAATCTGTACCCTCCTTCCATGAATTTGTCTTGTGATAAGATATATAGCAAGACCGAGAAGCATCCTCTGTTATGGAAAGAGAGTTCTTGAACTGGATTAGTGAAGAGCAGGAGTGAGATCCTGAGGAAGAAAAAGAAGCATAAAGATTGGGAAAGAAGAGAAATAGGCAGAGAAAGAGATAGGCGGCCATGTTATGTTTGTAGAGGAAGATGAAGGATAGGAATGGTATTTTTGGGCAACAAATAATACCGCAACATTAGTGTTACAGTCTTTTTTTGCTTTGACATTGAAAAGCTATGGATATTAGATTTTCAAAATTTTTGAATTTTTCACAATCATCAACAAGCCACTTACTCTTCTTTTTACCATATATTTTCATTCTTAAAATTAGGTGCTATTTTTTTAGAAAAATATTGTATTTCATTTGAACTCCTAAACAACTTAAAAAATTAAGATTGATGAAATTACAAAGTAGATTGACTTAATCTTCTTCTCTATAACGCGTAAAGAATGTGAGTCTCTATTCACTTACCTATCAACCAAAGCTAATTAAAATTTATTTTAGCTCCCTAAAAAAAATTTCTAGCTTCTCCTTATTTTAGCCCTTCATTTAATTTTTCAAAGTTGATGTATGTTTATTTTATCGACATGGCATCCACATGATAACACATGTGTATGTCACACTAACAATTAAATAATTTTTTAAAAAATTAAATGTCACACCAATAAATTTAATAGAAAAATTTTAACAGTGTTAACAAATAAAGTTAAATTTTTAGATTTAAAAGTAGAGGACTAAAACCTAAAAATATAAAATAAGTTTGAGTATATTACGACCATCAAAACTTATCTTATTCATTTTCATTTGTAAATTATTTCTTTTTAATCAAGTAAAAATTAAAACTAAAAGACATAATGATTTATTTGGTATTTTTAACTTTACAAACAAAAAGTCATTTTAGCTTTCCAATTTTTTTTTTGGTCTCTTTTAGCCTTGATTAAAATACAATTTTATAGTACTAATTTAAAATTTTATAAATTATAAAAGACTTAAATTAAAAATCTATCGTTTTAAGAAAATAATAGCACGTAGGTCTCTTAATGACTCCGCCTCTAGTGCGGATCAATTATTTTGGAAGTGGCTAAGCTACCAAGAAGAGAACTTAATTTCAAGTTAAATCACCCAAAAAAATGATGAAAAAGTTAACATCTGTTAACTAACAAAACTAGCACCTACATGACTGATGTTGACCCTTAGTAGTTAATGGCAACACCTATGATGCGTCTTGAGAGCCCAAGAAAACCTCTGTACCTGGTAAAAAAATAAAAAAAGAGTTTTTTATATGACGAGATTCCAGCCTCCGGTTGTCTCGACACTCTATCCCTATTTATAGTACTAGAAAACCTAGTTTAGTCCTACTTAAATTCTAAAAGATAAATAAAGATAATTAAAGATAAATCAAGAAAAATGGAGATAAAAGCTAAAATATAATTAAATTAAAATAGTCTTTTATTCATAAAATATCTCTTCTTTGCACTTTTGCCCTCATGACTTCAATACTTGCATTTTTGGCACCACTTTTTCCCTATGTCACATGTCGACCCATTTTATCTTCAATTTAACGCTTTTTGTCATTAAATTTCCTTTTGCCTTTAATTTAGTCCCTAAAAGATAAAAGACCATAAATAGCTCAAATTATTATCAACCTACGTGGTTGTTAATAGATACCACACCAACACTGTTTGTTGACATGACAATGTATTGGAACCCACCCATTTGTTTGAAAAGTCAAAAAGGGTAGGCACCGAAAGTAGAAAGTAATATTGGTTGGCAAGTTGGGTTAAAAGTTGGCATGGAATAATTGCAATTTTGGTCCCTAATTGTATAGGGACATTGCAAGTTGATCCTTGAACCTCAACTATAAATAGCCTACCCATTTCTTACTTTCTTCATCCCATAATTGCCATTCTCTACTTAAGGCATTATTCTCTCTCTCTATTTGTAAATTTCACTTGTAATTTTTGGAGTGAAATATATTTGGTAGTGCCCGAGGACGTAGGCAAAATTTGCTGAACCTCGTTAAAATTCTGGTGTTCTTTATTATTTATTTTGCATATTTTGTGAATGTGATTGTAGTGATTTATTATGCTATTAAATTACGATAGAGGGATATTCTGGCTAGGAAAGACTTGGTATTTAAGTGATCTTCGTGATCTACCTCTCTTTCCTAGGAATTGAACTTAGTGTGATTTTTCAGTACAATAATTTTACTCTTTCACACGCTTCCACACAACACAATGCCACATGATTAGTAATTGCTGATATGGTAGCACCACACCATCACCCATTGGTGACATATTAACCTTTGAGTTCAACTCAGATTACTCTTTCCTTTGTTATAAATTAAGAGTATAACTAATTTGGATCGGAATGATTACTTTTCATTAACTCGGTTTAAAGGACTATAACACGTAAAGTTTGGTCCTATTGCAGAATTCACATGCAATGCAGGACATTTACATAATGCAAAATTCAACACATATATGGGAATTTTTGTATTTCCACAATCATCATGTTGTTATTGATCAACAACTACTTCCTTTTTACCATATATTTTTCATTCATAAGATTGATTACTTTTTTTTTTTTACCAAAGAAGTAAAATAATCAACATTCATGAGAATACAAAGTCTTCTTCCTTATAACACCTCAAGTTTGGTCCCAAATTATTTTCCACACAAAAGAATAAAGAGGAAGAAGACTGCTACAAATTTAACTATCAATTGTCTATTGACTATACTTTAACTCCACAAAAAAAGACTAAGACTAAGACTATCAATTGTGTATTGACTTCGCACTTGCTGTTGCTTCCTGCTATCACTCTCACCCAAACTTAATTTACAAGCAATGTGGAAATTTCGGACATTTGCCCCACAATGTACAATAATTCCACACCATTTGCAGTATTGACTACGTTTACTTGAGGGAAAACAAACACATGAATGCTGGAAATTTCAACTAGTTTGTACCATCAATGAAGCTACCTCAATTCCTGTAATTGGTTTAATCTTATGGTTGCTGCAATGTTTTGACAGTGTAATCGAATGTTAAATATGTTACTCTGCAATGCCATTGTAAATATTACTGTTAAATTTGTTGATAGATATATAGGTTTGGCACAAAATTAAGATTACACAGGCAGGTTGAACTATTCCATGTATGAACCTCTGCAACATAAATGCATATGGCACAAAGGCTCAAACCATACCTTATGCTCTTGAATTCTCATCATCACATGCTTATAAATGCAACTCAAACTTACCCAATTGAATCTTTTTGTAATTCAAAATGTATTTTTTTTTATAGTGAGCAGTATAAGGACATTAGATCCACCAATTTATGTTTGAATTCATTACATCATTCAGCTCTGCTATGTACTAGTATTTCCAAGAATCTTGAAAGGAGACATCCTCCAATTTAAAGACAAGAAATGAGAAAGAACATGCACCAACAAAGAATCGATTATTGTTTTGTATTTGGTAAATAAAATTTGAGTTAAATAATCAAGAATGGCAGTGAATAAATAAGGAAAAACAATGTATATTCAGAACCACAATAAAACAAATATTTTATGTCTACTTTCTCAATCCTATTAGTGAAATGTTATAAATTTTGGAACAATTTTTTAATGCATATGGTGATATTGGATATACAGAGAAGACCCAAGCATGAAGTTTGAGGGGGTCCTTGTACTCTGCAATCTTGTGGTAAATCCTTGAACTACATTTATGAATGCTAAAATATTAATCACCTTACTAATTGATGAATCCTGAAAGTGCCACACAAAATAACAACAATTTGTAGTATTGATTACGTTTACTTGGGAAACAGAGAGGAAAAAAACCATCCTTTCAGGGTCGTTTACTTGAGAAATAGAGACTAAAAAAACCATGCTTGTCTGTACCGTCAATGAAGCTACCATATGAAAGCATTCCATGAAGCATTACATATTTGTGTTTAAAGCATAAGCAAACATATGTACGAGTTCCCAATTTAAATTCAACTTTAAGATAGATTAATTAGTTTATATGTAGCAATTTTACAGCTGAAAATTTTCTGAACATTAGAATTGTCTAGCAAATCTCCAATGCTATTTGTACATTTTTTATCAGTAACTACTGCTAAAATAATTTCCTGTAAGGTTAATTTAAATTAGCTTAAGTTCGATTTCTCAACATGAAAAATACATAACAAAATCCCTCTTATAACGTGCCCTTGGCACATTGAAGTATTGACTATGCTTAGTGGAATAATGTAGAGATACAACCCCCAAATTGCATCTTCACTAAAGCCTACTTATACGAAAATAGGGATATGGGATCCACCAATTGTACCTTAGCTGCTACCCTTATTTCACGTCAATGCCAGACTATTATTGTCAGCCAAACTTAATCAACAAACCGTGAGAAAATTTCGGACATTTACACCACAATATACAATAGTAAAAATTTAGCTCATAATGTTTACACAATTTAATCTTAATTCCAAAAATTTTAATAAATTTAGTGCTTAAAATTTATATATTCTTTTAATTTGATCTAATTTGAAAAATTATAATAAAAATGAAGTTCGAGCTAAGAAAACCTCTTCTAATGAGGTTCAAGTGACAAGGGGGAGTGCCCACAACTTTGGACACTACCCATCACAGGAGGGTGAAAATAAGATTCATGGTTACTAGAGAGCAAGATCGAAGAAATATAAAGGCAAGGTTGTTGTTGTAAAATCTAGCAAGAAAAGAAAGATTTTGTTGGACAATTCCTAGCTTCTGAGTCAAGTTCCAATTCATCATCCGAGAAAGTACCTCTCTGTGCCATGCTACAGCCTAAAACAAAGCATCCTAATGTTCTTGTTCTGCTACAAAAAAGAACAAAACGATGAAACAAGTTGGGGTGCCAAAAAAATTTTCTTACTTGGATTCGATTTCGTTTTAGATTGTATCAAAATCCAAATTTATTTTCGAACATTTAGAGCCCTAAGTCAAATTCACAACTTTCGACAAATTTTACAATCCACTTCCGTGTTCATCTGTCTCATTTCTTATCATTTGGTATTAAGTTTAGACACTACCCATCACAGGAGGGTGAAAATAAGAGGGAAAAAAACAAGCAAAGAAAGATAATATGAAGAAAGCATAAATCAATAAAACAAATGAAAAACGAGAAGGATTAAAGTGAATATGTATTTCATTTGAACTCCCTAAAGGATGAAGAAGTGAAATAATTAGAATTGACAAGATTACAAAGTATATTGACTTGGTCTTGCTTCCTTTATATGTATGAATGTGGAAATTTGCATAATGCCAAATTATTTTCCAGGCAGAAGAAGAAAATGGTTCTCTATTCACACCATTTAACTTGACAAAATACAAGACATGTGATCCACCAATTAATGTTTGGATTCAATTTCAATGTGGAAATTGATGTTTGAGTATCTCCCATCTCACTTTTTACTAATTAAGGAATTTCAATCAAACAAGGATATGAATTAGAATTAATATAAACTTACTATTTCAACATTTCATAGGCAAAAGCTAAAATAATATTTCATATATAGCTTATAAGACAAAAGTTAAAACAGCCTTCAGTTCATCTACATTCCACGTCAAATCTGCAAGCATAAAATATTAACCTTTGAACTCCATAATAACAACACCAATTTCTAACAATTGCAGAAGAATGTCCAATAATTCCACACAAATTAACAACATTTTGCAGCATCCAAATTGGAGACCATGCTTACAAATTGTGTGTATTAAGTGTCAAATGGTTTAATGTATAATTCCACAGGCATTGGTGTATAAAGTTGAAACCAGTGTGGCCTATATATGTTGAATAATAGTATCTAAGAAACATATTTTCCACCAGACTGCAAATTCTAACTTGTTTATACCCTCAATGAAGCTACCTAAAAGATATGATGAATTCCACTGCAAATTTTGTATTGCTTGGAATGAATTGACTGTCATTTTCTATTGCTTGCGACAAAATTTTGTATTGCTTTAAATTCAAACAAGAAATAGGAGAAAAAACTACATGGAAAGAAATTTTGCTAATTCAATTTCCCAAGTCTTTACTCAAAATTGGTTCTAAATTAAATTTTTCTATGGGTACTGGTCTACCATACCGATCATCAAATTGTCGCTTGGAGCTTCCTAGCTAGACTT
The DNA here is from genome assembly GCA_025502765.1 of Gossypium herbaceum. Classification (NCBI taxonomy): domain Eukaryota; kingdom Viridiplantae; phylum Streptophyta; class Magnoliopsida; order Malvales; family Malvaceae; genus Gossypium; species Gossypium herbaceum. The sequence goes on along the minus strand of CP106692.1, from coordinate 705,132 downwards.
CTTCTTTTTTAAAAAAAAAACTTAACAATCCATTGACTTAAATAAAAACTTTTGAATAATTAAGAGATCAATCTCGCTCGAAAGCGTTAACTGATAGTCAGCCATATCCTAAATTTGCAAATTAACAAAAATTTTAGAAATGTGTCATGATCTTGTAAGAAAGTTCATGACAACTAAAACAAGGGCCTCTTTTGTAACTAAAGATCTTAAACCTTCCATCTGCAATCATGAAACAAAGTTTTCATACCATTGACAATTGTACTCGTTGAAGTTGAGTTTGCCACAAATAAGCAGGTGTTATTCCAAGAAAACGATTAGGCACACCACCAACACCAGTATTATTTGCAGCTGCACCACTGGTTGCAGCACTATTTGCATAATTCAACGAGTTTCAACTGGAGCTGATAGTGAGACTGGTACTAGTACTATCAAGCGAACTCCGTGACATAATACTCCATCATCTTTAGATATTGGTGGAAGTCTCAATCTTTGAGCCGCTTCTGCAACAACTAATCGATGCTCTAGAGTCTCATAAACCTAAAGCTCATAAACACAGAGTAAAAACTCTTATCATCAAAATTTTACTCCTTGAAATTTGACAGAATTTTATATTTAGTCCCTGTACTTTACAAAGTTAAAAAAATTAGCTCCTACATTTTTTATTTAAAAAAATAACAGCCCAATCATCAAAATCTTATGTATTTACCGAAGTCAAACTGACGTCATGACTAGGTTGCCCTCATGTAATGTAACATATGTTTGACCGAAAATAAACATGTCAAGTTGACAAGTTTTAATATAAACTATCAATAACGATAATGATTGAACTAAAATTTTAGCCCTCTTAACATTATAAAAATTGATTTAATCCTTTAGAAATTATAAAGATATAGACTATAAAAATTAAAATTTCAATATTGGCCCCTAGAAAATTATTCTGGCTTTAATTATGCTATAACCTAAATCTATTTTTTTTCATCTTAAAATGTAGATTTTTTCATCTTAAAAAATTAAAATTTCATTAGGAGACTACATTGTTAAGTTTATGAAAGTTATTCTAGCCCGTAATTTATTTTTTCATCTTTTTAGCCCTTAAACCTACATTGTTTATCAAATAACCCGAAAATAGATGAAAAATTACTATCTATTAACTTTGCTAAGTGCATACATATGCAACTTCATTTAAATCTAAAAATATAAAAGTAATTAAATATGTATAAATCTAAAATATCTTAAAATTAAAATTAAAATTTTTCAACTAATGCAAATTTTTATTATTTAAAAATCTTAAAATTTTCAAATTAAATTCCATTTGTTTTACACCATTGAAGAACACCTTCAATCACATCAACAACTTCATGTTGTTTTGCCTAGAAATTGTTTTGCAAATTTATTTTGTTTTATTTATTTCTAAACCCATATTTCTTTTCTATAACTCCAATTATTAGATTGTTTAGGGTTTTGAGTAACTTTCAATTTTAGAATTTTAGATTTTTAAATTTAAATACGAAGTGCTCTTTTCTCCAAACCCACAATTTTTTGTCAAATTTTAACTCAAGGTTTTACTTTCAGCTATAAATAAAACATATATTATATTTATAATGATCTAAAAATAGTAGAGTCGACGCCGATCTACATGAAAAAGAAGGAAAAAGAAAACAGGCAAAGAAAGATAATATGAAAAGAGCATAAATCAATAAAGCAAATGAAAAACGAGTAGGATTAAAGGGAATGGGTATCTAATTGGTACATAAACCATACAAATAGTACGAAATGCAATGACATACGGAGGAATTGGTACAATCATAAAATCAGACACATATCACTGCAACTTTTCACCATAGGCAAAACATTCTGACAGACTACAAATGAAGACACAACAGAAATGCTTGAACATCATTTGCACCCACTACATCCTTCTTCATTTATCTATTTTGTGGAAGAATCGTTTATCTTTTTTTTGTAACTACTAAAATTTTGATCTTCATTTCTGGCCAACCTATTCTGTTTTTCGCATTACTAAATTTGAGTAATTAATTTATGTTGTTTTTGCCAAACTTTGAGAGGTGCTAGTTGATCTTTAATTAAGAGATTATGACACCACCCAAAACTGTATTCTGTACACATAGCAACAAAATTAATTTTCTCAAAGCTGGAATAGCTCAGTTGGCTAGAGCGTGTGGCTGTTAACCACAAGGTCGGAGGTTCAAGCCTCCTTCTAGCGTCTTATTTTTGGTTAAATTTCATCTTTGGTCCCTTTAAATTCCTTTTTGCTTTAATTTGATTGCTTTCTAACGTTGCAAATTACACAACACTCTTCAAATGTCTTACTAAATTCTCACTTTTTATGTCTTATTAAATTCTCACTTTTACGGGTGATATGTTACTCCAATAAAATTCCTCTTAGTTTATATTTGAATTATTGATATATGTTTAAACATTATTACTGCCTTGATTTTCAAATCTTTAAATTTCAAACAAGTTTAAACATTAAATATAAAATAGTTAAATTTCAATTAAGCCTACGTAAAGGAAATTAAGGACATGGGATCCACCAATTATACCTCATTTCACATCAACTTTGTTACCGAACTACGTTTACTCTAGAAATAGAGGGAAAAAAGAGACATGCATGCTTGAAATTCCAACTTTGTCTGCACCATCAACATCTTGATTTCCATTTGTTAGCTATAGACTTAACATGTTAATTCATTAGCTTGTCAAGTGATTCATGAACAAGCCATCACTGGGAATACACCACGCAAAATGCTAAAGATAAAGACATATTGGTAAAAACATTAGACACACTAGTAAAAAAATTATGAAAATACAACAGAGATCACTGAGACATTTTGTTCTCCATTAGTGAGCAGTAGCAAAGATTATCGAGACTAAATTCAAAGTCATGAAAGAAGACATAAACAACAACACTATACAAAATGCTACACTCAAACAAACCATTACAGATAGTACGAAATGCAATGAAAGACAGAGGAATTGGTACAATAATAAAGACAGACACATACCAATGCAACCCTTCACCATAGGCAAAACGGTCTACAAAACAAGAAATTATGAAAATACAATAACACTAACTCTTGAACATCATTCGCAGTAATTAGATCATTCTTCGTCTATTGCTGGGATTGCCTCTCTTTGACTTTCTTCTTCGCCTCTTCTCTTGTTGGTTTTCAACCAAATTCACCAACCATTTCGGCTTACCAGTTTGGAAAACAACATATCCCACCCACATTCCGAACACTACTCCGCATCCATAACCTATCAACACCACTTTCCAACCAAAAGCAATGTTTGATTTTGTGCCATCTTTTTCAAGCACATTTGGAGGTGGTGGCTCAATGATGTTGCAACCTTTCGAGACCGGAAACCCACATAGTCCCTTATTCCCTTCATATGAATCATTTCCGAATGTGTTGAATTGTTTGCCTTGAGGAATCTGACCATGGAGTTGATTTTCAGAAACATTTAAGGACTCAAGAGATGTCAGATCTGCCAATCTATTTGGTATCGTCCCAGACAACCTGTTTGAAGATAGGTCCAACCATTCAAGACTTGTCAAATTCCCTATTGAGGTGGGGATACCACCATTAAGGTTATTATGAGAAAGGTTGAGCCCTTTCAGTGATCTAAGCTTTCCAATAACCTTGGGAATCTCGCCATCAAACTTATTATTTGAGAGATCAATGATCGCCCACATGACGAAAATTTTATCCAATGCTATATCTTGTCCTTTCATCACAATTTCAACGGAATAGGTATAGAAGCCACTATGAGAATCATCTACCCCCATGTACGAAGCTGTACTACCAATCTTCTCTAGATTTATGATAGCCTTGAAGCTGTTGATGTATCTCACTGGTAGGGGTCCAGAAAAATAATTGCTTGAGAGGTCAAAAATTTGGATTTTAGAGAAAAAAGGGCTAGACTTGGAGCTATTGACACACAAGGAACCATGCATATGATTTGACTTCAATACAAGAATGTTGCGCGGAAGCGTGTGAAAGAGTAAAAATATTGTACTGAAAAATCACACTAAGTTCAATTCCCAGGAAAGAGAGGTAGATCACGAAGATCACTTAAATACCAAGTCTTTCCTAGCCAGAATATCCCTCTATCGTAATTTAATAGCACAATAAATCACTACAATCACATTCACAAAATATGCAAAATAAATAATAAAGAACACCAGAATTTTAACGAGGTTCAAAGAAATTTTGCCTACGTCCCCGGGCACTACCAAATATATTTCACTCCAAAATTACAAGTGAAATTTACAAATAGAGAGAGAATAATGCCTTAAGTAGAGAATGGCAATTATGGGATGAAGAAAGTAAGAAATGGTTAGGCCTATTTATAGTTGAGGTTCAAGGATCAACTTGCAATGTCCCTATACAATTAGGGACCAAAATTGCAATTATCCCATGCCAACTTTTAACCCAACTTGCCAACCATTATCACTTTCTACTTTCGGTGCCCACCCCATTTGACTTTTCAAACAATGGTGGGTTCCAATAAAGAACTTGTAGCTGTGGAAGACTTCCCAACCAATGAGGAAATGTATCATTGATCTTGTTGTTACCAAGATCTAGGACTTCCAGACCTTTACAATTAAGGATGAATGGTGTCAAAGGCCCTTCTAACAAATTTCCATTTAAGAGGAAAATTAAATCAAAGTCTTACCCTGAAGACTAATTAAAGCCAAGCCTTGGTATGTAGACTAATTAGTTTACAACTAAATATTTTGCACTCATTATTAAGGTAAATATTAGCCAATAAAAAAAAAGTATAATGATTTATTAAGGCAGATATTAGTGAATAAAATTTTTACAATTTTAATTTTATAAAGATAAAATTACAATTTGACCCTCCTTAAAAATGATAAAATTTGATTTAATCCTTTAAAAGTTATAAAGATATAAACTATTAAAATGGTAAAATTGCATTTTACTATTGTATAAATTAAAATTTAATTTTGGCCCTCTAAAAATTTTCTAACTTCTCCCCGATTTAGCCCTTCATTTAATTTTTCATCTCTTTTAGCCATTGAATTTTTATTATTTGTCAAATCACCTCAAAATAGATCGAAAAGTTAATATTTGTTAAATTTACCGACATGGCATCGACATGATAGTACATGTGTATGTGCCACCAACAATTAATTATATTTTTAAAAAAAATTAAATATCACACCAATAAATTTAATAGAAGAATTTTAACAGTGTTAACAAATAAAGTTAAATTTTTAGATTTAATAAGTAGAGGAACTAAATCTCTAAAAATAAAAATATAAAGATTAAACTTCAAATAAGTAGAGCGTGTGGCTGTTAACCAGGTCGGAGGTTCAAGCTCTCCTTCTAGCATTTCACATTTGATTAAATTTCATCTTTGGTCCCCTTAAATTCATTTTTGCTTTAATTTGATTGCTTTCAAGCTTTTCAAATTACACAATAGTCTGCAAATGTCTTTAATAATACTCCATTTTTTAACAACACCAATTTCTAACAATTGCAGAAGAATGTCCAAAAATTCCACACAAATTAACAACATTTTGCAGCATCCACTCCATTTTTAATCGACAAATTGGAGACCATGCTTACAAATTGTGTGTATTAAGTGTCAAATGGTTTAATGTATATTTTTTTTGATTTAATTTTTTTTATTCTGATGGATCTTACTGCAAATTATAACTTAAATCTAAGCTATGTTCTTCTACTCGTCTATGGGTACTGATCTACCATACCGATCATCGAATTGTCGCTTGAAGCTTCCTAGCCAGACTTCTTCTTTTTTTAAAAAAAAAAATTTAACAATCCATTGACTTAAATAAAAATTGTTGAATAATTAAGAGATCAATCTCGCTTGAAAGAGTTAACTGATAGTCAGCCATATCCTAAATTTGCAAATTAAAAAAAAAATTAGAAATGTGTCATGATCTTGTAAGAAAGTTTATGACAACTAAAACAAGGGCCTCTTTTGTAACTAAAGATCTTAAAACTTCCATCTGCAATCATCAAACAAAGTTTGCATATCATTGACAATGGTACTCGCTGAAGTTGAGTTTGCCACAAATAAGCAGGGGTTATTCCAAGAAAACGATTAGGCACACCACCAACACCAGTATTATTTGCAGCTGCACCACTGGTTGCAGCACTATTTGCATAATTCAACGAGTTTCAACTGGAGCTGATAGTGAGACTGGTACTAGACTATCAAGCGAACTCCGTGACATAATACTCCATTTCTCAATTTCTTCCTCCTGAATTTCCCCATCTTTAGATATTGGTGGAAGTCTTAATCTTTGAGCCGCTTCTGCAACAACTAATCAATGCTCTAGAGTCTCATAAACCTAAAGCTCACAAACACAGAGTAAAACCCTTATCATCAAAATTTTACTCCTTGTAATTTGAAAAACTTTTATATTTAGTCCTTGTACTTTACAAAGTTAAAAATTAGCTCCTCCTACATTTTTATTTAAAAAATAACAGCCCAATCATCAAAATCTTATGTATTTACCGAAGTCAAATTGACATCATGACTAGGTTGCCCTCATGTAATGTAACATATGTTTGACGGAAAATAAACATGTCAAGTTGATAAGTTTTAATATAAACTATCAATAACAATAATGATTGAACTATAATTCAAGGATCAAATAATTAATTAATCCACAAGCAATGTTGGACAGTTTCATAATGCCAAATTTCACTTCAGATTTAGTTACCCATAATCATATTTAGCTATATGTACCCATTTTACAGTCTGCACTGTTCCATGTTTCAGTTCATTACATCATTCCTTCAACTCTGCTATATATTATTACTGTCTCCATATAACCAAACCTTTTACTGCTAGCTTGTAAAAAAATTATGAAAATACAACAGAGATCATTGAGGCATTTTGTTCTCCTTTCTCCTTTAGTGAGCAGTAGCAAAGATTATCGAGACTAAATTCAAAGTCATGAAAGAAGACATAAACAACACCACCATACAAAATGTTACACTCAAACAAAACATTACAGATAGTACGAAATGCATCGGTTTAATAATGCATGTATATGTATATATATATATATATATAATAATAATTCCTTTGTGTTCATTTCTCATGCATTGGATAATAATTGAAAAGGTTGTTGAAGAGCAGTTAGTCTAGTATTCTATATAAACGTCATGTACAATGAACTAAGCAGCTTTTGATTCAAGATACAGAAAGTGTAATTCAACTTTATTCTTCTATCTCAAAATGGTATTCCTTTAACCTTACCTTCTTTCATCCACCATTTAAGAACACCTTCAATCACATTAACAATTTCATGTTGTTTTGTCTAGAAATTGTTTTGCCAATTTATTTTGTTTTATTTATTTCTAAACCCATATTTCTTTTCTATAACTCCAATTATTAGATTGTTTAGGGTTTTAAGTAACTTTCAATCTTAGAATTTTAAATTTTTAAATTTAAATACGAAGTGCTCTTCTTCTACTCCAAACCCACAATTTCTCCTGTCAAATTTCAACTCAAGGTTTTATTTTCAGTTATAAATAAAACATATATTATATTTATAATAATCTAAGAATAGTAGAGTCGACACCGATCTACATGAAAAAGGAGGAAAAAACAAGCAAAGAAAAATAATATAAAGAGAGCATAAATCAATAAAGCAAATGAAAACGAGTAGGATTAAAGTGAATAGATATTTATTATTTTTTGTGAAAGTTCAAAGACTAATTATTTATGAGATTGGATGTGGAAAAATTAATTGGAAATTTTTTTTCTCGCACCAATTGAATTTTTATATAAATTTTTTTATTTATTTTTAAGATTTTTAAATTTTGTTCCATGTTTCAATTCATTACATCATTCCTTCAACTCTACTATATATTTTTACTTTCTCCATATAACCAGCCCTTTTACTGCTAACTTGTAAAAAAATTATGAAAATACAACAGAGATCATTGAGGCATTTTGTTCTCCTTTCTCCTTTAGTAAGCAGTAGCAAAGATTATTGACACTAAATTCAAGTCATGAAAGAAGACATAAACAACACCACCATACAAAATTTTACACTCAAACAAACCATTACAGAGAGTACGAAAAGCAATGAAAGACAGAGGAATTGGTACAATAATAAAGACAGACAGATACCAATGCAACCCTTCACCATAGGCAAAACGGTCTACACAACAAGAAATTGTGAAAATACAACACTAATGCTTGAACATCATTTGCAGTAATTAGATCCTTCTTCGTCTATTGCTGCGATTGCCATTCTTTGACTTTCTTCTTCGCCTCTTCTCTTGTTGGTTTTCAACCAAATTCACCAACCATTTCGGCTTACCAGTTTGGAAAACAACATATCCCACGAACGTTCCGAACACTACTCCGCATCCGTAACCTATCAACACCACTTTCCAACCAAAAGCAATGTTTGATTTTGAGCCATCTTTTTCAAGCACATTTGGAGTTGGTGGCTCAATGATGTTGCAACCTTTCGAGACCGGAAACCCACATAGTCCCTTATTTCCTTCATATGAATCATTTCCAAATGTGTTGAATTGTTTGCCTTGAGGAATTTGACCGTGGAGTTGATTTTCAGAAACATTTAAGGACGAAAGAAATGGCAGATCTGCCAATCTATTTGGAATAGTCCCAGATAACCTGTTTGAAGATAGGTCCAACCATTCAAGACTTGTCAAATTCCCTATTGAGGTGGGGATACCACCATTAAGGTTATTATGAGAAAGGTTGAGCCCTTTCAGTAAGTTGAGCTTCCCAATAACCTCTGGAATCTCCCCTTCAAACTGATTGTTTGATAGATCAATGATCATCCACATGGTGAAAATTTTCACCAATTCCATATCTTGTCCTTTCATAACAATGCCAATGGAATAGGTATAGAAGGCACTCCTTCTCTGAACATACACCCCCATGTATGACATTGTACTCCCAAACTTCTCTAGATTTATGATAGCCTTGAAGCTGTTGATGTATCTCACTGGTAGGGGTCCAGAAAAATAATTACTTGAGAGGTCAAAAATTTGGATTTTAGAGAAAAAAGGGCTACACTTGGAGCTATTGACACACAAGGAACCATGCATATGATTTGACTTCAATACAAGAACTTGTAGCCGTGGAAGACCTCCCAACCAATGAGGAAATGTATCATTGATCTTGTTGTTGCCAAGATCTAGCACTTCCAGACGTTTACAATTAAGGATGGATGGTGTCAAAGGCCCTTCTAACAGATTTCCATTTAAGTTGAAACTACTCAATTGGCATCCCTTTGCAAATGTTGGAGGAATCGTCCCATAAAACTTGTTCTTGTTCAGATTCAAGAATTCAAGGCTGTTGTTCAAATTTCCAAAACATTGCGGAATTGTTCCACTCAAGTTATTGTGGGACAAATCAAGAATTTGAAGAGCACTGGCATTGCATATTAAAGAAGGGACCTCTCCATTGAAACTATTATTTGAGGTCAAAAAGATCTTGATCGTCGAAGCTGGAATCGGAAGATTTCCACGGATCAACTTAGAGCTTAAGTCAAGAACTTCAATATTCTTCCATGGAAACTGCTCAACTTCTGTCAAAGAGTTATGGGATATATTTAAATACCACAAAGAGTCATTCCCCAACTCTTGCATCCACTGTGGAATCTTGCCTTCAATTCTGTTGTAAGAGAGGTCTAAAATTTCCAAACTTTTAAGCCCTTATTGCAAGATGACAAATATAAACTTGTAAGATTAACAGTAGAAGTGCTATTAGATGTTAAGGATAGGCTGTTATATGAAAGGTCAAGATATTAGAGATTTGGAAGGTTTGAGAACATGCTCAACTCTATGACACCACTAAGATTATTTGAGGATAAGCTGAGCAAGATAAGATTGAGAAGTTGGAATATTGAAGATGGAAGAAGACCTTGGAGTTTATTATTCTCTAACCATATCGATTCTAGTGATTTGGATTGGAATTCTTTGATATGCCCACTGAATTGATTTTGAGAGAGATGTATTTTCTTTAAGGATGGAGCAGTATACAACCATGACGGAAGTGTTCCATTGAATAAATTGTCATTTAAGTTTAAATATATTAGATTAGGAAAACCGGTTATCTCATCTGGAATGGAGCCTTCTAATGAATTTTCAGATATTTCCAAGAATTCAAGTTGCGCTAGGTTTAAAATTGACAAAGGAATTTGTCCACTCAATTGGTTCAGCGATAAGTCTAAATAAGACAGTTGCAAGAGGTTTGGCAAATCAAAAATGTTTTTTGAGAATTTTCCTTGCAAATCACAACCATCAAGACTAAGAGACCTTAGAGAAGAGGATAGATTCATGAAGACATGAGGATTAATAGAAGACATGTCAATTCCATCCAAGAAAAGATGTCTGACCTCGGTTAGGTTGTGAACAATTCCCTCCAGAGCATGTTTGTCAATTGTAAATTGCTCATGGTAATAAATCAAAGAGGAGAGATCAAGTGAAACCAATTTTGACAGGTGAGAGACTTGGGATGGGATCTTTCCAGAAAATTCTGCGTGAGAAAGGTTGAGGTAGAATAGGCTTGTAAACTGACCGAACTCGGATGGAATTTTGGAAAGATTAAAATCATTGTAGGCAAGGTTGAGTTTTTGAAGGTGAGGAAGAAGGAAGAGAGTGGTATTGGAAGGGAAGTTGCCAAATAGCAAACTGCAGCTCAAGTCAAGGGCAATCACATGAGCATTTAGGTGGTCACAAGTGACCCCATCCCATGAGCAGCAATCTGTACCCTCCTTCCATGAATTTGTCTTGGGATGAGATTTATCGCAAGACCGAGAAGCATCCTCTGTTATGGAAAAAGAGTTCTTGAACTGGATTAGTGAAGAGCAGGAGTGAGATAATGAAGAAGAAGAAGAAGTATAAAGATGGGGAAAGAAGAGAAATAGGGAGAGAAAGAGTTAGGAGGCAACAAATACTACCACAACATTAGTGTTACAGTCTTTTTTGCTTTTACAATGAAAAGCTATGGATATTAGATTTTCAAAATTTTTGAATTTTTCACAATCATCAACAACAACAACCACTTACTCTTCTTTTTACCATATATTTTTCATTCTTAAAATTGGGTGCTATTTTTTTTAGCAAAATATTGTATTTCATTTAAACTCCCTAAACAACTTAAAAAATTAAGATTGATGAAATTACAAGGTAGATTGACTTAATTTTCTTCTCTATAACACGTAAAGAATGTGAGTGTCTATTCACTAGAATATCAACCAAAGCTAATTAAAATTTAATTTTGGCCCCTAAAAAAATTTTCTGGCTTCTCCCTTATTTTAGCCCTTCATTTAATTTTTCATTTTTATTTGTCAAATCATCTCAAAATAGATAGAAAAATTAATGTCTGTTAATTTTAATGACATGGCATTCACATGATAGTACATGTGTATGTCACACTAACAATTAATTAAATTCTTTTAAAAAATTTCAAATGTCACACTAATAAATTTAATAGAAGAATTTTAACAATATAGAGTGAAAGCAGCTACTTCCATTAGAGAAACCTTTCACTGTATATTGGCTTGGTCTTGTTTCCTATAACACCACCTCATGTTTGGTCCTTGATGGTGGAAGACAGTAGAGACTCGACACAACACCCCAATTGCACTGACAATTACTAAGGAGATGGAATCCACCAATTTTACCAAGACTCATATCAACATTGTTATTGGGCTGTTCATTTTCTGTGGAGCACTTAATATTTGTCTCCAAGGTGTTTACTGCTCCCTCAATTTCACATCAATGCATTCACTTTCAAAATAGATTTCCAATACTTCCTCTCACTTAATCCCCAAGCCATAAGGAAATTTCAGTCATTTGCAGCATAAATGCACAAAATAATTTACAATATAGACTGAGTTTGATGTGGTGAGGAAAATTAAATCCAAGTCTTACCCTGAAGAATAATTAAAGCCAAGACTTGGTATGTAGACTAATTAGTTTACAACTAAATATTTTTGCACTCATTATTAAGGCAAATATTAGCCAATAAAAAAAAGCATAATGATTTATTAAGCAGATATTAGTGAATAAAATTTTTACAATTTTAATTTTGTAAAGGTAAAATTATAATTTGACTCTCCTTAAAAATGATAAAAATTTGATTTAATCTTTTAAAAGTTATAAAGATATAAACTATTAAAATGGTGAAATTACATTTTTACTATTGTATAAATTAAAATTTAATTTTGGCCCCCTAAAAAAATTCCTGACTACTCCCCGGTTTTAGCACTTCATTAATGCCATGTGTATCAGTACAAACATCCTCAATTTACTTTTTTTTTTCATTTTCCCAAAAACTCAATTCACTTTACATAATGAAAAACGAATAGGATTAAAGTGAATGGGTATTTAATTTTTTTTTTTGTGAAAGTTTAAAGACTAATCATTTATGAGATTAGATGTGGAAAAATTAGTTGGAAAATTAATTTTTTTAATCGCACCAATTGATTTTTATATAAATTTTATTTATCTTTAAGATTTTAAATTTTGTTACAATTATTTTATGAAAATTTGAAAATATAAAATACTTTTGAATTAGGTATTAATCATTTGAATAAATAAAGCATACACATGGATTAATTAATTAATGCACAAGCAATGTTGGACATTTTCATAAGGTAAATAGGCATAACTAGAAAACATGAGAAAAATTACTATTTCAATACTGGTCAGTTTTGTTACCTTGGAATTCTGATTAGTTTATTTGGGAACATGAGAAATATTACTAAAAGGCTAGAAATTCATGCATCTTTGAATCACCAATTCAATTCATAAGCTTAACTAAAGGAAATAAGGCAACATATATGTACCCTTTTACTGTCTGCATTGTTCCATGTTTCAATTCATTACATCATTCCTTCAACTCTGCTGTATATTTTTACTTTCTCCATATAACCAGCCCTTTTACTGCTAACTTGTAAAAAAATTATGAAAATACAACAGAGATCATTGAGGCATTTTGTTCTCCTTTCTCCTTTAGTGAGCAGTAGCAAATATTATCGAGACTAAATTCAAAGTCATGAAAGAAGACATAAACAACACCACGGTACAAAATGTTACACTCAAACAAACCATTACAGATAGTACGAAAAGCAATGAAAGACAGAGGAATTGGTACAATAATAAAGACAGACAGATACCAATGCAACCCTTCACCATAGGCAAAACGGTCTACAAAACAAGAAATTGTGAAAATACAACACTAATGCTTGAACATCATTTGCAGTAATTAGATCCTTCTTCGTCTATTGCTGCGATTGCCATTCTTTGACTTTCTTCTTCGCCTCTTCTCATGTTGGTTTTCAACCAAATTCACCAACCATTTCGGCTTACCAGTTTGGAAAACAACATATCCCACCGACATTCCGAACACTACTCCGCATCCATAACCTATCAACACCACTTTCCAACCAAAAGCAATGTTTGATTTTGAGCCATCTTTTTCAAGCACATTTGGAGGTGCTGGCTCAATGATGTTGCAACCTTTTGAGACCGGAAACCCACATAGTCCCTTATTTCCTTCATATGAATCATTTCCAAATGTGTTGAATTGTTTGCCTTGAGGAATCTGACCGTGGAGTTTATTTTCAGAAACATTTAAGGACGAAAGAAATGGCAGATCTGCCAATCTATTTGGAATCGTCCCAGACAACCTGTTTGAAGATAGGTCCAACCATTCAAGACTTGTCAAATTCCCTATTGAGGTGGGGATACCACCATTAAGGTTATTATGAGAAAGGTTGAGCCCTTTCAGTGATCTAAGCTTTCCAATAACCTTGGGAATCTCGCCATCGAACTTATTATTTGAGAGATCAATGATCGCCCACATGACGAAAATTTTATCCAATGATATATCTTGTCCTTTCATAACAATTCCAATGGAATAGGTATAGAAGCCACTACTTTTCTGAACAAACGCCCCCATCCCGATCTCCACCCCCATGTACGACATTGTACTCCCAATCTTCTCTAGATTTATGATAGCCTTGAAGCTGTTGATGTATCTCACTGGTAGGGGTCCAGAAAAATAATTACTTGAGAGGTCAAAAATTTGGATTTTAGAGAAAAAAGGGCTAGACTTGGAGCTATTGACACACAAGGAACCATGCATATGATTTGACTTCAATACAAGAACTTGCAGCTGTGGAAGACCTCCCAACCAATGAGGAAATGTATCATTGATCTTGTTGTTACCAAGATCTAGCACTTCCAGACCTTTACAATTAAGGATGGATGGTGTCAAAGGCCCTTCTAACAGATTTCCATTTAAGTTGAAATTAGCCAATTGGCATCCCTTCGCAAATGTTGGAGGAATCGTCCCATAAAACTTGTTCTTCTTCAGATTCAAGTATTCAAGGCTGTAGCTCAAATTTCCAAAACATTGCGGAATTGTTCCACTCAAGTTATTGTGGGACAAATCAAGAATTTTAAGAGAAGTGGCATTGCATAGTAAAGAAGCGACCTCTCCATTGAAACTATTTTTTGAGATCAAAAACATATTGATCTTTGAAGCTGGAATCGGAAGATTTCCACGGATCAAATTCGAGCATAAGTCAAGAAATGCAATATTCTTCCATGGAAATTGCTCAACTTCTGTCAAAGAGTTATGGGATACATTTAAATACCTCAAAGAGTCAATCCCCACCTCTTGCATCCACTGTGGAATCTTGCCTTCAATTCTGTTGTAAGAGAGGTCTAACCATTCCAAACTTTTAAGCCCTTTTAAAAATTGGGGGAATTCACTAAGATTGCAAGATGACAATAATAAGCTTGTAAGATTAACAGTAGAAGTGCTATTAGATGTTAAGGATAGGCTGTTATATGAAAGGTCAAGATATTTGAGATTTGGAAGGTTTGAGAACATGCTCAACTCTACGACGCCACTAAGATTATTTGAGGATAATCTGAGCACGGTAAGATTGAGAAGTTGGAATATTGAAGATGGAAGAGGACCTTGGAGTTTATTATTGTCTAACTTTATCAGTCCTAGTGATTTGGATCGGAATTCTTTGATATGCCCACTGATTTGATTTTGAGAGAGATGTATTTCCTTTAAGGAGGGAGCAGTATACAACCATGACTGAAGTGTTCCATTGAGTAAATTGCCAGATAAGTCTAAAGATATTAGATTAGGAAAAGCGGTTACCTCATCTGGAATGGAACCTTCTAATGAATTTTCTGTCATATCCAATATTTCAAGCTGCGTTAGGAGATTCTTCGACAAGTCTAAATGAGTGAGTTGCAAGAGGTTCCCCAATGATCTTGGAATTTGTCCACTCAATTGGTTATACGACAAGGCTAAATGTGTGAGTTGCAAGAGGTTTCCCAGTGATCTTGGAATTTGTCCACTCAATTGGTTCCCCAACAAGTCTAAATAAGTGAGTTGCAAGAGGTTTCCCAATGATCTTGGAATTTGTCCACTCAATTGGTTCCGTGACAAGTCTAAATGAGTGAGTTGCAAGAGGTTCCCCAATAATCTTGGAATTTGTCCACTCAATTGGTTGTCTGACAAGTCTAAATGAGTGAGTTGCAAGAGGTTCCCCAATGATCTTGGAATTTGTCCACTCAATTGGTTATACGACACGTCTAAATGAGTGAGTTGCAAGAGGTTTGGCAAATCAAAAATATTTTTTGAGAATTTTCCTTGCAAATCACAACCACCAAGACTGAGAGACCTTAGAGAAGAGGATAGATTCATGAAGACTTGAGGATTAATAGAAGACATGTTGATTCCATCCAAAAATAGATGTCTGACCTCGGTTAGGTTGTGAACAAGTCCCTCAATAGCATGTCTTCCAATTTGTTGTAAAAAATTGAAAGAGAGATCAAGTGAAACCAATTTTGACAGATGGGAGACTTGGGATAGGACCTCTCCTACAAAATTGGTGTGAGAAATGTTGAGATATACTAGACTTTCAAACCGACCAAACTCAGATGGAATTTTGGAAAGATTAAAATCATTGTAGGCAAGGTTGAGTTTTTGAAGGTGAGGAAGAAGGACGAGAGTGGCATTGGAAGGGAAGTTGCCATATAGCCAACTGCAGCTCAAGTCAAGGGCAATCACATGAGCATTTAGGTGGTCACAAGTGACCCCATCCCATGAGCAGCAATCTGTACCCTCCTTCCATGAATTTGTCTTGGGATGAGATTTATCGCAATACAAAGAAGCATCCTCTGTTATGGAAAAAGAGTACTTGAACTGGATTAGTGAAGAGCAGGAGTGAGATCCTGAAGAAGAAGCATAAAGATGGGGAAAGAATAGGAGTAGGCAGAGAAAGAGATAGAAGGCCATGTTATGTTTGTAGAGGAAGATGAAGGATAGGAATGGTATTTATAGGCAACAAATAATACCACAACATTAGTGTTACAGTCTTTTTTGCTTTTACAATGAAAAGCTATGGATATTAGATTTTCAAAATTTTTGAATTTTTCACAATCATCAACAAACCACTTACTCTTCTTTTTACCATATATTTTTCATTCTTAAAATTGGGTGCTATCTTTTTTTATTAGCAAAATATTGTATTTTATTTGAGCTCCTAAACAACTTAAAAGAATTAAGATTGATGAGATTACAAAGTAGATTGATTTTTTAAAAAATCAAATATGACACCAATAAATTTAATAGAAGAATTTTAATAGTGTTAACAAATAAAGTTAAATTTTAGATTTAAAAAGTAGAGGACTAAATCCTAAAAATATAAAATAAATTTGAGAATATTAGAACCATCAAAACTTATCTTATTCATTTTTATTTGTTAATTATTTCTTTTTAATCAAGTAAAAACAAAAATTCATTTTAGATTTCTAATCTTTTGGGGATTTTTGACTCATGCTTTTAGGAGAGGGAGTGATTATAAAAAGATTATGTAAATTTTGTCACCCTATCCCTATTTATAGTACTAGGAAACCTAGTCTAGTCCTACTTAAATTCTAAAATATAAATACAGATAAATAAAGATAATTAAAGATAAATCAAGATAAATGGAGATAAAAGCTAAAATAAAATCTAAATAATAATATCTAACAATTATCCTAATATAATTACATTAAAATAGTCTCTTATTCATAAAATATCTCTTCTTTGCACTTTTGCCCTCATGACTTCCATACTTGCATTTTTAGCACCATTTTTTTCTATGTCACATGTCGACCCATTTTATCTTCAATTTAATGCTTTTTGCCATTAAATTTCCTTTTGCCTTCAATTTAATCCCTAAAAGATAAAAAACCATAAATAGCTCAAATTATTATCAACCTACGTGGTTGTTAATAGATACCACACCAACACTGTTTGTTGACGTGACAATGCCACATGATTAATAATTGCTGACATGGTAGTGCCACACCATCACCCATTGGTGACATATTAACCTTTGAGTTCAACTCAAATTACTCTTTCCTTTGTTATAAATTAAGAGTATAACTAATTTGGATGGAAATGTTAGTTTTCATTAACTCAGTTTAAAGGACTATAACACATAAAGTTTGGTCCTATTGCAGAATTCACATGCAATGCGGGACATTTACATAATGCAAAATTCAACACATATATGGGAATTTTTGTATTTCCACAATCATCATGTTGTTATTGATCAACAACTACTTCCTTTTTACCATATATTTTTCATTCATAAGATTGATTACTTTTTTTTACCAAAGAAGTAAAATAATAAACATTCATGAGATTACAAAGTCTTCTTCCTTATAACACCTCAAGTTTGGTCCCAAATTATTTTCCACACAAAAGAATAAAGAGGAAGAAGACTGCTTCAAATTTAACTATCAATTGATCTATTGACTATACTTTAACTCGACAAAAAAAGACAAAGACTAAGACCATCAATTGTCTATTGACTTCATTGACTTCACACTTGCTGTTGCTTCCTCCCATCTCTCTCACCCAAACTTAATTTACAAGCAATGAGGAAATTTCGGACATTTGCGGCACAATGTACAATAATTCCACACCATTTGAAGTATTGACTATACTTTTACTCCAAAAAAAAATGGTCTACCAAGCTGTTGCTTCCTCCTACCACGCTCACCCAAACCTAATTTAAAAGCAATGTGGAAATTTCGGACATTTGCGGTACAATGTACAATAATTCCTACAACGTTTACTTGATATTTGTCTCCAAGGTGTTTACTGCTCCCTCAAGTTCACATTAATGCATTCACTTTCAAAATAGATTTCCAATACTTCCTCTCACTTAATCCACAAGCAATAAGGAAATTTCAGTCATTTGCAGCATAAATGTACAAAATAATTTACAATATAGACTGAGTTTGATGTGGTGAGGAAAATTAAATCAAAGTCTTACCCTGAAGACTAATTAAAGCCAA
This sequence comes from Gossypium herbaceum, assembly GCA_025502765.1. Classification (NCBI taxonomy): domain Eukaryota; kingdom Viridiplantae; phylum Streptophyta; class Magnoliopsida; order Malvales; family Malvaceae; genus Gossypium; species Gossypium herbaceum. Next base: position 686,731 of record CP106692.1, on the reverse strand, counting down.
GCCTTGGTATGTAGACTAATTAGTTTACAACTAAATATTTTTGCACTCATTATTAAGGTAAATATTAGCCAATAAAAAAAAAGTATAATGATTTATTAAGGCAGATATTAGTGAATAAAATTTTTACAATTTTAATTTTATAAAGATAAAATTACAATTTGACCCTCCTTAAAATGATAAAATTTGATTTAATCCTTTAAAAGTTATAAAGATATAAACTATTAAAATGGTAAAATTGCATTTTTACTATTGTATAAATTAAAATTTAATTTTGGCCCTCTAAAAAAATTTTCTAACTTCTCCCCTGATTTAGCCCTTCATTTAATTTTTCATCTCTTTTAGCCATTGAATTTTTATTATTTGTCAAATCACCTCAAAATAGATCGAAAAGTTAATATTTGTTAAATTTACCGACATGGCATCGACATGATAGTACATGTGTATGTGCCACCAACAATTAATTATATTTTTAAAAAAAATTAAATATCACACCAATAAATTTAATAGAAGAATTTTAACAGTGTTAACAAATAAAGTTAAATTTTTAGATTTAATAAGTAGAGGAACTAAATCTCTAAAAATAAAAATATAAAGATTAAACTTCAAATAAGTAGAGCGTGTGGCTGTTAACCAGGTCGGAGGTTCAAGCTCTCCTTCTAGCATTTCACATTTGATTAAATTTCATCTTTGGTCCCCTTAAATTCATTTTTGCTTTAATTTGATTGCTTTCAAGCTTTTCAAATTACACAATAGTCTGCAAATGTCTTTAATAATACTCCATTTTTTAACAACACCAATTTCTAACAATTGCAGAAGAATGTCCAAAAATTCCACACAAATTAACAACATTTTGCAGCATCCACTCCATTTTTAATCGACAAATTGGAGACCATGCTTACAAATTGTGTGTATTAAGTGTCAAATGGTTTAATGTATATTTTTTTTGATTTAATTTTTTTTATTCTGATGGATCTTACTGCAAATTATAACTTAAATCTAAGCTATGTTCTTCTACTCGTCTATGGGTACTGATCTACCATACCGATCATCGAATTGTCGCTTGAAGCTTCCTAGCCAGACTTCTTCTTTTTTTAAAAAAAAAAATTTAACAATCCATTGACTTAAATAAAAATTGTTGAATAATTAAGAGATCAATCTCGCTTGAAAGAGTTAACTGATAGTCAGCCATATCCTAAATTTGCAAATTAAAAAAAAAATTAGAAATGTGTCATGATCTTGTAAGAAAGTTTATGACAACTAAAACAAGGGCCTCTTTTGTAACTAAAGATCTTAAAACTTCCATCTGCAATCATCAAACAAAGTTTGCATATCATTGACAATGGTACTCGCTGAAGTTGAGTTTGCCACAAATAAGCAGGGGTTATTCCAAGAAAACGATTAGGCACACCACCAACACCAGTATTATTTGCAGCTGCACCACTGGTTGCAGCACTATTTGCATAATTCAACGAGTTTCAACTGGAGCTGATAGTGAGACTGGTACTAGACTATCAAGCGAACTCCGTGACATAATACTCCATTTCTCAATTTCTTCCTCCTGAATTTCCCCATCTTTAGATATTGGTGGAAGTCTTAATCTTTGAGCCGCTTCTGCAACAACTAATCAATGCTCTAGAGTCTCATAAACCTAAAGCTCACAAACACAGAGTAAAAACCCTTATCATCAAAATTTTACTCCTTGTAATTTGAAAAACTTTTATATTTAGTCCTTGTACTTTACAAAGTTAAAAAATTAGCTCCTCCTACATTTTTTATTTAAAAAAATAACAGCCCAATCATCAAAATCTTATGTATTTACCGAAGTCAAATTGACATCATGACTAGGTTGCCCTCATGTAATGTAACATATGTTTGACGGAAAATAAACATGTCAAGTTGATAAGTTTTAATATAAACTATCCCCCTTTTTTTTAAATTTTTTTTTTTTTTTTTTTTTTTTTTTAAAAATTAAATTTTTCCCCCAAAAAAAAAAAATTAAAAAAATTTTTAAAAATTAAAAATTTGGCAAAAATTTTTTAATTTTCCCCAAAAATTTTAAAAAATTTTTTTTAAAAAAATTTTTTTTTTTTCCCTTTTTAAAAAAAAAATTTAAAAATTTTTTTTTTTTTTTAAAAAAATTTTTTCCCCTTTTTTTAAAAAAAAAAAATTTAAACTTAAAAAATTTTAAAAAAGGTTTTTTTTAAAAAAAAATTAAAAAAAATTTTTAATTTTTTTTTAAAAAAAAAAATTTTTAACCTTTTTTCCCCCCAAAAAAAATTTTTTTTTTTAAAAAAATTTTCCAAAAAAAATTTTAAAGGAAAAAACCCCCCCAAAAAAAAAAAAGGGGAAAATTTTTAAAAATTTTTAAAAAAAAAATTTTTTAAAACCCCCTTTTTAAAAATTTAAAATTTTTAAATTTCCCCAAAATTTTGGGTTTAAAATTTTGGGTTTTTAAAATTTTTAATTTAATTTTTATTCCTTTTTTTATAAAAATTTTCCCTTTTTTTTTTTTTTTTTGGGGTTAAAATTTCCCCCCAATTTTTTAAAAATTTCCCCCAAAAATTTTTAAATTTTTTTAAAAAAAAAAAAAATTTTTTTTAAATTTTAAAAAAATTTTTAAAAAATTTAAAAATTTTTTAAAAAAATTTAAATTTTTAAAAATTTAAAAAAAAAAAAAAAATTAAAAATTGGAAATTTTAAAAGTTTTTCCCAAAAAAGGGTTTTTTAACCCAAAATCTTAAACTTTTAAATTTTAAAAATTTTTCTTTTTTGGGGAAATTTTTTTCCCCAAAAAAAATTTTTTTAAAAAAAGAAAAACCAACCAAAAATTTTTTTTCCCTTTTTCCCCTTTTTGAAAAAAATTTTAAAAAGGGGAAAAAAATTAAACAAAAAAAAAAACCCCAAAAAATTTTAAAAAATTTTCTTTTTTTAAATTTTTAATTTTTAAATTTTTTTTTTTTTTTCCCTTTTAAAAAAAAAGGGTTTTGAAAAATTTAAACTTTAAAAAAAAAAAAACCCCCAAAAAAAAATTTTTTTTTTTTAAAATTTTAAAATTTGGTTTTTTTTAAATTAAAATTTTTCCTCCCCTTTTTTTAAAAAAATAAAACCCTTTTTTTTAAAAATTTTTTTTTTTTTTTAAATTTTAAAAATTTTTTTTTAATTTTTTTTTGGGAAAAAAAAAATTTTTTTTTAAATTTAAAAAAAATTTTTTTTAAAAAAAACCCCCCAAAAAAAAATTTTTTTAAAAATTTAAAAATTTTAATTTTAAAAACCTTAAAATTTTCCCCCTTTAATTTTTAAAAAAAAAAAAAAAATTTTTAAAAAGCCAAAACCCCCTTTTTTTTTTTAATTAAAAAATTTTTTTTTTTTAAAAAAATTTTTAAAAAAAAAATTTTGGAAATTTTTTTTTCCCCTTTTTTTTAAAAAAATTTTTTTTTTAAATTTTAAATTTTTTTAAAAAAAAACAACCCCCCTTTTTTTAAAAACCCAAAATTAAAAAATTTTTTTTTGAAAAATTTTAAAAAAAAAAAACCTTTTTTTTTTTTTTTTAAAATTAAAAGGGGGAATTTTTTTTTAAAAAAAAAAAAAAAACCCCAAAAAAAAATTAAACAAAAAAAAAAAAAATTTTTTTTAAAAATTTTTCCCCCAAAAAAACCCCCAAAAAAAATTTTTTTAAAAAAAATTTTTCCTTTTTTTTTTTTTTATTTTTTTAAACCCCCTTTTTTTTTTTTTAAACCCAAATTTTTTAAAAATTTTTAAAAAACTTTTCCCAAAAAATTTTTAAAAAAAAATTTCCCCCCCCCCTTTTTGGGTTTTTTTTTTTTTTAAAAAAAAAAAATTTTTTTTTTAAAAATTTTCCAAAAAAAGGGGGGGGTTTTTTTTAAAAAGGAAAAAAAAAAAAAATTTTAAAAAAGGGAAACCCAAAAAAAAAAAAAAAAAAAAAAATTTTTTTTGGTTTAAAAAAATTTTTAAATTTTTTAAAAGGGGGAAAAAAATTTTTTTTTTTTCCAAAAAAAAATTTTTTTTTTTTTAAAAAATTTAATTTTAAAAAATTTTTTTTTTTAAAACCCCCCTTTAACTCCCAAATTTTTTTTTTCCCAAAAATTTTTTTTTTGGGTTAAAAAAAATTAAAAAAAATTTTTTGGGGGTTTTTTTTTTTTTTTTAAAAAAAAAATTTTTAAAAAAAAAAATTTTTTTTAAAAAAAAAAACCCCCCAAAAAAAATTTTTAAAAAAACCCCTTTAAGAAAAAAAGGGGGAAAAAAAAAAAAAAGGGGGGCCCCAAAACCCTTTTCCCCAAAAAAACCCCCAAAAAAAAATTAAAATTTTCCCCAAAAAAAAAATTTGAAAATTTTGAATTTGGGAAACCCCTTTTTAAATTTTTTTTTTTTTGGAAAAAACCCCCCCCAAAAAAAAGGGGAAAAAAAACCCAAAAGGTTTTTTTTAAAAAAAAAACCCCCCCTTTAAAAAGGGGTTTTTTTTTTTTTAAAAAATTTTTTTAAATTTTAAAAAAAAAAAAAAATTTTTTTTTTTTAAAAAAAAAAATTTTTTTTTTTAAAAATTTAAAAAATTTTTAAAAAAAAAGGGGAAAGGGAAAAAAAAAAAAATTTTTTTTTTTTGGGGGGTTTTTTTTTGGGAAATTTTAAAAATTTTTTTAAAAAAAAATTTTTTGGGGAAAATTAAATTTTTTTTAAAATTTAAGGGTTTTTTTAAAGGGCCTTTTTTTTTAAAATTTTCCAAAAAAAAATTTTTTTTGCCAAACCCCCAAAAAAAAAATTTTAAAAAAATTTTCCTTTCCCCAAAAAAAAAAAAAAAATTCCTTTCCAAAAAAAACCCCCCAAATAAAAAAAATTTTTTTTTTTGGAAAAAATTTTTTTTTAAAATTTTGGGGGGAAAAAAAAAAAAAAATTTTTTCAAAAAAAAAGGGGGAAAATTTGGAAAAAAAGGGAAACCCCGGGGGAATTTTGGGTTAAAATTTTTTTTGGAAAAAAAAATTTAAAAAGTTAAATTGGTTTTTGGCCAAGGCCCGGCCTTTAAAAAAGGGGGGGTTTCCCCCTTTTTTTTTAAATTTAAAAAAACCCTTTTAAAAAATTTTAAAAAAACCCCAAAAAAAAAAAGGGGTTAAAAAAAAAAAAAAAAAAAAAAAAAGGGTTTTTTTTTTTAAAATTTGGGGAAAAAAAAAAAATTTTTAAAAAAAACCCCTTTTTCCAATTAAAAAAAATTTTTTTTTTTTTTAAAAAAAAAATTTTCCCCAAAAAAGGAATTTTAAAAAAAAAATTTTTTTTTTTTTTAAAAAAAAATTTTAAAATTTTCAAAAAAAAATTTTTTAAAATTTAATTTTTAAAAAAAATTTTTTTTTCCCCCTTTTTTTTTTTTTTTGGAAAAAACCCTTTTTTTTGGGAAAATTAAAATTTTTTTAAAAAAAAATTTTTTTTTAAAAAATTCCAAAAAAAAAAAATTTTTAAAAAAAGGTGGGTTTAATTTAAAAGGGGTTTTTAAAAATTTTTTTTTTTAAAATTTTTCCCTTTTTGGGGGAAAAAAAAAAAATTTTAAAAAAAAAATTTTAAAAAATTTTTTTCCCTTTTTTTTTTTTTTCCCCAAAAATTTTTTTTTTTTAAAAAAAAATTTTTAAAAAATTTGGAAAAATTTTTTTTTAAAAAAATTTAAAAAAAAATTTTTTTAAAAAAAATTTTTAAAAAAAAAAAAATTTTGGTTTAAAAAATTTTTTCCAATAAATTTTTAAAATTTTTTTAAAAAAACCAAAAAAAAAAAATTTTTTTAAAAAAAAAAAAAATTTTTTTTTTTTTTAAAAATTAAAAAAATTTTTTTTTTTTTTTAAAAAAAAAAAAAAAAAAAAAAAATTTTAAATTTAAAATTAAAAAATTTTTTAAAAAAACCCCAAAAAAAAAAAAATCCCAAAAAATTTTTTTTTCCCCCTTTTTTAAAAAAAAAAAGGGGTTTTTTTTTTTTTAAATTTAAAAATTTTAATAAAAAAAAAAAAAATTTTAAAAAATTTTTTTTAAAATTTTTTTTGGGTTTTTTTTTAAAAATTTTTTTAAAAAAAAAAATTTTTTAAAAAAAAAAAAACCCCAAAATTTTTAAAAAAAAAAAAAAAAAATTTTTTTTTTAAAAAAAAAAAAAAAGGGGGTTTTGGGGAATTTTTTAAAAAAAAAAAAAAAACCAAGGGGTTTTTAAAGGGTTAACAAAAAAACCCCCAAAAAACCCCGGGTTTTTCCCTTTTTTTTTTTTTTAAAAATTTTTTTAAAAAATTTAAAAAAAAAAATTTTTTTTTTTTTTGGGGTTTTAAAAAAGGGGGAAAATTAAAAAAAAAAAAAAAAAAAAAAAAAAAAATTAAGGGAAGGGAAAAAAAAGGGAAAGGGGAAAAAAAAAAACAAAATTTTTTTCCCCCTTTTACCAATAAAAAGGGTTAAAAAAAAATTTTAAAAAAAATTTAAAAAACCCTTTTAAATTTTTTTCCTTTTTTTTTTAAAAATTTTTTTTTTTTTTTTTTTTTTTTAAACCCCCCCAAAAAAAAAAAATTTAAAAAAAAAATTTTTTTCCCTTCCCCCAAAAAAAATTTTTTAAAAAAAAAAAAAAATTTTTTTTGGGGGCCCAAAAATTTTTTTTTTTTTTTTAAAATTTAATTTTAAATTTTTTTTTTCCTTAAAAAAAAAATTTTTTTTTTTAAAAAAATTAAAAAACCCCCCCTTTTTGGGTTTTAAATTTAAATTTTTTAAAAAAAAGGAAAAAAAAAGGGGGAAATTTTAAAATTTAAAAAAGGGGTTTCCTTTTAAAAAATTTTGTTTGGTTTTTTTTAAAATAAACCCCCCAAAATTTTTTTTCCAAAAAACCCCCCAACCCCCCCCCCCCCCAAAAAAAAAAAATTTTTTAAAAATTTTAAAATTTTTAAAAATTTTTTGGGGTTTTTTTTTTTTTAAAAAAAAAAAAACCCAAGGGTTTTTTCCCCCAAAATTTTAAAAAATTTCCCCAATTTAAAAAATTTTTTCCTTTTTTAAAAAGCCAAAAATTTTTTTTTTGGGGGGAAAAAATTTTCAAATAAATTTTTTTTTTAAAAAAAACCAAATTTCCCTTTTTAAAAAAAAAAAACTTGGTTTTTTCCCTTTTTTCCCAAATTTTTTTTTTTAACCAAATTTTTTAAAAAAAAAAAAAGAAAAAGGTTTTTAAAAATTTTTTAAAAAAAATTTTTTTTTTTTAAAAGGTTTAAAAAAAAAAAAAAAAAATTTTAAAATTTTTTAAAAAAAAAAAAATTTAAAAAAAAAACCCCCTTTTTTAAAATTTTTAAATTAAATTTAAAGGGAAAAAATTCCAAACTTTTCCCTTTTTTCCCAAAAATGCCAATTTAAAAAAAAAAATTTTTTTTTAAATTTTTAAAAAAAAATTTTTTTTTTAAAAAAAAAACCAAAAAAATTTTAAGGGAAAAAAATTTTTTTTTAAAAAAAAAAAAATTTTAAATTTTTTATTTTTAAATTTTTTTTTTTAAAAGGGAAAAAAAAAAAAATTAAATTTTAATTTTTTAAAAAAAAAAAAAAATTTTTAAAAAAATTTTTGGAATTTTTTAATTAAAAAATTTTTAAAAAAAATTTTACTTTTAAAAGGGGTTTTTTTTTTGATTTTTTTTAAAAAAAAAAAAAGGGGGGGGGGTTTTTTTTCCCTTTTAAAAAGGGGGAAAAAAAAAAATTTTTTTGGGTTGCAAAGGGTTTTTTTTAATTTTCCATTTTTCCCTTTTTTTTTTTTTAAAAAAAAATTTTTTTTTAAAAAATTTTGGAAAAAAAAAAAAAGGGGGGTTTCCCTTTTTTTAAATTTTTTTGGAAAAAAAAAAAAATTAAAAAATTTAAAAATTTAAAAAAAAATTTTTCAAATTAAAAAAAAGGGAAAAAAGGGAAAGGGAATTTCAAAAAAATTAAAAAAAATTTTAACCCCCCCGGGGGGTTAAAAAAAAAATTTTAAAATTTTTTTAAAAAAAAAAAATTTTGGAAAAATTTTTGGGGGTTTTGGGTTTTTTAAAATTTTTTTTTTTTTTAAAAAACCCCCTTTCCCCCCCAAAAAAAAAAAAAAAAAGGGTTTTTAAAAAAAACCCCCAAAAAATTTTAATTTCCCCCTTTTAAAAAATTTGGGTTTGGGGAAAGGGCCCCCCTTTAAAAACCCCCCTTTTTTTCTTAAATTTTAAAAATTTAAAAATTTTTTGGGGAAAAGGTATTGGAAATTTTTTAAAATTTAAGGGGGAAAAAAAAAAAAAAAAAGGGGTTTTTTTTGGGGGAAAAAAAATTGGAAATTTTCCCAAAAATTTAAAACCTTTTTTTTTTTTAAAAGGGGCCCTTGGGATTTAATTTTAAAATTTTTTTTTAAAAAAAATTTTTTTTTTTTTTTTTTTTTTATTAAAAAATTTTTTTTTTAAAAAAAAAAAAAGGGGAAAAAAATTTTTTTAAAAACCAAAAAATTTTTAAAAAAAGGTTTTGGTTTAAAAAAATTTTTTTTTTTTTTTAAAAAAAAAAAAATTTTAAAAAAAATTTTTAAATTTTTTTTTAATTATTTTTTGGGGAAAAAAAAAATTTTTAATTTTAATCTTTTTTTTTTAAAAAAATTTTAAAAATTTTTTTAAAAAAACCCCCGGTTTTTTTCCCAAAATTTTTTTAAAAAAGAAAAAAAATTAAAAAAGGGAAAAAAAAAAAAAAAACCCCAAAAATTTTAAAAAAAAATTTTTTTTTTTTTTTTTTTTAATTTGTTTTCCCTTTTTTTTAAAATTTTCCCCCATTTTTTTTTTTTTTTAAATTTCCGGGTTTTAACCAAAAAAAAAAAACCAAAAATTTCCCCCAAAAGTTAAAAAAAAAAAGGAAATATTTTTTCGTTTTTTTTTTAAAAAAAAAATATTAATTTTTAACCCCTTTTTTTTTAAAATTAAAAAAATTAATTTAAAAAATTTTTTTTTGGGTTTAAAACCCAAAAAAATTTTTTTTTAAAAAAACCAACCCCCTTTTAAATTTTAAACCTTTTTTTTTTTCCTTTTTTTCAAAAACCCCTTTTTTTTTTTTGGGGAAACTTTTTAAAAAAAAAAAAATTTAAAATTTTTTTTTAAAAAATTTTTTTAAAATTTTTCCCAAAAAAAAAGGGGGTTTTTAAAAATTTTTTGAAAAAATTTTTCCGCCAAAAAAAATTTGGGAAAATTTTTCCAAATTTTAAATTGGTTTGGGGGCCCCCTTTTTTTTAAAGTTAAAAACCCTTTTTAAAAATTTTTTTAAATTTTTTTTTTTAAAATTAAAAATTTTTAAAAAGGGGGAAAAAAAAAAAAATTTTTGGGGTTTTTAAATTTGGGTTTTTAAAATTTTTTTTTTTCCCCCCAAAATTTTAAAAAAATTTAATTTTTTTTTTTGGGAAAAAAAAGTCCCAAAAAAAATTCCCAAAAATTTACTTAAATTTTTTTTTAAAAAAATTTAAGGAAATTTTAAAACCTTTTTTTTTTCCCAATTTTTTCCCAAAAATTTTTAAAAAAAAAAAAGAAAATTTTTTTTTTTAAATTTTTTTTTTAAAAAAAAAAAATTTAAAAAAAAAAAATTTTTTTTCCCCAAAAATTTTTTAAAAAAAAAAGGGTTTTAAATTTTTTTTTTTTTTTTCCCCCAATTTTTTTTCAAATTTTTTTTGGGGAAATTTTTTTTTAAAAAAATTTTTAAAAATTTTTTAAAAATTTTTTCCCCCCCGGAAATTAAAATTTTTCCAAAAATTTTTAAAAAAAAAACCCCCAAAAAAATAAAAATTTTTTTTTTTTTAAAAAAAAAAAAAAAAATTTTAAAATTTTTTAAAAATTGAAAGGGGGTTTAAAGGGGGTTTTAAATTTTTTTCCTTTTTTTTTTGGGGGTTTTTAATTTTTTAATTTTTTTTTCAAATTAAAATTTGGAAAATTTTTTTTACAGTTTCATAATGCCGAATTTCACTTCAGATTTAGTTACCCATAATCATATGTAGCTATATGTACCCATTTTACAGTCTGCACTGTTCCATGTTTCAGTTCATTACATCATTCCTTCAACTCTGCTATATATTATTACTGTCTCCATATGACCAAACCTTTTACTGCTAGCTTGTAAAAAAATTATGAAAATACAACAGAGATCATTGAGGCATTTTGTTCTCCTTTCTCCTTTAGTGAGCAGTAGCAAAGATTATCGAGACTAAATTCAAAGTCATGAAAGAAGACATAAACAACACCACCATACAAAATGTTACACTCAAACAAAACATTACAGATAGTACGAAATGCATCGGTTTAATAATGCATGTATATGTATATATATATATATATAATAATAATAATAATTCCTTTGTGTTCATTTCTCATGTATTGGATAATAATTGAAAACAATAAGGCAATGCATATCAGATGAATGATGAAATGCCAGACAGAAAAAACCAAAAAAGAACAAAGAAAAAATGACCCAATAAAACAAAAAAGAATTGTCCATTTTATCAATTCCACAAAAATTACAGTGGTTGACCACAAATCACCAGGCTTTGTTACACCCATCAATATCAAGAATCTATGATTACACCAGACATTGTTATTGTTAAAAGGATGTGTAAACAGAATTTTCTAATAAAAGAAACAGTTCAAAATCAAATACCCATCAAATCAAACACATTAAAAACGCCAATTCAACCCCCCAAGCAGATCCAATCTAACCAATTTATTTACTCCTGGACATACCACGTAGCCAATAACAAAAAGGTAATATCCCTAGTATATGGATCAAATAACCCCAAAATAGATAAAAAATTAATATGTATAAATCTAAAAATATAAAATAATTAAATATGTATAAATCTAAAAATATCTTAAAATTAAAACTAAAATATTTTAAACTAATGCAAATTTTATTATTTAAAAATCTTAAAATTTTCAAATTAAATTCCATTTGTTTTCTACCGTTGAAGGACACCTTCAATCACATCAACAACTTCATGTTGTTTTGCCTAAAAATTGTTTTGCAAATTTATTTTGTTTTATTTATTTTATTATTTTCTCGCACCAATTGATTTTTATATAATTTTTTATTTATTTTAAGATTTCTAAATTTTGTTACAATTATTTTTATGAAAATTTGAAACTATAAAATACTTTTGAACTATAATTCAAGGATCAAATTAGCTATTAATCATTTGAATAATTAAAGCATACACATGGATTAATTAATTAATCCACAAGCAATGTTGGACATTTTCATAAGGTAAATAGGCATAACTGGAAAACACGAGAAAAATGAGAAAAGCTTGAAGACAATTACAATGGTAGCAAAGGAAATATAAAAGAAAAAAAACACTTAAAAATCAAAATTTTAATGATGAAGGAATTGATTTATATTAAAACCAAGGATTAAACTGAAAAATACAAAGAGTTGAAGGTACTAAATAAGGAAATAAACCCTAGCTACAGTGATAATTAACTTAACTAACTACTATTGGAACCAAGAAAAACTAAAAGAAAACATGAATTAAACCCTAGAGTTATGGAGAAGAAAACTAAAACTCTAAAAATAAAGAGAAAAAATTGAAAAACATGAAACGTTAAGTGCCTTTTGTTCAGCCAATTTTAGGCCCTTTCTAGCAAATTACAGATCCAAAAATAGTGACCAAATTGTCCTTGATCGTCTAATTTTGGTTAGGGGACATGTTGAAGAAGGATTGCCCCTATGGTTATTTTTTGTCTCCTCTCATCAATGATATAGCGATACCCAAAGTTTGGTATTGCGATATCCACAACAGTCTTGGGGATCCTTAGGAGTTTTGGGTATCGCGATACCTTATGATTGGTATCACGATAACACTGTTTCTAACATTGTTATGGGTATTACGACTTTCATGCTTTGATATGCGATACCTTCTTTCTAGGTGACAATTTCGTTCCTTCTGAGCCACCATGGGCTCTCTGCATCACTCACCAACCTCACTAGATTCCCGGGGTGCCATTTGACCATCTCAAGTCTCAAAATAGCATCAAAATGCACACTAATCATTTATTAATATAAAACGCTAAAGCTAAATAAAAACACAACAAAGATATCTAAATTGCTCGAAAATAAACTTTTAAGTGTGATGGAAGCCTAATTTGACATATCAATTTAAAGCAAATCATAAACATAATTTGCGGAACCTTGTTAAAATTTCGCTATTCTTTATTAGTTTTCTTTCAATATTTTGTATGGTACATTAGTAGTAATATATTGTGCAGATCATAGACTAAATTGCTTTATTAGGTTTCTATTGTTAGTCTTCTTTTTATTAACACCACTTACTTTTTACCATATAATTGTCTATTGACTTCATTGACTTCACACTTGCTGTTGCTTCCTCCCATCTATCTCACCCAAACTTAATTTACAAGCAATATGGAAATTTCGGACATTTGCGGCACAATGTACAATAATTCCACACCATTTGCAGTATTGACTACGTTTACTTGAGGGAAAACAAAGACATGAATGCTGGAAATTTTAACTAGTTTGTACCGTCAATGAAGCTACCTCAATTCCTGTAATTGGATTAATCTCATGGTTGCTGCAATGTTTTGACAGTGTAATCGAATGTTAAATATGTTACTCTGCAATGCCATTGTAAATATTACTGTTAAATTTGTTGATAGATATATAGGTTTGGCACAAAATTAAGAATACACAGGCAGGTTGAACTATTCCATGTATGAACCTCTGCAACATAAATGCATATGGCACAAAGGCTCAAATCATACCTTATGTTCTTGAATTCTCATCATCACATGCTTATAAATGCAACTCAAACTTATCTAATTGAATCTTTTTGTAATTCAAAATGTATTTTTTTATTGTGAGCAGTATAAGGACATTTGATCCACCAATTTATGTTTGATCCAAAAATCTTGAAAGGAGACATCCTCCAATTTAAAGACAAGAAATGAGAAAGAACATGCACCAACAAAGAATCGATTATTGTTTTGTATTTGCTAATTACAATTTGAGTCAAATAATCAAGAAGCAGTGAATAAATAAGGAAAAACAATGTATATTCAGAACCAAAATAAAACAAATATTTTATTTCTACTTTCTCAATCGTATTAGTGAAATGTTATGAATTTTGTAACAATTTTTAATAAATATGGTGATATTGGATATACAGAGAAGACCCAAGCATGAAGTTTGAGGGGTCCTTGTACTCTGCAATCTTGTGGTAAATCCTTGAAATACATTTATGAATACTAAAATATTAATTACCTTACTAATTGATGAATCCTGAAAGTGCTCTTACTTTTCTTATAAAAGAAAAAAGATTACCTTGAATCTTTGAATTCATTGCATCATTGAGCTCTGCCATGTTTTATTACTATGACCATATAACTTACTATCCTTTAAGCTTTTACAGGTAATTGTCGATTCACTTCGCATGCTCTTTCATCCTTTCATGCTCCGTCCAACTTAATCTACAAGCAATGAGGAAAATTCCGGGACAATTACAGTACAATTCTACACAAAATAACAACAATTTGTTGTATTGATTACGTTTACTTGGGAAACACAGAGGAAAAAGAAACATGCTTGTCTGTACCGTCAATGAAGTTACCATATGAATGCATTCCATGAAGCATTACATATTTGTGTTTAAAGCACAATTCCACACAAAATAGCAACAATTTGTAGTACTGATTACATTTACTTGAGAAATAGAGAGAAAAAAAAACATGCTGCTGTTATGTTTTTGTTAAAGTGCGTACTACTATGAATTTGTTGAGTGCATACAGCTTGTATGCATGCTGCAGTAACATATTTTCTGTTTTAGTTGCAATATAATTTAGTTTGGTTGAAAATGAACTTAGTTGTTTATGTTTTGATGGGTTTAGGGGATGATTGAACTAATAACTCAGCTTATCCCATGTGTACAAGTGATGTTTTAATAGTCCCAATGCCGATTAGTGGGGTTAGTTTAATATTTAGTTGAATGTTTAGAGCCCTAAGTCAAATTCACAACTTCGATAAATTTTACAATCCACTTCCGTGTTCATCTGTCTCATTCCTTATCATTTGGTATTAGATTTAGACACTACCCATCATATAAGGGTGAAAATAAGAGGAAAAAAAAACAAGCAAAGAAAGATAATACGAAGAAAGCATAAATCAATAAAACTAATAAAAAACGAGTAGGATTAAAGTGAATAGGTATTTCATAAAATGAATAGTTGATTTACCAAAAATTGTATTTCATTTGAACTCCCTAAAGGATGAAGAAGTGAAATAATTAGAATTGATAAGATTACAAAGTATATTGACTTGGTCTTGCTTCCTTTATATGTGTGAATGTGGAAATTTGCATAATGCCAAATTATTTTCCAGGCAGAAGAAGAAAATGGTTCTCTATTCACACCATTTAACTTGACAAAATACAAGACATGTGATCCACCAATTAATGTTTGGATTCAATTTCAATGTGGAAATTGAAGTTTGAGTATCTCCATCTCACTTTTTATTAATTAAGGAATTTTAATCAAGGATATGAATTAGAATTAATATAAACTTACAATTTCAACATTTCATAAGCAAAAGCTAAAATAATATTTGTCACATCCCATATGTTCATATATAGCTTATAAGACAAAAGTTAAAACAGCCTTCTGTTCATCTACATTCCACGTCAAATCTGCAAGCATAAAATATTAACCTTTGAACTCCATAATAACAACACCAATTTCTAACAATTGCAGAAGAATGTCCAATAATTCCACACAAATTAACAACATTTTGCAGCAACCAAATTGGAGACCATGCTTACAAATTGTGTGTATTAATTGTCAAATGGTTTAATGTATAATTCCACAGGCATTGGTGTATAAAGTTGAAACCAGTGTGGCCTATATATGTTGAGTAATAGTATCTAAGAAACATATTTTCCACCAGACTGCAAATTCTAACTTGTTTATACCCTCAATGAAGCTACCTAAAAGATATGATGAATTCCACTGCAAATTTTGTATTGCTTGGAATGAATTGACTGTCATTTTCTAATATTGCTTGCGACAAAATTTTGTATTGCTTTAAATTCAAACAAGAAATAGGAGAAAAAACTACATGGAAAGAAATTTTGCTAATTCAATTTCCCAAGTCTTTACTCAAAGTTGGTTCTAAATTAAATTTAGAAAAGAAAAAAAAACATGTATTAATTTTATATTATAATTTCAATACTGGTCATAATAGTGTCATTCATATTATTAAGTAATAATATAAATTTTATATGATTAATTTCTGTATATTATATAAATCAGCTTTGTTACCTTGGAATTCTGATAAGTTTATTTGGGAATATGACTAATTTTGGTTAAATTGGAGTGAATATTACTATTTCTGTTTTAGCCAACTAGATGATCCCATATCAGAAGACTATAATAGGTAAAGTTTGTTCCAACCATTAGGTGAGAAAATTTCACATTTATGCATTCAAGTTCGAGTTACCTTTACCATTGTCTTTATGGTGGATTTACTTTTGAATTATATTAAAACTGCAAATTATTCTCATGAATCTTACTGGACAAAACCTACATTGTTTAAGCCCAATTATATATTTAATATATTTTTTATCCCTTCATTTAATCCTTCATCTTTATCTACATTATAATTAAATTAAGGGCTGCATTTTTTTTCATCTTAACACTGTAGATTTTTTTTATTTAATTTTTTTATTCTGATGAATCTAACTGCAAATTATAACTTAAATCTAACCTATGTTCTTCTACTCATCTATGGGTACTGGTCTACCATATCGATCATCGAATTGTCGCTTGGAGCTTCCTAGCTAGACTTCTTCTTTTTTTAAAAAAAAAAACTTAACAATCCATTGACTTAAATAAAAACTTTTGAATAATTAAGAGATCAATCTCACCTGAAAGAGTTAACTGATAGTCAGCCATATCTTAAATTTGCAAATTAACAAAAATTTTAGAAATGTGTCATGATCCTGTAAGAAAGTTTAAGACAACTAAAACAAGGGCCTCTTTTGTAACTAAAGATCTTAAAACTTCCATCTGCAATCATGAAACAAAGTTTTCATACCATTGACAATGGTACCCGTTGAAGTTGAGTTTGCCACAAATAAGCAGGTGTTATTCCAAGAAAACGATTAGGCACACCACCAACACCAGGTTCTCCTGAATCACCAGTATTGTTTGCAGCTGCAGCACTGGTTGCAGCACTATTTGCATAATTCAACGAGTTTCAACTCGAGCTGATAGTGAGACTGGTACTAGTACTATCAAGCGAACTCCGTGACATAATATTCCATTTCTCAATTTCCTCCTCATGAATTTTCCCATCTTTAGATATTGGTGGAAGTCTCAATCTTTGAGCCGCTTCTGCAACAACTAATCGATGCTCTAGAGTCTCGTAAACCTAAAGCTCATAAACACAGAGTAAAATTAGTGTTTGGTTAACTCATGACATCAATTTAATCAATGACTTAATATAGTATTAGATTATGTCACACTTACGACTGGGATGGAAAAATTAAAAAATGGTTTAAGGATCAAATACAGCTTTACTTAAAAAGGGTAAAGCTGTTGAAAATTATGTTGTTTTGGATTTGACTTTTATCAATTACATTTTTTCTAGATTTCATATGATCATAGGCGAATCTAAGGGGCTGGCAGCGCCTACCCCTTAAAATGAAAAATTGTTATTTAGGTCTTTTAAAAAAATTTAAAATTTAAAATTAATAAAGGTAATATTACATTTTGGCTCCCTATAAAATTATAAAAATTCAATTTAATCCTTTAAAAATTATAAAAAATATAACTATAAAAAATTAAAATTTTATTATTTTAAAATATTGTTCGCCTTCACCCTGCATATGATTTTAAATGACAAAATTATCTCCATGGTAATGTTTATTATTTTATAAAATGAAGAGTTTTCGATAATTGCTCAACTAATTTGAGACCTATTTGAAAGATGACACTAACTCAATAAGCCCATTAAATATAGTATAGATAAATAGAATTTTAAAAATAAAACTAATAAAAATCTAGAAAAAAAAGCAAACTATACTAAATATTTGGACTTGGAATTTTGTCACCAATCAATTACGCATCAATTAGTTGGATAATAACGAAAAGATCAAATTTTACAAAATAAATGGTATTATATTTGCTTTATCATTTCAACCAAATATTTACAAAATAAATGGTGTCACCCTTTATTCGATCCACGGATTTCGATGTAATACAAGATAGGTAATATCGTATCGATTGGACGTATTGTTTTGTTTTAGTACAAGTACATACAGATGTATTTCGATGTACTATTTTGAATTTATCAATTTTAAAATTATTCATATCTATTACTTGTTATGTTTAAACGTTTTATTGAGTAGGTGTCGCCCTCAAACGAGTTACCAATTCAATAATAGATTTAACAAAATTCCTTTTTAAAATAAATAATAGATATTATTTTAGTTAGATTTCTACCAAATAATTATTTTTTATTTTAAATATCACATAATAAATTAAAAAAAATTAAAATATTAACAACTCCGTTTATTTCACTGAAAAAAAAAACATAACAAAATCCCTCTTATAACGCGCCCTTGGCACATTGAAGTATTGACTATGCTTAGTGGAAAAATGTAGAGATACAACCCCCAAATTGCATCTTCACTAAAGCCTACTTATAGGAAAATAGGGACATGGGATCCACCAATTTTACCTGAGCTGCTGCCCTTATTTCACGTCAATGCAAGACTATTATTATCAGCCAAACTTAATTAACAAACCGTGAGAAAATTTCTGACATTTACATCACAATATACAATATGTCGTAAACATTTTTTGAAAAAAAACGGGAATCGACTTGGATTTTGAAAATGAACACAAAAAATAGGAGTCGCCACCGATCCTTTTTGACTAGGTGTGATCGGGTCACCTTGTTAAAGTGGTTGTTTTTAATAAATAACTTGATTTATTTAAACAACAATTTTGGTCTACGCAAATCAAGAAAATAGGTTCGGGAGTCGGTTACGCACGAGGAAGGATTAGCACCCTCGATGCGCCCAAAACTGCTACCTAGTTGATTAATTAGTGTCTTAGTGTCGAAGATTGAAAACTTGAAAGAATTTAAGATACGATCCTTTTTTTGTAAAGTGAACATTGAAATGTCAAAGACATTCTCGTCTCAAGGCAACGACATGTTATATCCAGTGAGTTAGGATACGACATCTCGAACTTTTGAGAATGAGCTTGCCTTGTATTTAAAATAAATATATTTTGACCTCTTTTAAAAGGATATTCGGTTAGTTAGGGTGAACGAGGAAGATCGAGACCCAGTAAGTTAGGGCACGTTTCCTCGAATTCCCGAACACCGAACATTGCCTTTACTTGTAAAGATCTTGTTTGAAGTTTCAAAGTGTCATACCCGTAAGTTAGGGCACCACGCTCGTATCTCCGAAAATAAGCATTTTTAAGACTTGTATCGTGATTTAAAAAGAATATTCCGTTATTTAGGTTAAATGAGAAAAGTCGAAACCCAGTAAGTTAGGGTACGATTATCTCGAATTTCCGAATACAGAGTATTATTTTTATGAAAGGATTATTTTGTTGGGTACTGGATGATATAACGCAAATTTGTGAAACGAAAAGAAATAAATCATGATCTTAACAAGCATAATAATAAATGAGTAATATGAATGACAAAGAATGAAAGAAATAAACAAGCTACGTAATTGAAGAAGAGAATAATAGGTAAAATAATAACATGATAAAAATAAAAATAAAAATAAATAAGAATAAGAATAAGAAGAATAAGTAAAAAGGAAACTTAATAATAAATCGATAAATAAATAAGTAATATATAAAATAGTAAAAGAAAAACAATAACAATGTTGACAAAAGGTTAAAAATGTATTAATAAAGATGATAAAAATAATATGCTAATAAAATAAGAGCAGCATAATGAAATAAAAAGAAAATAAAATAATAACAGTAATAAAATAATAAAGAAATAATAGTAATACTAGTAGTATAGCCGTAATAAAGTAATAGTAATAAAATGGTACTAATGCAAATAATGATGTATATATATATGTAAAAAAATAATGGTAGTAAAAAGTAATAATATAATGGTAATAGTAATTACAAAGATGATTATAATAACCATAATATTAAAGTAAATAAATAATATTACTATGGATAAATATATACATAGATACGTATATATATATAAAAATACGCTATTCTATAATAATGATAATAATAAATAAATAAAATAAAACATAAATACATATAGAAAACAAAATATAATAATTACATGTATATACATAATATGTACATGAAATAGAATAAAACATATAACTAATAATACTAAGAATATAGACCTAATATAAAAGCATAAATGATACATATATATTAGTATAAAATAAGTTGTATATTTTGAATAATAATCTTAGAGAAATAATAAAATGACCCTTTTCATGATAATAATAAAATAAAAGGCACCAAAAAAAATTTAAAAGGGTTTAAAATAAATAATACATATAAGATAATATATATTAAAATATATATAATAAGATAACTTAATATAAATAATGAATAATAAATAATTTAAATATAGAATAATAAAATAAACGAATAAATAAATAAATAAATAAAAAGGGGTTAAAATTGGATGAAGTAGGGACTTAATCAGAACAAAAATAAAATCATAGGTAATAAAGACCAAGGAATAAACGTGTAAGGACCCCATTAAAATACACGCCACAGCATAGGGACCCATTTGGAAATTGTACCCTATCGCCCAACGGCACCGTTCCAAAATACGTGTTTAAATGGTCTCAGGACCAGATCGAATTCGAAATTAAATATCCAGGCCAAATTAAAAGGAACAAAAATCAGCATAGAACCTAATCGATATACGCTACAAAACAGAGGGGCTTGTTGTGTAAATAACCCAAAAGTAATGAAAACACGCGGATCCCACGGTTAGCGGGTCGGATCAGTCCGATTCGCGTCAAAACGACGCCGTTTGACGCCTAGGTAACTAGTTCAAAACGACGCCGTATGAAAAGGGTATAAAAACAAAAAAAAATATGATCAGAAGCTCATTTTCTCTGGGTTTTAAATAAAGGAAGGGGGAAGGGGCTCGAATTCTCTCTGGGGGAGCCCAGAATCCAGCGAGTGGCCCGCCGTGCCTGCCACCGTAGACGGTGGCCAGAAATCGCCCAAAGGTAAGATTTTTTATATTATTTTTTTGCTATTTTATATATTTATCTAATATGCATGTGTTGTTTATAGAGATTATATATGCAAACAAATTCGACAAAAGAAAAGAAAAATAAAAATAAAAAAGGAAAGTATATAGACCTTTGCTTGATGCATGATGTTTCTTCTTTGAAATTTAGTATATTGAGGCTCTTTGTTTTGAATAAAAAGAAAAAAAAGGTCCCTTTTACATTTCATTTGGCTATATATAGCCTAGTATGCCATTATCTTTCTTGCTTCATCCCTCCTATTAATGCTTGCAGTGCAACTTGGGCGGTGAGGCGGTGGACGTGACTGACGGTGGCAGACTTGGCACGGGGAGGCAGCAGCTAGGTTTTTTTTTGTCCTTTTGTTTCTGATTTGTTAATTTAGGCTAGGGTTAAGGTTATTTCGGCCCGGGAGTTATTTGGGCTTTTGTTTGGGTATTGGGCTTGAGGGTTAGGAAATAGGTTTTGGGCTAGGGGGGTCAAACGGGCTTGTACACAATAATAAAAATTTAGCTCATAATGTTTACACAATTTGATCTTAATTTCAATAATTTTAATAAATTTAGTGCTTAAAATTTATATATTCTTTTAATTTGATTTAATTCTAAAAATTATAATAAAAATAAAGTTTGAACTAAGAAAACCTCTTCTAATAAGGTTCAAGTCACTATAGAAAAATAGGGCTTTAGCGGCGTTTAGACAAAAAATGCCGCAAAGTTTATAAATTAGCGGTGTTTGCAAGAAAATGCAGCAAAAAGTTGAGCAATAGTGGCGTTTTTGGTCCAAACGCCGCAAAAAGTTTATTAATAGCGGCATTTTTGGTCCAAACGCTGCAAAAAGTTGAGCAATAGCAATGTTTTTGTTTCAAATGCCGCAAAAAGTTGAGCAATAGTGCCATTTTCGTGTAGGGTAACCGACACTCATTTCGAATTGATTTGACTTATACCAAAACAACGTCGTTTTGCTTTCATCCATTTTATCCCAAATAATAACCCAAAAATGCCCAAACCCTTAACCCCGATCTGTTTCTCCAAACCCTAAATCCCCAAATCCCCTAAATTTTCCCCCAATTTGAAATCCCCAAATCGGTTTCCCAAAATCCCCAAATCGAAAACCTTTTGATTTTCGCCGAAGTCCCTTTGAAGTGTTTATGATTTTCACTCTCAGTCTTCTTCCTTTTTAAAAATATTTGTTGCTAAATTTGTTCAGGCAACTTCTCATTTTTGGCCCACTACAGAGAGATGCCACTCTGAACGCGTAAGAGCTACCATTAGAAAACTTAATGTGGTTGAGGATAATACAGTGCAAATGGTATGCATTCCATAGTCTGCTTTCCTTTTTCTTTCTCAAGTTTTGTCTTGTTTGTAGATTCCTGTTTGGATTCAATGAATTATTTATGCTATCTGAACTTTTGATGTTTACTTGTTTGAGAATGCTGAACAATTTTGCTTCAAGCAAATTATACTTTAATATGGTAATCTGTAAATTGTTGACAATTTTCTAAACTGTTCATTTAGCTAAAATGTTTCACAATTTTCTAATGCTTCGAGCAAATTATATTTTGGGTATAGGGTTTCTTGTTTCAAGGATTAAGAATTTTGATAAAATGACAAAAAATAAATTTATTTTAGGGTTTAAATAAGCAATAAGATTCTTTTTAATTACTTTTGTACCTTATAATATATATTTAGGGTTTGGTTTTATTTTTAAAATTAATTTCGTACACAATTATAAAATTTTATAAATTAAATAAATTATTTGAAAGAAAACAAACTTAGTTTAAAGGAATTTAAGAAATAATTAAACTTCAAAAATTTATTTCTATCAAAGGCATTGCGGCGTTTTAAATGCCTCAAAAAACATTTTATTGTAGACAAAACGGCACCATTTTAATTTGTCTTTAGTGGCATTAGCGGCGCTAATTTAAAACCAACGTTATAGGTCGAGTATTAGCGACACTTTTAAGA
Organism: Gossypium herbaceum; assembly: GCA_025502765.1. Lineage (NCBI taxonomy): Eukaryota > Viridiplantae > Streptophyta > Magnoliopsida > Malvales > Malvaceae > Gossypium > Gossypium herbaceum. Next base: position 664,510 of record CP106692.1, on the reverse strand, counting down.
AAAACAACGCTGTAGATCGAGCATTAGCGGCATTTTTTGTTTTAATAAAAACGGTACTGTTTTATTGGATTTCTTAGTGGCGTTTTTGGTAAAATGCCGCAATATGTCTGGCTGTAGTAGCGCTAGTATAAAAACGACGCAAAAAGTTATTTTGTTTTAATCAAAACAGTACCCACTACTTTGGATACTACCCATCACAGGAGGGTGAAAATAAGATTCATGGTTACTAGAGAGATTGAATCGCTTGCAAGATCCAAGAAATATAAACGCAAGGTTCTTGTTGTAGTAAAAATCTAGCAAGAAAAGAAAGATTTTGTTGGACAATTCCTCGCTTCTGAGTCAAGTTCCAATTCATCATCCGAGAACGTACCTCTCTGTGCCATGCTACAGCCTAAAACAAAGCATCCTAAAACAAAGAAGAGGATAGATTCGTGAAGACAAGTGGGTTAATAGAAGACATGTTGATTGTTGAAAAGTCAAAAATGGTAGGAAGCAACTTGTTAAAAAGGTGAAACAAGTTGCACCGAATGTTGAAAAGTTGAATGGGAAAATTCCAATTTTGATCCTTAATTTTTATGCTATTTGCAAGTTAGTCCCTGAACCTCAACTATAAATAGGCCTAACCATTTCTCATTTCAACCATCCCAACCAATCTTTCTCTCTTAGTTTTCCCTCTTCTCCCATTTGAAAATTCTTAAGGAATTCTATTTGTTTGTAATATTTTGGAGATAGTAAAGTTATCATCTGGTGTTAGTACCCGAGGACGTAGGTATAATTTACCGAACCTTGTTAAAATTCTTATGTTCTTTCTTGTCCTATTTTTCTTTCAATATTTGAGGGTATAATAGTAGTATTTAATTGTGCTATTAAATTACGATAGAAGGGATATTCTGACTAAGGAAAGACTTGGTATTTAAGAGATACTTGTGATCCACCTCTCTTCCCTGGGAATTAAACTTTGTGTGGTTTTTTAGTACAATAATTTACACGCTTCCGACCCTATTGGAACAACATTGATTTCATCCAAAAACAGATGTCTGACCTCCGTTAGGTTGTGAACAAATCCCTCCACAGCATGTTTGTCAATTGTTTGTTCATCAGCCCAACAGGAGAGATCAAGTGAAACCAATTTTGACAGGTGGGAGACTTGGGATGGGATTTGTCTTATAAAACTTGTACGAGAAAGGTTGAGATATACTGGGCTTGTAAACCGACCAAACTCATATGGAGTTTTGGAATCATTGAAATCATTGAAGGAAAGGTTGAGTTTTTGAAGGTAAGGAAGATGGAAGAGAGTGGTATTGGAAGGGAAGTTGCCATATAGCCAACTGCAGCTCAAGAGCAATAACATGAGAAAGAGATAGGAGGCCATGTTATGTTTGTAGAGGAAGATGAAGGACAGGAATGGTATTTATAGGCAACAAATAAGATCCAATATTAAACAAAAGATTTGTTGATTAATACCACAACACCACTGTTAACAGTGTTTTTTCTTTTATGGTATAAAGATTTTTATTGGAAGAGTTTGAAATGCTGACATTGAAAACCTATATTTTTCATTACTCATCAACAACCACTTCCTTTTTTCCTTATATTTTTCATCCACAAAATTGGATACTTCTTTTTAACCAAAATTTTGTATTTCATTTGAACTCCCTAAACTACTGAGAAATTTAAGATTGATGAGATTATAAAGTAGGTTGACTTAGTATTTTTCCTTATAATACGTAAAGAATGTGAGTGTCTATTCACTTACTATGCATGGCTGTCAAGCAATGTAGAAATTTGCACACAAAAGAACAAAATTGTGCATTACTTAAAAATTCAAAGCATGTGTGGCCTATATTCATTTAAATACGAAGTGCTCTTCTTCTTCTTCAAACCCACAATTTATTATGTCAAATTTCAACTCAAGGTTTTAATTTCAGCTATAAATAAAACATATATTATATTTATAATGATCTACATGAAAAGGAGGGAAAAAAAGGCAAAGAAAGATAATATGAAGAGAGTATAAATCAATAAAGCAAATGAAAAATGAGTAGGATTAAAGTGAATAGGTATTTAATTTTTTGTTTGTGAAAGTTCAAAGACTAATTATTTATGAGATTGGATGTGGAAAAATTAGTTGGAAAATTTTTTTCTCGCACCAATTGATTTTTATATAATTTTTTATTTATTTTAAGATTTTTAAATTTTGTTACAATTATTTTTATGAAAATTTGAAAATATAAAAATACTTTTGAATTAGCTATTAATCATTGGAATAAATAAAGCATACACATGGATTAATTAATTAATGCACAAGCAAATAACTAGAAAACATGAGAAAATTTACCATTTCAATACTGGTCAGTTTTGTTATCTTGGAATTATATTAACACTGGAAATTATTCTGATGAATCTTACTGAAATTGCTTTAATTTTTATGGTTTATAATCAATTGTTTTTTTTAAATTTGTATGCCTTTTAATTAATTTCTAATAGTTATTATAAGTTTTAATTCATGCATCTTTGAATCACCAATTCAATTAAAGCAACCTATAAGTACCCTTTTACTGTCTGCATTGTTTCATGTTTCAGTTCATTACATCATTCCTTCAACTCTGCTATTTATTATTACTTTCTCCATATAACCAGCCCTTTTACTGCTAACTTGTAGAAAAATTATGAAAATACAACAGAGATCATTGAGGCATTTTGTTCTCCTTTCTCCTTTACTGAGCAGTAGCAAAGATTATTGAGACTAAATTCAAAGTCATGAAAGAAGACATAAACAACACCACCATACAAAATGTTACACTCAAACAAACCATTACAGAGAGTACGAAAAGCAATGAAAGACAGAGGAATTGGTACAATAATAAAGACAGACAGATACCAATGCAACCCTTCACCATAGGCAAAACGGTCTACACAACAAGAAATTGTGAAAATACAACACTAATGCTTGAACATCATTTGCAGTAATTAGATCCTTCTTCGTCTATTTCTGCGATTGCCATTCTTTGACTTTCTTCTTCGCCTCTTCTCATGTTGGTTTTCAACCAAATTCACCAACCATTTCGGCTTACCAGTTTGGAAAACAACATATCCCACCGACATTCCGAACACTACTCCGCATCCATAACCTATCAACACCACTTTCCAACCAAAAGCAATGTTTGATTTTGAGCCATCTTTTTCAAGCACATTTGGAGGTGGTGGCTCAATGATATTGCAACCTTTCGAGACCGGAAACCCACATAGTCCCTTATTTCCTTCATATGAATCATTTCCAAATGTGTTGAATTGTTTGCCTTGAGGAATCTGACCGTGGAGTTGATTTTCAGAAACATTTAAGGACGAAAGAAATGGCAGATCTGCCACTCTATTTGGAATCGTCCCAGACAACCTGTTTGAAGATAGGTCCAACCATTCAAGACTTGTCAAATTCCCTATTGAGGTGGGGATACCACCATTAAGGTTATTATGAGAAAGGTTGAGCCCTTTCAGTAAGTTAAGCTTCCCAATAACCTTTGGAATCTCCCCTTCAAACTGATTGTTTGATAGATCAATGATCATCCACATGTTGAAAATTTTCACCAATTCCCTATCTTGTCCTTTCATAGCAATTCCAATGGAATAGGTATAGAAGACACTACGTTCCGGAACAAACAACCCCACCCCCACCCCCATGTACGACATTGTACTCCCAATCTTCTCTAGATTTATGATAGCCTTGAAGCTGTTGATGTATCTCACTGGTAGGGGTCCAGAAAAATAATTACTTGAGAGGTCAAAAATTTGGATTTTAGAGAAAAAAGGGCTACACTTGGAGCTATTGACACACAAGGAACCATGCATATGATTTGACTTCAATACAAGAACTTGTAGCTGTGGAAGACTTCCCAACCAATGAGGAAATGTATCATTGATCTTGTTGTTACCAAGATCTAGCACTTCCAGACCTTTACAATTAAGGATGGATAGTGTCAAAGGCCCTTCTAACAGATTTCCATTTAAGTTGAAATTACTCAGTTGGCATCCCTTTGCAAATGTTGGAGGAATCGTCCCATAAAACTTGTTCTTCTTCAGATTCAAGAATTCAAGGCTGTTGCTCAAATTTCCAAAACATTGCGGAATTGTTCCCCTCAAGTTATTGTGGGACAAATCAAGAATTTGAAGAGCACTGGCATTGCATATTAAAGAAGGGACCTCTCCATTGAAACTATTATTGGAGATCAAAAAGATCATGATTGTTGAAGCTGGAATCGGAAGATTTCCACGGATCAAATTGGAGCTTAAGTCAAGAACTTCAATATTCTTCCACGGAAATTGCTCAACTTCTGTCAAAGAGTTATGGGATACATTTAAATACCACAAAGAGTCATTCCCCACCTCTTGCATCCACTGTGGAATCTTGCCTTCAATTCTGTTGCAAGAGAGGTCTAAACATTCCAAACTTTTAAGCCCTTTTAAAAATTGGGGGAATTCACTAAGATTGCAAGATGACAAAAATAAGCTTGTAAGATTAACAGTAGAAGTACTATTAGATGTTAAGGATAGGCTGTTATATGAAAGGTCAAGATAATTGAGATTTGGAAGGTTTGAGAACATGCTCAACTCTACGACACCACTAAGATTATTTGAGGATAAGCTGAGCTAGATAAGATTGAGAAGTTGGAATATTGAAGATGGAAGAAGACCTTGGAGTTTATTATTCTCTAACCATATCGATTCTAGTGATTTTGATTCGAATTCTTTGATATGCCCACTGATTTGATTTTGAGAGAGATCTATTAGCTTTAAGGAGGGAGCAATATACAACCATGACGGAAGTGTTCCATTGAGTGAATTGCTACCTAAGCTTAAAGATATTAGATTAGGAAAACCGGTTATCTCATCTGGAATGGAGCCCTCTAATGAATTTTCAGATATTTCCAAGAATTCAAGTTCCCTTAGGTTTAAAATTGACAAAGGAATTTGTCCTCTCAATTGGTTATACGACAAGTCTAAAAGAGTGAGTTGCAAGAGGTTTCCCAATGATGTTGGAATTTGTCCACTCAATTGGTTCCCCCACAAGTTTAAAAGAGTGAGTTGCAAGAGGTTTCCCAATGATCTTGGAATTTGTCCACTCAATTGGTTTTGCGACAAGTCTAAATGAGTGAGTTGCAAGAGGTTTCCCAATGATCTTGGAATTTGTCCACTCAATTGGTTCCCGGATAAGTCTAAATGAGTGAGTTGCAAGAAGTTTGGCAAATCAAAAATGTTTTTTTGGAATTTTCCTTGCAAATCACAATAAGCAAGACTGAGAGACCTTAGAGAAGAGGATAGATTCATGAAGACATGAGGATTAATAGAAGACATGTTGATTCCATCCAAAAACAGATGTCTGACCTCGGTTAGGTTGTGAACAAGTCCCTCCACAGCATATTTGTTAAATGTTTGGCCAAAATTCATAGAGAAATCAAGTGAAACCAATTTTGACAGGTGGGAGATTTGGGATGGGACCTCTCCTACAAACCTGGTTTGAGAAAGGTTGAGATATACTAGACTTTCAAACCGACCAAACTCAGATGGAATTTTGGAATCATTGAAATCATTGAAGGCGAGGTTGAGTTTTTGAAGGTGAGGAAGAAGGAAGAGAGTGGTATTGGAAGGGAAGTTGCCATATAGCCAACTGCAGCTAAAGTCAAGGGCAATAACATGAGCATTTAGATGGTCACAAGTGACCCCATCCCATGAGCAGCAATCTGTACCCTCCTTCCATGAATTTGTCTTGGGATAAGATTTAAGGCCAGCAAAATCATCGCAATAGAAAGCAGCACGGTCTGTCTGAGTGATGGAAAAGGAATTCTTGAACTGGATTAGAGAAGCAGCTTCGTGGTGAGAGCAGGAGTGAGATCCTGAAGAAGAAGAAGAAGAAGAAGAAGAAGCATAAAGATGGGGAAAGAAGAGAAACAGGCAGAGAAAGATACAGGAGGCCATAATATGTTTGTAGAGTAATAAAGGATAGGAATGGTATTTGTAGACAACAAATAATACCACAATGTTAGTGTTACAGTCTTTTTTTGCTTTTATAATGAAAAGCTATGGATATTAGATTTTCAAAATTTTGAATTTTCACAATCATCAACAACCACTTATTCTTCTTTTCACCATATATTTTCATTCTTAAAAAAATTAAGATTGATGAAATTACAATGTAGATTGACTTAGTCTTTTCTCTATAACACGTAAAAATGTAAGTGTCTATTCACTAGTCTATCAACTAAAGCTAATTAAAATTTAATTTTGACCCCTAAAAAATTTCATTTAATTTTTCATCTTTTTAGCCAATAAAGAGGAAGAAGACTGCTACAAATTTAACTATCAATTGTCTATTCACTATACTTTAAAAAAATACAAAGACTAAGACTATCAATTGTCTATTGACTTCATTGACTTCACACTTGCTGTTGCTTCCTCCAATCTCTCTCACCCAAACTTAATTTAAAAGCAATGAGGAAATTTCGGACATTTGCGGCACAATGTACAATAATTCCACACCATTTGCAGTATTCACTATGTTTACTTGAGGGAAAACAAAGACATGAATGCTGGAAATTTTAACTAGTTTGTACCGTCAATGAGGCTACCTAAAAGCCATTAAGGATATACATCAGTTCCTGTAATTGGATTAATCTCATGGTTACCACAACATTAGTGTTACACTCTTTTTTTTCTTTGACAATGAAAAGCTATGGATATTAGATTTTCAAAATTTTTGAATTTTTCACAACCATCAGCAACCACTTACTCTTCTTTTTACCATATATTTTCATTCTTAAAATTGGATGCTATTTTTTTAGCAAAATATTGTATTTCATTTGAACTCTCTTAACAACTTAAAAAATTAAGATTGATGAGATTATAAAGTAGATGACTTAGTCATCTTCTCTTCTCTGTAACACGTAAAGAATGTGTGTGTCTATTCACTTGCCTATCAACCAAAGCTAATTAAAATTTAATTTTGACCCTAAATAAAATTTTCTAACTTCTCCTTATTTTAGCCCTTTATTTAATTTTTCATTTTTTAGCCCTTAAACATGTGAATGTCACACCAACAATTAATTAATTTTTTTAAAAATCTAATATCACACCAATAAATTTAATAGAAGAATTTTAACAGTGTTAACAAATAAAGTTAAATTTTATATTTAAAAAGTAGAGAGACTAAGTCCCTAAAAATATATAATAAGTTTGAGTATATTACAACCATCAAAACTTATCTTATTCATTTTCATTCGTTAATTATTTCTTTTAATCAAGTAAAAATTAAAACTAAAAAGACATAATGATTTATTTGGTATTTTTTAACTTTACAAACAAAAAGTCATTTTAGCTTTCCAAATTTTTTTTTGGTCTCTTTTAGCCTTGAAACTTGTATAGTTCGTTAAATCACTTAAAAAATGATGAAAAAGTTAACATCTGTTAACTAACAAAATTATCACCTACATGGCTGATGTTGACCCTTAGTAGTTAATGGCAACACCTATGATGCGTCATTGAGAGCCCAAGAAAACCTGTGTACCTGGTAAAAAAAATAAAAAGACAGAATTAAAAGTTGATTGAAACTATGAAATTAAATAAATTGTAAAAATTAAAATAAAGAATATAAAAATAAACAAAGTTTGAGAAAAGAAAGAATTTCCAGCCTCTGGTTGTCTCAAACTTATCATGAACCTTTTTTGGAGATTTTTTGGCAATCTTTGGCTAGATGAATTTAGTGGCTCATATTTTTGGGAGAGAGAGTGATTACAAAAAATATTATATGTAAATTTTGTCACTCTATCCCCTATTTTGACCCAACATTATACAAATTAAACCTAAATATACCCCAAACCCAATACCTAATTTAACCCAAATTAAATTGAACCCAAGCTACCCAAACCCAAAGCCCCTAGCCCAACAAGCCCACTAAACAAAATAGGCCCAAACCCATTAGTCAAACTAGGGTTTCAGAAAAGTTGAAACCCTAACTTGTCTTCAGCCACCAGCCACACCTGCTCCCTCACATCCCCACCTGCCTCTGCCAAGGTCACGTCCACCGCCCTCGGGCCTCAAGTGACACCTGCAAGTAAGAAAAGATAGCGAAAATAAATAAAAGAAAATAGTTTGTAAACAGGCTATAAAGCCGAATGAAAAGTTGTAAAAAATGGGGGGATTTTTTGGAGTGAAAAAGGGTTTTAAAATATACAAAACAAAAAAGGAAACAACAGATCGAGCATAGACCGAGAATCAAACAGAAAATTGGAAACAAAACAAGGAAATCAGATCAAGAATCAGGTTAAAAAGGTCTTCTACTTTCTCTTTTTTTTTGTTTCAAATCTATTGCATATGCACATAAATATATTAAAATATACATACAATGAAGGCAAAAACTTACTTGATTTTTAAATCGGCTGAAAAAAGGAGATTTTTTGGAGTTTCGGCCACCACGTGCGGTGGCCAGCGCCGGTCGGCGACGGCGGCACCACGGTGGTCCGTTCGCCGGATTCTGGGCTAACCCAGAGAGAAGAGAGGAATTCCTTTTGTTTTTTTTTAAAACTCTGACGAAAATGATTTTTAAAAAAAATTTAGGCATTTATAAAGGACCAAAACGACGCCGTTTTGGTTGGTCTCCTCAGGTGCCACAACGACGTCGTTTTGATGCAACCCGGTTCGACCTGACCCATACCCGCTTAGGATCCGCATGTTTTTTTACGGAAGGGCTAATTGCACTTTTAGCCCTTCCGCTTTTTAATAGTTTTGAAATTCAATTTTTCGTATTTTTAATTTTACCCAGAAATTTTATTTTTGTTTCATTTTGGTCCCTCTGCTGCTGTGCTTTTTAGGCTGAATGGTTTATTGCCCGATCTAGTCCCTCTTGTGTGTTTGCGCGTGCAATTTAGTCCTTTCCCCTTTATTTCCTTTTAAATTTGCCCCAAAACTTTGTTATTAGTTCAATTTTAGTCCTTTCTTATTTATTTTGTTTTTTATTAAATATTATTATTATTTCTAATATTATTAATGTTATCAATATTATTATTGTTTTTTATATATATTAATGTATATTTTCATTATATACGCATACGGTATTATTTTTAGTTACTTTAATTTCATATTACTATTATTAGTATTATAATATTATATTTATTATTAATACTAGTATATATATTTTATTATGTATGTATATATATATAATTTTATATAGTATTATCGTTTCTATTATTATATTTATTATTATATTTATTATTATATTTATTATTTTCACTATTATTTTTTATCATTATTATATGTATATACATAAAGATGTTTTAAGTACTTATTATAAATATATTATTTTCTTACTATATTATTATGTCTATTATTTTTACTCATTTCTTTATTATTTTTATTTATTATTTTAATACTCTTTTATTATGTATATTATTTTTTAATATTATATTTTATATATTATGTATATATATTTTTAAAATATCATATTATTCATATACTTTATTATATAGGTGTATATCTTTAATATATATATATATATAGGTATATCTTTATGTAATATTAGTATTGTAATTAATATTAGTATGTGTTTTCAACACTATTATTATGTATGTATATATTATGTAAATATTCTAACATTATATTATATATACGTTTTGATATATTACATATACATATACCTTTTAATATTATATTTTATATATCATGTATATATTTGAATACTATATCATTTTCTTCTTACATATTATATTTTTATAACTATATATTATGTATGTATTTTAACATTATACTATGAATATGTTTTCATACTATGTATATACTTTGTAATATTATTATTATGTTCATATTTTATATATATATATATATATATACACGTAGGTATGTAGGTAACATTATTATTATCTTTTCTATATGTATATCTATTTTTATTACTATATTATGTACATACTCTTAATATTATTATGTATCTATTTTAACATACATATATATTCATGTAGTATTATTAGTATATATTTGTTTTTGTTGTTAATATTTCTAATATATATTGTATATATCCATTTTAATATTATATATATGTTATGTATATATTTAATATTATTATGTATACACTTTTCATTCCTATTATTATATACTTTAATATATATATATACATATAGTACTGTATTAGTATTTTAAATATTACGCTTACGTCATTCCTCTCATTGTTATATGTTTGTATATGTGTTCGTCCAGGGGCGAAACCAGGGGGCAGGCATGGGCCCCGGCCCCCCTAAAATGGGAAATTTTCATTTAGGCCCTTTAGATTTTTTTTAAAATTTTAAATTAGTAAAGGTAAAATTGTACTTTGGCCCCCCCTAAAATTATAAAAATTCAATTTAATCCTTTAAAAATTATAAATATATAGACTATAAAAAATTAAAATTTCATTCGGCCCCCCAAAAAAATTTTTCTGGCTTCGCCCCTGCATTCGTCTCTATCTTATGTTTAACGCTATTGTTATCATGTTTAATATCGCATACGTTATTATTGTTTTTTTAGTATTATTATCGTAAATATTATTTGTTTCGATATATTTCTAACTCTGTCATGTCTTTTAACTTCAAATAAATAAGGCAATGTACCGATCTAACATCAAGTCATCGATTTCATCGCTATGTTGGGTGAAATTCGTCGGCTCGTGTTAAAAACGGAACACCCTTTTAAAAAAATAGAAAACTAAAATTCTCATATTTCAATTGGATCACGATTAAACGTCAAATTGAATTTGTACTTTTGAAAATCAAGACAACATGTTGTTTAATAAATATACCAATTTTGGGCATCGCGAGGGTGCTAATACCTTCCTCGTGCGTAATTGACTCCCGAACCCTAATTTTTCTCTGAATTTTGACGTAGACCTAAACTCGGCCTTTTTGTTATCCAAAAACAATTTTTTCTTTGAAAAAGAGGATTCATTAGGTGTCCGGTCAAACCTAAGAAAAAAGATCGGTGGCGACTCCCCTTTTTCATAAAATCGCAAGTCAGTTTTCAAGTTCTCAATAAATCGCCACAATTAGCGATCGAAACCAAAAGTTTTACGTCGCTACAACTACATTGTTAAGTTTATGAAAGTTATTCTAGCCCATAATTTAATTTTTCATCTTTTTTAGCCCTTAAACCTACATTGTTTATCAAATAATCCCAAAATAGATGAAAAAATTACTATCTATTAACTTTGCTAACTGCATACGTATGCAACTTCATTTAAAACTAAAAATATAAAAGTAATTAAATATGTATAAATCTAAAATATCTTAAAATTAAAACTAAAATTTTTAAACTAATGCAAAGTTTTATTATTTAAAAATCTTAAAATTTTACATAACGACCGAATTTTACCGTTACCAAAAAAGTGTATTTTCGGTCTCTATTTCGAAAACGGATTCGTAAATATTTATTAAAAATATTTACTAAGTAAAATGAGTGGTTAATTAGAGTTTAATTAAGTGAATTTAATTTAATTAAGAGTAATTAAGAAAAGGACTAAATTGAATAAAGGATGAAAGTTAAATTGTAGATTAAAAGAAAATGAAGAGGACCAAAATGGCAATTATACCATTTGTCCTAAGTGAGTGACATAAACATAAAAATCGAGATTTTTATGTGTTAAAATATATATTAAATTATTATTATTAAAAGTAAAGTAAATAAAAGGAAATAAAGAAAAGAAAGCAGAATAGCAGGAAAGCGAAAGCAGAGAAGAAACAGGGAGAAAGAAAGAAAGAAAAGAAAAAGGAAAATAAGGTTTTAAAGGTTCCAAGTTAATTTGGTAAGTCAATTTAGCCCCTTTTCTTATGATTTTGAGTTTTTGGAATCCTAGAGATAAATAGTACTTATTTTAAGTAGAAATTTTGAAAGTCATTAGATTTCTAAGTTTGGTTCATGTTGAATAAAATGATGGAATTGGGGTTTATTTGATAGAAATTTTGATTGGAATTGAATAAAGGATTGAATCGTAAACTAAGCTATAAGTTTTGAGTTTTAGGGATTAAATGGAAATAAATTCGAAATTATGAAAATATGCTGGAAATTTAATAGTTAAGTATGAGTTTGGACAAAATTTGAATAGAAATAAAGTATGAATTAAGATAGAAAAGTAAGTGAATTTAGTTAGGATTAAATTGAAATTAAAGTAAATCAACATTTTGTACTAAGACTATTTTGGACAGCAGCAGTAGTCTAAGTTTGAAAAATCATCAAAATTGTAGAAATTGAATTAGAGGATGAATAAAATATGGAATTAAAGCTTATTGAGTCTAGTTTCTTATAGAAGAAACGATATAAGCAATTGAGTTGTAAATTATGAGATATAATAAATTTTGTGAGACAAGGTCAGAATAAATTCGGGTTCCCATGTTCTGACTTTGGAAAATCACCAAAAATTGGAGAAAAATAATTAAAGGGTTAAAGTTATATGTTTAGAATCCCTAATGAGTCTATTTTCAGGAGAAATCAACGATAATATCATCCGAGTTTTTTACTGTGAGATAATTAATTTTTAGTGAAAAAGGGTCGAAACTGTCGGACAGCAGAATAGGGGTGAATTTAAAGAATAAATTGTACTTAATGGCTAAACGAAAAATTCTGAAAATTTGATCGTAAGAAGATTTGTGAGTCTGGTTTCAGGAGAAATTAGCGGATCTTAATTTAGAATTCTGTAACTCAAGATATAAATTAGTAATGTATTAATGATTATGAATTGTATTACTTTCGTAGTCAATGTGGTACCGGAAATCTCGGCTAAGAAAGGACAAGACAAAGTCAACGGGAGTTAGCTCAGAAACTACGGTTTGTATTTCTATAATCCGAACTTAATACTTAAATTGTTGGATTTATTATTTAATATATATATGTAGTAGATGTTTTGAGATGATTATTTGAATTGGATTGAATATTGATTATATTGAATTGATTTATGAATATATATATATGAATGTTTGAATTGAAATGAATATTGATGTGGAAATTGAATAATAAATATTTGTTATATTGAAAAATATATGTAGTTGGAAGTGTGATGAAATTGATAGAAAATTGTGATTATTGTGAAACTAAATATTTATTAGTGAAAAGTGAATGGAATTATATTGAATTGAAAATATATAGTTAATTAATTAAAATATAAATTAATTGAAAACTAAAATGAATTAAATACCCTATTAACTAGTCGGGCTAGTCGGATATAGTTGGCATGCCATAGGATATGGAAGAGTACGGGTTTTGCCGAACTTCGATCGAGCACTTATGTGCCGACTCATTCTTATTTATCAATTCATCGTTACCGATTTGGCACTTTGTGTGTCGAATACTGCTCTGTTACCGTTATCGATTCAACACTTTGTGTGTTGAATCTTTATTCTTATCTTATTCTTGTTCGGATTTGTTCGATGAGGTACTCTGTGTACCATACCGCTCTCGCTATTATTATCATTATTGTTAAACCGGTAGATGAGGCACTATGTGCCGTCTTGGTGTGTTGGTTGGATCCGTGTATCCGCCTGAGTCCAAGTCATGTTAATAGGGGTAAATAAAGGTATAAAATAACTGATTATCACTGGATAATTAATCATTCTTGGATATTAGATTCTTGAATAACGAATATTCTTGAATAACTAATTGTCACTGAATGAATGACTGTTACTGAATAACTTAATTGTTATTGAATATCTGATTTTACTGAATAATTGACTGTTACTGAATAACCGATCAATTGATCGATACTGAATAACTGGTTATTATTGAATATTTGATTGTTACCGAATAACTGATTGTTACTGAATAAATAATTGCTCTGAGAGTTAATGAACATTACTGATTGATTAATTGCTACTGAAAAATAATAAATGATTTTGAATTTAAAGTAGACCAAAACATTGGTTAGAAAGTGAATGTTTGAATTGTCATTGAGTTTGAATAGTTCAATATATATATAAATTAATAAGTTTTATAATTGCTTAAGTGTTCAGATTATAGAAATACCACGAGTGTATACTCAGCGTACGGTTTGCTTCCGTGCGCAGGTTAAGTTAAGGCTAGACCGTTGAATCAGCATCCCAGGCCGATCCCGAATTCAATGAGGTAAAGTATGTTGAGCATTGGTAATGGCATGTACCTAGGACGTTTTATGAGAGTCGTTTAGGTTGTAGAAGTATTGATGAAGTGAGTAAATTATGGTTGGCAACGGTATGTAGTATGAATTTTGAAATTTACTAAAAATTCATAGTGATTCTAAATTAGTCCCGAATTGAATTTACTGTTCATATTGGACTGCAAGGGCCCATTAAAGGGACGACATCTTAAAACTAGGATGTGTGTGAATATTTATTTTAATTAATGACCGGAATTGGATGCATCTTGTTGGTAATGTCTCGTAACCCTGTTCTGGTGACGGTATAAGGTTAGAGGACGTTACATTTTCAAATTAAATTCCATTAGTTTTACACTGTTGAAGAACACCTTCAATCATATCACATCAACAACCTCATGTTGTTTTGCCTAGAAATTGTTTTGCAAATTTATTTTGTTTTATTTATTTGGGTAAATTACACCAACAGTCACCCAACTTTGGGGTAGCTGACAAAACAGTCACTTGGGTTTCATTTCAGTCACACAACTTTTGAAAAGTTACAAAATAGTCACTAACGTTATAAAAAAGTGACAAAATAATCACTAATTAACAATTTCCGTTAGGTTGTTAACGGGATGCTAACGTGGCAAGTTAACCAGCTGATGTGGCAAGTTAACTTGCCACGTTGGTGATGACTGTTGGTGTAAACGTTCCTACTTCCATCCTTCCATCTGACCAAACTGCAATTTTCACTCATCTCCTCTCACCATCTTTTTCGGCTGGCAACTTCCACAAAACGTCGCCCTCAAAACAGATCTCAATGCCTCTGTCTCCAGCAATGCCACTATATACTCTCCTAAAAAAAAACAAACAGCTCCTCTACCTCTCTTTATCTTCAACCTTTTTCATTTCTATGGCTGCTCATTTTCATCGTCTCACTTAACCATTCTCTTTATGGCTTGCGTCGTCCCTTTCTATAATCGTCGAACCCATTTCCCGAACCCAGTATCTGACCCGTGGAACCCATTTGCTACATCAGCTGCATCATCCACTGCAATTCCAATGCTTGCCTTCTTAAGTGCAGGTGCATCATTCACACCATTTCTAGTCATGCCACAAAGTCATTTGCTATAACTCATTACAATCTCATATTTGTGCTCATGGGAACCATCAAGCCTGTGACCAGTTTCTTTGCGAATGGCTAATTCATAACTAGTGGTCACCTTGATATTGACACCAAGATTTAGAGCCAAATGAATTGTCTTCGCACTAAAAGCCTTCAAGGATCGAGCAAAGGGAGTATACCCACAAACTCCCATGCTTCTCCTTGAGCAACCTTGTGTTCCTGTACAATTTGTCTAACCACATCAAGAGAGCCAAGTCCTTAATCTGCTCCGGCTTCTTTAGGATCACCTAGCATTCCAACAACACAGGCAACAATAGCATCTTGATTCCCAACCGAACTAAGCATATACAAAAGTTTCCCAACCCTACCCAACTGTTTTGGAGAAAATATTTTCTTAGACTCTGTTTTTTTTTTAACGCCGGGAAGGGAAGAGTGAATGAGGTTGAATATGAGAGGGTGAAAGGAAATGACTGAGGAGCTTGAGGTTGAATATGAGATACAATGAATGGAGGGCCATTGGGTCTACGTACAGGGCATATCAATTTTTCTTCTTTTCCTTCTTCTTCTTCTTCTCTTTCTTCTCCTCTTCTTCTTCTTTTTTTTCCTTTTTCTCTAGCCCTAAAATAGTGCTGGGAGGGTTGTTAAACTGAGAGTAACCGGCCAACTGGACAATTTTTTGACAGCAATGACGCCGTCACATGCCACGTCACTTTACCGTGACGTCTATGACGGAAACGGCAAAAAGGACTATTTTGTAACTTTTCAAAAGTTGAGTGACTAAAATGAAACCTAGGTGACTGTTTTGTCAGCCACCCCAAAGTTGAGTGACTGTTGGTGTAATTTACCCAATATTTATATATATGCAGACATAAAATTGAAAAATAATAAAATATAAAAATTTAATAAATTAATTTTCTTAAAAATGGAAAATGATAAATATGAATAAATAAATGAAAATAGATAATTACAAAATTTTATTTGTATAAGTTGTGAGTTCAAATTCTATCATAATATTATTTTAATAAAAAAATGAAAAGACAAAAACATTATCGTATTAAATATTGTTACTTTATATATAAAATGGTATTTTAGTAATATTTTAACAAAATTAGTGTTTGGTTAACTTGTGACATCAATTCAATCAATGATTTAATATAATATTAGATTATGTCACACTTACGAGTGGGATTAAAAAATTTAAAAAGAGCTTTACTTAAAAAAGGGTAAAGCCGTTGAAAATTATGGTGTTTTGGATTTGACTCTCATCAATAACATTTTTTCTAGATTTCATATGATCATAAACAAATCTAGAGGGGTTGGCGGGGCCCACCTCTTAAAATAGAAAATATTATTTAGGTGTTTTAAAAATTTTAAAATTTTAAATTAGGAAAGTTAAAATTACACTTTAACCTCCTATAAAATTATAAAATTTGATTTACAAAGATATAAACTACAAAAAAATAAAATTTCAATTGGCCCTCTAAAAATTGTTTTGGCTTTGCCACTTGCATATGATTTTAGATGACAAAATTATCTTCATGGTAATGTTTATTATTTTATAGAAGGAAGGTTTTCCATAATTGCTCAACTAATTTGAGACCTGTTTAAAATGTGAATCTAACTCAATAAATCCCTTAAATATAGTATAGTTAAATATAATATTAAAATTTATTTTTAAAAATAAAACTAATAAAAATCTAGAAAAAACAAACAAACTATCTTGAATGTTAAGACTTTGAATTTTTGTTATGAATCAATTACGCATCGTTAGTTGAGTAATAACGAAAAGATCATTGCTTCACAAAATAAATGGTATTATATCCGCTTTATCATTTCAACCAAAGTATTATTACTTATTATATCTAAATATTTTCTTGAATTATTGTCACCCTTTATTTGATTCACGAGTTTCGATGTAATTACAAGATAGGTAATATCGTATCGTTGGACATATTATTTTGTTTTAGTACAAGTACATACAGATGTGTTTCGATATACTATTTTGAATTTATCAATTTTAAAATTATTCTTATTTATTAGTTGCTATAATTAAACATTTTATTGAGTATGTGTCACCCTCAAACGAGTTATCAACTCAATAATAGATTTAACAAATTTTTTAATAAGTAATAAATATTATTTTAATTAAGATATTATTTTATTTTAAAATATCACATAATAAATTTTTAAAAAATTTGAAAATGAATTTTGTGAAAATAAAACTACAAGGAGGTGCGGCAAATTTTAACCTTTAATGTAAGGAGACTAAAACGGTGACGTATATCGATTTAGGGGAAAGTGGGGGTATAGGAGGAAAACAAAACCCCGCGACGCCTCCTCTCGAAGCCATAATTGCTTTTCGAATTCAAATTCTCAAAAAGATTTAAATAAAAGAAATCCCCAAATTAAAAATTTCCAAATCATAGAAGAAACCCTAATAAATTTATAATATTGAAAAAAGATTTATCTTTGAGCCAGAAGTCTAAATCAAAATCGATGGGGAAGAGAAAGGAGCGTCGTCTAGCTGCTATGAGCAACGCCGGCCGCCGTGTTAAACTCGATCTCTTCGCGGAACCCTCTGGTAATCTTTTGTTTCAATTTATCCGCTTTTTTTTTTTTCATATGAAAAACCCTAGAAACTATTGAATTTGATTCACTTTAGTATCCTGTAGTGCTAGAAAGAGCAAAAAAAGGGAATGTTTTTTTGGTTGTTGAAAAAGGTTTTGCTTTTGATATTAGTTGAAGTAGTTGTTTTAGAGTTATTGGAAAGTGAATAAGGATATAGATTGGTTTTTTTGTTTTTTTAACTTTTGGTTTCATTTATTGAAACTTTTAGAAGATTTGGGTGGCTCCTCAGTACATGAAGAAATCGATGGGGAACTGAAACATCATGCTGGGTTGCCCAATTCATTATCTTCTCCAGGTGGGTTCCGTCAGTTTTCTTCAAAAAGGACTATGTAGAGAGAGAGCATGAGTGGTCTACATTATTTTGGTGGAAAATTGGAATCTATGCCAGACATATATGTTGTTTGCCCCAGAATTTGTTTTCAGATTATAGGGTGTCAGCTGTGGTCTTGGGAACATTCATACCGAACTGATTGGACCCGATCAGTGTGATATTTTTTTGAACGAGTCCCAATCTGTTATGCACTATTTCGCTGCATCCACGCGATTTGCAGATTTCTTCTGGGAAATTTTTATCTCGGTTCGTATGTCTCTTGGCTTTATTTCCATCATGCCTCCACTGACTTGTTTCTTTGATTTGTAACAGGTGGCTGTCATGAATTGCTCATGCGTCTATCAAATTTATATGGATTTTGTTCAACCTTTCTTTTATTTATTTGTTTCTTGTTTATGGAAGCTGTCACCTCTCTGACCTATCCTAAATGAATGTTTTCTCAGATTATGTTTAAAGTTTTAGATATAGCAAGAACCATTAAGTACAAATTGTTGTTTAAAGATTTAACATATCTATGGTGTGTCTTCAGGTCAACAGCCACCAAATCCTTTGCTGCTACTTGGCCAGTATAGTGATGATGAGGTGGATGAGGAGTCAGATAAAAGACTAGACCGTGGCATTTTGGATGGTTCTGTATCTGACCACGATGACAAGGTAATTTGGGTTTCCTTACTGTTGTTTGTGAAATTATGCTTTGTACGACCTAGGTGGGAACCTTTGGACTGGATATGAGGTTAGCTTGGTTGTGTTGGCTGCAGTCCAAGTTGTTTTCTTTCTATTTTTATGGATCTATGATTTGTAACTGCCAGTTTCACTCTTTTAACTGAAATAATGGGGGAGCATTGTGGGTTAAATTAGTAACTTGCTATGTTAGACTTGCATATGGTTTTCATTCACATTCTCATCGCTTATTTTTATTAGGCTAAGGGGCCCCTAAGTGAGACTTGCAAAGATACAGAAGCTGATGCAGGTGAAGGTCTTGATACTCTAAAGGTTAATCAGCAGAACATAGAGAAAGATTCTACTCCGAATGCTGTCCATAACTTGGTAGACATTGATGAGAAAGGAGATAATAATGTTACAAACGAATCAGTCAAGAATGATTCTACAGAACAAAATGCTGTCGCTGGAACTTCTGAAGTACAGGTAACTCAAGATGCGGGTTCAGGCTGGAGGATTGTAATGCATGAAGAGAGTCATCAGTATTACTACTGGAACACTGAAACTGGTGAAACTTCATGGGAGGTGCCTGCTGTTTTGAATCAGATAAACCAATCAACTTCTGACGAGAAAGTGCCTACTGTTGAAGATATGGAGGCTTCTCAAGTGGATGCACGTGATTTTAATCCAACACCAAGTACCCAACCAGTTGTTGACAATGTGATTTCTCAGAGCAAGGTGCATGATAATGAGCCAAAGTTAGAAGAGCTGGACAGAGGAAGCAAAAGTGAAGCTTTGAGGGATAAAATCTCTGATGTCAATAGGAGTGATTTTCAAAATAGCTTAGATGCTGTTGATACCTGTTTGGCTGGTGCGAGTTTAGATTGCTCTGGGAACTATGCCCATGATGTGCTTGCTAATGATGATAATAAAACAGGGATTGATTGCTCTACTCATCTTTTGAGACAAGGGGAGTGTTTGCTAGAGAGACTGGAGTCACTAAAAGTGTAAGGAATATCTAATTGCTTTCATTTCTCTATTATTAGGTTATTTGCTATTACTTTTAGCCAATATATTTTTACTATTTCTTTTGTTTAAAGTAGAAGACTAGAATTCTTCAGTTTTCATTGTTATTTGTGATTCTAATATGAAATATTTTCAGCTCTGAAGACGATCTGCAAGCTCAGGGCTGGAAGTCTAAATGCATTTTAGAAGTTGAGATTAGACTTTCGGATATCAAAGCGTTGGTTTCGTATGGATCATCTTTATCACCATTTTGGACACATTGTGAAAGGCAGCTAAAACGGCTTGAAGGTATTATTAATGACAAAATTTACCAGCTTGCAAAATCAGCAATTATGGAAGAGGCTGAAGAAACTCCCGGCTCTTTTGGAGAAAAGCTCAAGATAAAGGAAGGTTCATACATTGAAGTTGAAGCTGATGTAGATGTTATCGATGCAACTGCTTCCGCACCTGACATTTCTCATGTCTCTACTAATGCTGATACATCAACAGTAGTCATTGGTGATGTTAATAATCAAGTTCTCTCCAGCAATGCTGCCCACATGGTAAGTGTTCCTACTGAACATTGTGAACGGGAAGTCGAAGAAGGTGAACTGGTAGATGGTGATACGCTTTCTGGAGAAAATTCTAAGACTGAAGTCCATGCCGGAGAAGATGATGATATGGATGTGGACATGGAAGTTGAAGATGTAATACCACCAAGCGCAATGCCACTCATGCAACAAAACCCTTCTTCTGATTACTCAGCTGTTCCTCCACTTCCGAGTGAGGAGTGGATTCCTCCACCACCTCCTGATACTGAACAAATTCCACCACCTCCTCCTGATAATGAACAAGTTCCTCCCCCACCACCTGATGAGCCTCCTGAGCATTCCTATCCTCTTGCCCCATCTCATATAGAGACTACACCTCTTGCTTACGCGGAACAATACGGCCTAACTTATCCTGATGCCAGTTATCAGTATTATGGACATGCAGTTAATGAAATTCCTGTTGGTGGTTTCTATGGACATGCCGATGGATCTCAAATTGCTGTACAACAGGCCCCACTTTACTATCAAGCAGTTCCTAACACATACTCTGATAGTGCATCAGTATCCGTTAACTCTGTTGAACCTATAATATTTTATGACCTTCAAGGTAGAAGAGCATCATCCGTGCCTATAGCCGGGAGTACAGAATCTTTTCATTTGCCTAATGAAGTGGGTACTATTAGTTCCAGTACTCTTGCTTCAAATCAAGTCGAATCTGGTGGTGATATTGCATTAACAGGAACTGATGTGCGAGCCAATGGTCCTATTGTTAATGAGAAGACCGAGGTAGCATCAGTTGGGAGCTCATCTACTTCGGCCACTATTGAAGCTCCTGCAACTGTTTCTGTTAGAGAAAGTTCTGCTGCGGCCGCCGCGGCTGCTGCAGCCGCATCTGTAGCAGCTGCAACTTCATCATCAGCTCCAAAGGTTCAATCTAAAGGTATAATTTTGGGTCATAAATGTTATGTAATTTTATATTATGATGGTATAAGAAGCAGAGACATTCAGAAATGTTTTGAGCTTGTCTTAACATTCAAATCTTCAAATGAACCAAATGGATATTGGTTTTATCTGTTTTATGCATCTCTATAAATTGCACCTAACTAGTAACTCCATTTGTTACTTGAAATTGCTGATAGTTGTCTCATTTGTTTACTGGAATTGATTGATACAGTATCCTTTGTTGTTTCAGCTGCACGAACTAAAAAGCGGACAGTTGCTGTCACATCCTCCTTAAGGTCGAATAAGAAGGTCTCCTCTTTGGTGGACAAGGTATAACAAATTTCCTGTTACTCTGGAGATTTCATTGCTCCTTTTTGATGTTTATATTTTGTTTGTTTCTGAAACAAGTAGAGTTAAGACGCTTTTCTTTTATCAGTGGAAAGCTGCCAAAGAGGAATTGCAAGAGAATGCAGAAGATGAGCCTGAAAATGCTTACGAGAAATTAGAAAAAAAGAGACAACGAGAAATAGAGGTCTGTAAGTGAACCTTCATTAAATAAATTGTTTATTCATATTCTCTGGTTCTTGCGCCTTACATTTCTTTGATTTCAGGAATGGCATGCTCAGCAACTTGCCAGCGGAGAGGCTAAAGATAATGCAAATTTTCAGCCTTTGGGTGGTGATTGGTATGTATATTATATTTTATAGGGTAAACTATAGTACAGGTCACCCAACTATGTTTTTTTTTTCTTTTTAGTCGCTCAATTATAAAAAGTTACAGAATGGTCACGAACTTAAAAATTGAAACACCCAAACATCCAAAATAGTTGGGTGACCAAAAATGGAAAAAAAATAGTTTGGTGACTGCTAATGTAGTTTACCCTATTTTATAGTTAAATAAGTCTCCTGTCCTGCCTCTCTTATCCTATTATGTTTTTTATTGATCTTCCCCAAATGTACAAATAAGCTCTTATGTGATTTTTCATCTGTTTTGGCCCTTTACTTTTTGGTGATATGCTTTTTTCTCGATAATAAACATAGGCGTGAAAAAGTAAAGCGGAGAAGAGCGCAGAAGGCTAAAGAATCTGCGGAGACTCTGGTGGCACATCCTGATGGAAACCAACAACCTGATTTAGATGAACTCTCAAGAGGCCTCCCTTCGGGATGGCAGGTAAATGAACATTCCGATTGCAGTTTCGGTTACATATTTTGCAGAACCAGTGTAAAATGCCTTCGAGTGGCTTCGAAGTTATGCTATAGGCTTTAAGTTTATTTATTTTCTCAACTTGGTTAGCAATCGAATTTCTGGATCGGGATTTCATCCGTTGTGGCTGTTCTTTTTGATGCAGGCTTATTGGGACGAAGCTTCAAAACAACCCTATTATGGCAACATTAACACCTCGGAGACAACTTGGATTAGACCAACAAAATAAGTTCTTGAGATTGATTATTATTATTTATTTGTCATAACAAATTTTGAGTTGGATCAATATATAATTTCACGTTTCACTTTTCTCTCAAATGTACATCTTTCTAGAGGCAGCTTAGGAATGAATCAGGTAATTTCCCCCGGTGTAGCCATTGTTATGTTCTCAAAGGTTCTTTGCTTTTGCTTGATCATTAGTTTATACTAAATGGTATAAAATTTTAATATTTTATATTAATAAACATTGGTAAACCTGAAATTTTATATTGAAATACATTGATGTTAATATATATCATCAGGGTGAATTGTGTTTTTTCTTATGATTCCCCAACTTGAAACTATGGTATTTGTTTTGAATTGGTATTATCTTGAGATGCCAAAGAAGTATTTAAAATGGTTAAATTTTGCTATTAGTCCTTGTGTTTTATAAAATTGTGGATTTAGTCTTTAGATTGTGATTTGATCATTTTAGTTTTTGTAGTCTTGACTCAAATAATGACAGATCTAATTATTAGTAGTTTATTATGTGTACAATTGTAAATTTACTTAAGTTGCATCATTTTTACCAATTTTGAAATTTCAGTTTTAAATAAAATTACATTAGATCATATTTTGAAAATAATGTTTTCATAGAGAAAATGTAGAATTGCATATTCATTGCCATTTTCATTTTTGTTCCCAAGAGAAGATAAACAATGGGCTAGTGCCAATCTAAATAAGAATGTCCATTGAAGATCCTGTTTATGTAAGCTGTCTCCCATTCCATGTTAGTTTGTTTTCTAGTAATTTTTCTTTGTTTCTTCTAGAACAAATTCTGCATATAGACCCTTTATTGCAATTACAATAGTGGCTATCAATGGTCCAATAATTGCTCCCTATGGTAGAAGATAACATTTTCAAAACCAACGGCCAGCATCAAAAGTAAAATGGCACTACACTATGTTATTCGGGCTCTGGTTAATGTCAGATATAAATATGTGTTTAATATGAATATGTTTATAGTCTCTGTATTTTTCGAAAATTAGAATTTTTATTTTATTTTTCAAAATTTGAAATTTAAGTCTAACCATTAAGACTATTAATTTTTTGTTAAATTTAAGTTAACAAATAAAAAAAATTAACAATTTGACTTGAATTTTAAAATTTAAAAAATAGAAAAATTAATTTCTCATAAATATAAGGATTAAATTTTTAATTTTTAAAAATATAGAAACTCTAGACATACTTTATCCTTATTTTTCATACATATTTGGAGAGTTGTCCCCAAATTTATGTTTGAATACGCATCGAACATAGGTACTTTAAAGCAACGTAGAAGAGCAAATGGTTGCAAGCGTAATATATCGGAACGTATTCAAGTGAGACATAAGTATGTTCAAAAATTTCAATATTGGGTAAACTAATCTCTCGTAGGAAAATCTGAACTATGTAATCCCTGTTAATTTTAAAAGTGCGTAACTAAGGATAATTAGTTATAGCGTTAATGTTTTACATCAATTGTACATAACTTTGATCGATATAATAATAAATTTAGCCCTCAATGCTTACATATTTTGTCAATTTAGCCTTAATTCTTAAAAAAAAAAACAAACAAATTTAGCCTCAACATTTACATAAAAGTTGTGAGCTAAATTTGTTAAATCAAGACCAAGTTAACAGGATGTGTAAATTTTGAAGACTAAATTTATAATTATATCAATCAAAATAATTGACAAAAACGCTAATACCGCGATTAATTGTCATTAGGTGCTCAATTTCGAAACTGATAAAGATCAATTTGCACAATATCGAAATTGAAAAAGATCGAAAACATCTTTTTACTAAATTTTCATGTATCAACCGACATTCCATGTCCGAATTTGCATCAAGCATAAATTCTTCAAGAAATGCATATGTTTTGGAAGAAAGAATGTTATGGAATCAAAGATGCGTACAAACAAAGACTTGAGGATGAAATTGGAAAGTGTGGGGGACACATCACACTAAAACCTTTAACCTTTCTAATTTGATTTTTTCATTTAACTCAAATAACTCAAAAATCAATTTTAAAAAATAACTACGTTATTTTGAGGTTTAAACATTATTTAGACTTTTTTCCGACCCGCTTCATTATATGAAATTCATATATTTTAAGTTTAAATATTTTTTTGAAGAATTATGTTTAAAGAATAACTTTAATTTAAAAAGATTGATAATAT
The DNA here is from genome assembly GCA_025502765.1 of Gossypium herbaceum. Classification (NCBI taxonomy): domain Eukaryota; kingdom Viridiplantae; phylum Streptophyta; class Magnoliopsida; order Malvales; family Malvaceae; genus Gossypium; species Gossypium herbaceum. The sequence goes on along the minus strand of CP106692.1, from coordinate 639,537 downwards.
TAAAGATAAGTAACAAAAATTAAATTGAAGCAAAGCGGAGATGGATGCGTCCAACATCCATGGAGGGAGTAATGATTTTCAAAATTATACATCCATATCAGAGCGAAACGGATGGTAGAGCAGTGGTGGAATTAACAATATTCGCCCCCGCCCTGCTCCATTGCCATCCCTAGTTCCATCAATCTAGTTTTAAAATTTTATATTACTAAAAGTCATTAAAATATTCAAACTTTTTAAAGAAAAAATAAAACTATAAAAATTACAAAAAATGAATAAACTTAAAAAAATTTTAAAAATAATAAAATTTTCCAAGGTTTCAAAAAGTTAAAAACATTCAAATTAATCTTCAAAAATTGAAAATTTTGTAAAAAATTGTTAAATTTAATAAAATTATATAATATTAAAATTTTCAAAATTAGATGTAGGGTGTTGCATTTAATGATATCAACGAATTTTTCGATTTTATTTGAAATGGAAGAATCTAAATTATATAAATCCAAATTTTAAATATATTTTATTATTATTTTGGGATGAAATCATTTATAGTATTGATTAGGGACATATTTGAAGGCTAATATATGGAGAAGTATTAATTGAACTTTTGAGGAATTATAAATTTGCTTTGATTGTAGTTAAGCAAACCATTAAATGTGTAGTTAAGTGAATGCTTGTCAATGTTTTATTTATGAGGGTGAGAGAGCACTTACCTATTAAATAATAATTTAGTTAATTAAATTTTTAACAAAAGATAAAATAATAAAAGTTAAGAAAACAAAAATCACAATAACCTTATTAATTCTATTTGCTTACACAAGGAGTCGAACTTAGAACCAAGGGATAAGCTTTACATCAAAGTATAATTGTTATCTACTTAGAATTAAGATATGTCACACTTTGAACATAACAAGTGAATAAATTTATAAATGAATCCAAGATCTATTCTTCTTGGGTTCAATTTGATGTACTGTCAGTTCAGTTAGTCACATTTATGTCTTTATTTTCTAGGAGTCATCCGCTCTGAATGAATAAATGACATTGGTAAGGCTAAATATACAAGCTACACATAACTTTGAAATATTGTTATTCTGCCTGAAAATAGTCAGAATTTATTTTTAAGTATAAATTCTATTTTTTGAGAATAATAATTCTACTAGTTTAGAGAGAGATGATTTACTTTCCTATTGAAAGTAAGAAAATTATTCCTGGTTCTGTTTTTGATTCGTGATTGTTCGAACCCATACTTGAAGCGATTTGTGGAACTAGAATAGCGGAGATTGTCATTCGGTTGAAATTCAATAATGTCTAGGATCCACCTTACATAAAGCACATGTATTTTTTTGAGGAAAAAATTCATTGCTATAAATATTACAAACCGACTTGGTTTTCAAATCTTTATTTTTCCGCTATACAAAAAAAAACCTTTTTCGAACCGAATTTTTTCCAACAAGAACATCAAAGCATAGAAATCAATAGAAAAGCCTTCAATTCTTTAATTTCTTCATTTTCTCTGGTACATATTTATTAAGAGCTTATTGTAATATATTTTCTCACTCTCAAATCTTTATATATAAAGCTTCAATTTGCAAACACACACCTATTAAAGGTTCATTATTAGTTTGCTCATACTCTCTTTGTTGTAAAGAGAACACTTAAGGTTTTTGCGGCGTACAATCTTAATAGTTGAGCCACAAAAGCTTGAGAGTTTTAGTTAAGCCATAAAAAACTAGGGAACGGTTCTATCTTAGCCTTGGAGAAAGATAGGGATTGTAAATATTATATATTTTCCCTGAAAAGTAATAATTCAAGTATAGTGAATTGGAAAATCTTTGGTCGAGGTATACCAAAATAATAGAAGTAGGTCATTGGGGCCGAATCACTATAAATCGAATTATCCAAACTTTTTTTTTTCCTTGTCATTTAGAAAAGTTTATAGACAATTTTAAAATATCAATTCACTCCCACCTCTCGATACTTTCAGGCCTAACAAAAACAACCCATAATTAAAATTTTCAAAACTCAAATTGATTCGATCCATATCCAACTTGGTTCATCCAATTTTGAATTTCGAGATTGCATATTTTTTATTCAAATCACATGTTTCCAAAGGGTAAAAAATATTTGATATCTAATTTCAGACATATAGTTCCAAATGGTATGGAATCAAATAAGTGTACCAACTAGGATTTATATGTATTTTCAGAAATTACATTTGGTGATATTGAAATAAAGTGAAAATAGTGGGGACACAACTGACAAAAATGTTTAACCTTTCCTTTCCTCAAACATCAAGTTATCTGGATTTTTTAATAATTTTAAAATAATATACATTCCATTAATCATAATTATAATTAATCATTCTAAAGAAAAATTAAATTTAAAATTTCAACCTTATCTTTAAGTCAAAGTCTCCGGTTTTTTATTTATTTTAGGTTTAAGTTATTTTAATTTCGATCATTTAGGTTTTTAATTAAGTTTTTGTGTTTATTTCGTCATTCTAAGTTTGATATTTGAGTTTGAATTATTTTAGGTTTTGATTAAGTTTGGGTTATTTTCGATATGGGACATTCGAGTTTATTAGTTGAAATTTTGAAAGTCTAAATCATTTCATTTTTTTTCAATTTGGGATTGACACTTGAGTTCAAGTCGTTTTAAAAAAACAATTCAAGTTTAGCACTTCAGTTTTAGTCATTTTAAGTTCAAATTATCTTGGTTCGGGTTTGGGTCAATTTGGATTAGAATAACTTGGTCTCACAATCAAATTCGAATCTTTTCGAATTTGGATAATCTAGGTTTGAATCAATTTTGAATTTAAGTTAATTTTGATTTGGATCATTCAAGTTTGCAAGTCAAAATTTTCAAGATCTGATATTCAAGTTCCAATTATTTCAAGTTGAAATCATTCATTTTTTTTTAAAAAAAATTCAATTCATTAAATAGGGAAAGCAAACAAAAAAATATAACAAAGAATCAAACCGCTAAAACAAAGTCAAACGGCTTATTTCATACATCAGATCCTACTACTTGACATCCTCTCGTTCAGAAAAAGTATTCTCTAAAATAGAGGGTACAAGAAAATCATCCCCTTTCATGTGATTTGCATGTACCAAGACTACTCAAGCTAACGAGTGAGTGCCTTTGTTTGCAAATCGACGAGTCCAATAAAAAATCGACACTAAAATTGAACGAGCATAAAGCAAAACTAATTTAAGTAATTTAAAGTTTGAATTATTTTAAGTACGAATATTTTTTTATCCAGATTACTTTCAAATCTATTTTAAATTTAAATTAATCAAATAAAATTAACCCCATTATTAGAATAATACATTAATAATAATAATTTAAATTTAACTTAATTAAATTTCATAAAATAATTAAAATAAATAAATAAAACAATAGAGTTGACATCATATCATGAACTTCCACAATAAGACAGAAATTCTCATCGGAGAAAAAATTATCTGAAACTGAGATACTATGTCAATTGATTCTTTTCTAATAATAGTAAACTACTTCAGCATTTTCATCCTAAATATTGAACTGACATGCTTTTATAAAAAATAGATATAAATGACACGATATTTCAGTTTCATTCAATCTTTTCTCATCTCGTTAATGGCTCGATTCCCTATACTAACTTAAACCACCATTAATTTGACTATTTCTTTGATCATCACTCCAAAATTAACAAATTATAATAATGTTTCCTTAACTTCTCCGTAAACCCATATCTGATCATTGAAAACCCAACCAAAAAAAAAAGACAAATCCCACAATAACCAGCCGTTGAGATCTTGGTGCTAAGAAATGGTGCCACGTGGCATCATATTATCATAGCAATTTATGGAGTTTGGTGCGGCCCTCACAGCTAACAATCTAATCTCATAAGCTTTTTTTTTTTTTATATTTTTTTTTCAAATTTCAATAATTAGAAACTAACTTTAGCAAGACACTTGTCAATGCTAAATTTCAAACTTTTGTTTTGTTTGTTGTTTTGGGTGTAAATTTAAAATCTTTCATTTTATCTTTTTCTTTGGGTTTTTTTTGTTTTTTTTTTCATTTGGTGATTTATTGTAAAGACCCCATTTTTGAAAAATTTGTAACTTTTATCTGAAATTTTGAGAAATGGGGTTTTTAAATATTTCAGTCATTGCTGTTGTTGTTATTGGTTCATTTTGATAAATATTGTTATTTGTAGAGAGAAGAAGGATCCTAAAAAATAGATGCAGATTTCAAGTGTTGGTGGAATGGGGTTGCTTGATTCTCTTTTAGGTGCTGAAGGAAGAAAATCCTTCAAAAGGAAAGACAGTGATGCAGGTGAAGCAGGTTTGTCTTAAAATTCCTTCAAAATTTCTCAGATTCATGTTTTGTTTTATAACATTATGGTTTATGTTTTGTTTCATTTTCTTTTTGGCCATTAATGAGCTATTTATGGAAAAAAAATGGCCAGCATGCCAGAGTTGTAATGAAAAACAAAATGGGATTTTCTTGCATGATTGATCTGTACCTTAAAAGAAATGTTTTGATGTTCTTGTTTTTAGGTAAAGCATTGGAGGAGCTGAGGGGTTCCCTATACAATGAGCTTAGAACATCAGAAGGAGCCAAGCGGCAACAGCAACGATTTTGTGGACCGGTGGTGGCGATGACGTTCAATTTCTTCGTGGCTGTCGGGATTATTCTAACCAACAAACTAGTAAGTTCCTTCGAACTCTGTTTGCTTAAGATGTTTGTCATCTCTCTGTTTCATGATGAGTTACGATTTATTAGATTTTACTTTTTTCAGGTGATGGGGAGAGTTGGATTCAATTTCCCAATCTTCTTAACCTTACTACATTACGCCGTATCATGGCTTTTACTAGCAATTTTCAGGACACTTTCATGGCTTCCGGTTTCCCCTCCGGCGAAAACGACTCCTTCCTCATCTATTTTCCTGTTGGGAGCTATAATGGCTTTCGCGTCCGGTCTTGCTAATACCAGCTTAAAGTATAACAGGTCCGAGAATTCCCGGTGTCCAAACACCGAATTCGCTCATTAAACCGATTTTCCTCACCATTTTGACCTCATTTTGCAGTGTTGGTTTCTACCAAATGGCTAAGATCGCGGTCACTCCGACCATCGTTCTTGCGGAATTCGTTCTCTTCCGGAAAACCATATCATTCAAAAAGGTGCATCGACAAACACCCTTCGGCTCTCTCCGATTATCCGGTCTTATACTCTGTTTGTTCTTTGCAGGTATTGGCTCTAGGGGCTGTTTCGGCCGGTGTCGCGGTGGCCACGGTAACAGATTTACAGTTCAATGCCTTTGGAGCATGTATCGCCCTTGCATGGATAGTCCCAAGTGCCATAAACAAGATTTTGTGGTCTAGTTTACAGCAACAAGCGAACTGGACAGCACTTGCGTAAGTGACAAGTAATGTAACATTGATTGTTATGGTTGTTTCAGTTTGTGTTGGAAAAATGATGATGTCTGAAATGTAGGTTGATGTGGAAGACAACCCCAATTACAATCTTCTTCTTGTTAGCATTAATGCCATGGTTAGATCCACCTGGAGTTTTGTTGTTCAAATGGGATATAAACAACTCTTGTGCAATTCTCAGTTCAGCTTTGCTTGGTTTTCTTCTACAATGGTCTGGTGCACTGGCTTTAGGGTAAGTTTCAGATACACCTCTCAATTTTTATCTGAATTTGAAATATCAGTCCAATTAGTCCGAAACCAACAACTTGAATCTGTCCAATCTAAACCTAAATTGACCCGAGCTCAAAATAGCCTGAACTCAAAATGACCTTCCATGATTGAACAAGTAAATCGGAATGATCCGAATCTAAAGTTACCAAAGCCTAAACCGATCTAAACCCAAAGTGATTATAACCTAAAATGACCCAAACCCATAATGACCTGAACCAAAAGCCCGAATAACTAGAACTTGTAACTACTTGAACCCAAAAGAGCCCTAACTCAACTTGATTTGAACCTGAAACTGACTCGATTTGATTGAATCCAACACAAACCTTGATCCACCCAAGCCCGAAACAACCTAAATCTAAAATAACCTAAAATTACTCAACACATAAATCAAAATTATTCAAATCTAATGTTATTAAAACCTAAAATAATTTGAACTCAATGGTTAAAATCTAAAATTATTCAAACCTATGATGACCTTTCCTTAAAACCCGAGCTTGAAAACTTGAACAACCTGAACTCAAAATGAACCCAAAATTATCTGAATCTCAAGTGACAAGAACCGAAATGATCCAAACACAAAGTAATCAAAACCTAAAATAATCCGAATGACCCATATCTGAATAACCCAAAACTAAAATGAGCCGAACTCGAAATAGAAATAACTTAAAATTTAAAACCCATATCGGTCCTATCTATATTAATCCGATTCAAACTAACCCCACTGCGAAACTGAAAAGTACAGTGTTAGACAACCTAATTTTCAGGTAGCAGTCTCTGTCTGTTTGTTGTAACTTGGGTTTAAAGTAATCTAATATACTTTTTTTTCCCCTTTTGTAGGGCAACTTCTGCAACATCACATGTTGTTTTAGGACAATTCAAAACTTGTGTCATACTTGTTGGAGGATACATTCTTCTGGATTCCGATCCGGGGCTGGTGAGTCTTTCCGGTGCCGTCTTTGCACTCGCCGGCATGTCGATTTACACGTCACTGAACTTGAAAGAATCAAAAGACGGCTCAAATAAGCAGATTCCAGTACAAACTCCTGTATCCAAAACAAAAACCAGTGACAACGGCAGTGAAGACTCTACGGTAATAAAGACTACAAACGATGTGTAAAAAGGAAAAATACAGAAACAAAAGAAGAGATTGTATAGACAATGAAAACAAAGAGCTAAAGAGGAAAGAGCATTTGAAAAAAAAAAAATTCGGGTTTGATTAAACAGTACAGTGTAATTACTCGGGTAGTAATTACACTCTTTTGTAATTACAAAAAATTTAATTTCTTAGACTTGTTTGGCTGATAGAGTGCAATTACATCGTAATTGTAATTACACGATTAAACGTATCAATTACTATAAAAATTTATTAGTATGATAAAAATATTTTCTAAAGAAGTAATAAAATTAAAATCAAATTATCGTATTTATTATGTTAGTCTACAAAAGTAGTTGATATTGTGATTACTAATAAAAATAACAAGAAAAATATACATACGGAGTTTTATCTAATTGTTCTAACACATATTTGTTGGGTTATTTTCTTTTAATATTTAACATATGCTCGGTTAGCATCATCTTTTCATGTATTCTTCGAATATGAATCGTCTTAATTCCACCTATAATTGAAGTGTTACGAAATATGCAACATGCTAGTACGACCTAACCTTATTCTTTTTATCTTATATTACGATGATGTTAATATGAGAAATATTGTTTTAGAACAACAATTGTCTTCAATCACATTTCGAAGTATTGAATGTCTTAAACTAAAGAGTTCACGAGCTAGCTATAGTGCTTGTGTCTGGCATCATTCTCTCAAATAGTATCATACCCCACGATATGGTGCAAAATTTTTTTTGTATTTACACCATTAGCATCAACCTTACAATATTTGGGTTCATAGTCCAAATAGCCCGTAGTTTAATTATAAAAACTTATATTGACTTAATTTGGAGAAAAATTATGCAAGATTATATCCCTTTTTCTATTATGTAAATTAAGTAAAAATAATATAAAATTTGTAATCTATAATCTTTATAAACAATATTTTATAAATTATCCAATAACTTTCATAACATTTCTATAAATAATACTATTTTTTGTCATAATTTTAGAAATTTTTAGAAATTAAATAATATTTTTATTATAATTTATAAAATACACAAAAATTTTATAATATATATTTTTGGGTTTATAATATAAGAAATTTTTACCTTAATTTCCCAAACACTCGTATGTATTTATGCTTATAAAGATGATTTTATAACTTTTTTGGGACAATTTAATTAGTTTAGATAAATATTTTATAACTTTTTTATAAAGAAATTTGCAAACAAAACCTATAATTTATTTTACAAAATATTTTAGATAAAATTTAAATTAGATTTTAAGTTAGTTGAGTTAATTGAGTTCGATTATTTTAGTTTTAGATAATTTTGAGTTCATGTAACTTGAATTTTTCGAGTTATTTTAGGTTTAGACTATTTTAGGTTTTAATTAAGATTTATTTTAGGTAACTAACTTGAGTTTCTTGAGTTATTTTAGGTTTACACTATTTTAGGTTTTAATTAAGATTTATTTTAGGTAACTTGTTAAGTTTGAATTAAATTGATTTTGAATTCGGATCAATTTGATTTTAAATTAAATAAGTTTAGATTATCGAATTGAGTTCAAACTTCATCGAGTCAGTTTGAGACACAATTGACACATATAGACCTATCAATTAAGGCCGAATCAATTAGGTGAACGCAATTTGTCAAGTTCTGAACCATTTTCGAGTTTAGATAGAAAATGAAAAATCCAAACTCATTTTCAGTCCGCAAGACTGACGCTAGAGCATCAGGTTCAAATAAAAGAAAACAGTTTCCAATCCGATCGGCCCAATTTAAATTGAAGTAAACGAGCAACTTTTCATTAAGAGAGCACCGCTATGTACAGTGATAAAACACATTACAATATAAGGAGAAAACACAAATTCAAATTTTGAAGATGATATTGCTAAAAAAAACAGCTACGAACTCTGAACATGAACCCTGAACACGATCTGAAAGATACCAAAAGATATAAATAATAATAATAGAGCAACAATCAATTAAAAGAAAACTAGAAGAAACTTGCCATATACCAATCATAGCTTGTATCATTCTTTCCTCCCTATTCAAAATTTAATATACAGGTGAGATAATGGAAAAATAAAAGGAAAAATTGGTGAAATCTCACCTAATCTAAGTATCTCTATCCATCTCTTCAAATTCCTCCTATTCAGCATCTTATGTGAATAAAAGTTCCAAAAGAAACAACATTAAGAGACATGGTGGGAAAAAATATGGCAAAGGGATATTTCCCCACCATACATAAACCCTAATATATTTACATACCCAGAAAAGAAAGAACAGTTTAGAGTTTCACCCATTACTGAGAGTTCCTCCATGTGTTTCTACGTTGGGTCGTTGTTGTTGTAAGATTTTAATGGTTCAGTAATTAGTGTTCCAGTTTAATTGTGCAAGTTGAGGCTGCTGATAAGCACCGGATGCAGGAATTGCAGTTTCCGTGGCTTGAGACTGTTGAAGGAGGTTATTGGTGTTGGAAGGAGGAGCTATTGTTTGTGATGGCTGATAGAGTCCAGCAATGGCACCGTGAGTGGCCTGTGCAGGAGAGAAAGGAAGCTGGGGGCCGTGAAGGGGGTACAATGGATTATACAGCAAGCTGGATAAATCTTGCGCTGGTGAAGCAGTCATCCAGATAGCGGAACCTTCATTCTGCAAAAAACAGATATACCAAAGCATTGTGTTAAATTCTTGTAAAAGCTAATAAAGAACACTACGAAAATATAATGTATCAAAATATAATTCGACTCTCCTAATTGACGGGTCTATATAGAAGGAAAGGGAAAGCAAAACGAACCAATGGTCCAGTTGTGTATATATGGTTTTCCTTCAATTGCGAAGCTGCAAGATCCTCCTTGCTGCTAGAACTTCCAGAGGTCACTGATGGAACAGATAAATTGAAACCAACAGGTGGAGGGGTCAATGGACCATAACCAGAAGGAATTGCAAAGTGAGCTGGGTTTCCAGCATTAGTTCCAGGTTTGAACTGTGGAACAGGGAACTTGACCCCAGGTGCAGCTGCTCCAGGAGGCATGTACAGATTGCCAGTTGATGGTTGCTGGGGGAGACCGGCAAGGGTTAAATATTGATGCATTGCGTGCATATAAAAAGGGGGAAGATAGTGGGGATAAGGGAAGTAATTAGGCGGAAATGGCTGTCGGAAGAGGTGAACTGCTGGCGGGGCTGCACCAACGGAGCTCTGAAGAGGTGGTGTTGAAGTATCAGATGGAACTGGAGTATTCCCACCCTAAAAGTTTGACAAATCGACAGTAAAAAGCATGAACAATAGTATAAGCAATAGACTAACATTTAATTGCACTGTTAAAAGGGAAACTAACAGTACAAGTTAGGTCTATGAAATCCACGGTTGTGTGATAACTTTTCTTGTCGTATTCCATACACTGAAGAAAAAAGAAAGGATGCAAATACCAAGTACCAAAACATTTTTTAAAGCACACTATAACCCTATGATATTCGGACTCAAGTGTGAGTGTCCATATGGTTTCCTAAGTCTTTACATATATTTGGAGGATCCTTAGAGGTCGTATCCCCATATCCATGTGTCAGACACAAGTATTTCGAGAAGAATGAGGAGTTCAAGTAACATAGTTCTAAGCCAACTAAGTAGATGCTTGGAACCAAATTTTAGTAATTTATACTGTGAAATCAGAAAATAAGACAGTAGATAGGAAGAAGTGCTTACAGCAAAGTTTGCAACGCGAGAAACATCATGCACCCAAGCCTCAGGTCCATCAAACTGTGATAAGTGGCCTGCAGATGCTGGCGTTAAACCGAACCCATAGCTGGGGGCATTTGGAATGACAGGCGGATTACCTTCAGGGTGCAAATGCACTTCTTGAGTTGACTGATCATTCAACTCAGCATCAGAGGGAACGTTGCCTTCTGGTTTGGACACTTCCTCTAACTCAGGAGGAGATTGCGGTTGATCAGCATTGTCCCCTTCTGCAGCTGATAATATACCTTGGCTTCTGAGGTAATCATAAAAGGCTCAATAAGATCTAAAATATTAAAAAACAAAAAAGTATACCTAGGAATACTGTTTAGAGGGTCCAAACCTCTAGCTTTATATACCATTGGCAAATTAGGCACATTTATAAACTACAGTATTTATTCATCCAACATGTTTAAGCCTACCTAAGAGTGTAATTGAGCTGAGCCGAGCCAAGCCCAAATACTGCCAAGCTTGAGCTATAGCTCAACCGAACATCTATTTTTAAGCTCGATCTCGGCTCGATATATAATCGAGCTACTGAAGCTCGATTAAGCTCGTTTACCAATTTTTGTACTCAAGCTCGAATTTGAGCTCGACTCAATAATTAAGCTTAGGGTAAATAACATATATTAAGGAAAATAACGTAATTTAAGCTCGATCAGGCTCGTGAACCATTCGAGTCAAGTATTACTAAACTTGAATTTGGCTCGATTGATAGCTTGAGCTCGGCTCAAAATTTACCAGATCAAGATCAAATTTATTTTTAGTTGAACTTGAGTAACTTGTGAGCACAAATGTCTCATTTACACCCCTAAGCCCACCAGAAGATACGACAGAAAACTATTCTTACAACTCTTTTAAACAGTTAAAGAGCAAAACATCAGGGCTCCATATCAACCAGAGATGAAACTAGAACTAACATACCACCGACACCTAAAAAACTAATTGCTGAGATGAATGAAACGTGTTTGAACATTGGATGCTTTCTAGCAGAAGGAAAACATTAATCAAACAAAATATAGATTCAAATAAGTTCAGAAACTAATATCCACAAACCTAGAAGATGGCTCTCCAGCAAGTTCATCATTACTTGGAGAAGTTTCAACAGGGCATGCAGAGTTAATCTCCACAGTACTGATATTATTTTCTGTTCCCAGTCCAAAACTAGTATCAAAGCTTCCAAAAGTTAAGCCATTTTCAGAGACTTGGAAGTGGGTGGGAAAAGTAACATGTTGACCATCTGGAACCTTTGAATCGGCAATATATTGAGAAATGTCTTTAACAGTGAGAGATGCAACCTCAGATGTGACCACTGTTTCACAAGCAAGAACCAAGTGAAATCTCCAATCAAAAATAAATAAATAAATAATAAATAAGCAAACAAAAGATGTAATACCTTGGAGTGAGGTGGACTCCATAGGATTGGATTCCTTAACCTGTTCAGCAGCTTTCGATTTACTGGGGGACTTATTTCCATGTATTGAGACTGGAACCTCAAATGCTGTTTTCTCAGTCTTAGATACATCAATATCATCAGGAACATGTTTGTTTCCTTGAATATTGTTTATTTCAGTAGCTTCATGTTGGCATCCAATTTCACATTTTATTGTACCCGCCGCACCAGCATGCTGCGACACAGTTGGCACAAACACAGGATCAGAAGCAGATGGATAGACACCAGAGACGGTTCCAGAACTGGAAGAAGATGATGAGCCATTAGAATTTGACGCAGACTTCTCTTGACCTCGGATCAAAGAGACAAATGATGGAGCAGGAATGGAGGCAGGAGGTTCAGCAACATCTGGTTGCACTGAAATAGTTGTTGGCTTGTTCGCAGGTAAGCCATCTTTAGCTTCACCATTAACGTCATTGCCAGACAATTGGGATCCATAACTGGAGCTCCCATTTGGTAAAGTTGTAGTGCCATTTGGTAAAGAGGTGGTTGTTCTGTTAAAGAATAGAACAAAATATTTAGGTAATTCATAACATAATTCTCTAGAATAGAGCCGATTAATAAGTGTATAAAAGTCATTTAAATACACTAATAATATCATCATGCATATTTACTTTTTTGTGCGAGAAGCTGCATTATTTTCCACTTTCTGATATACTGGCAAAGGCGCAGAACCTCTATCTGAGGTATGATTAACCCAGTTATCCCTTCGAGCAGATGTATTCCTTGCAACTCCAGCATCTTAAAAGAACAAAACCCATTACATTAGCAACTTACACATAAGAAAACAAGTAAAGTTCATATATCGATGCATAAGTAGGAGATGAAAAGAAAAACTAATACCTTTACTAGATGATGTGTAATAGTTCGCTCGACTGCCTCGACCTCCTCGTCCGTGTACCCCAGCTGTCTGTGTAAAACAAGAAGCGAGTAGTGATTAAATTTAACTGAGCAAACCAAAGCAAAATCCCTACTAAGCCAAATTTTATTAAGTAAGACAATCGCATTACAGCAATTTTGCCATCATTGTTACCAAGCAAGCATGTAATAAAGCACAGTCCTATATAACCTATAGATTCAATGATAATTGAAATATGTTAGAAGGAAAAAGACCACTTGCCTCCTTTTTCTTGTCGCGTTTTCGTTTCACCTCATGAAATGTATCTGCCAATCAAACAATGCAATCTTCATACATTCTTTCATAAAAAATAAAAAAAAGGTAAACCATAAGATACATTAAGCACAGACAAAGTAAGCACTTAATGCCATTCGAAAATCCCCCATGAAAAAGCCATTCTTCTAGGACCAAAAAGAAAAGCTACTGACCAGCAATGGCCTTTACACATTTGCATGCAAATCATCAGCAGTCATAAAAATGCAGCAGTTTTTGACAATATCTAAAACAAATCAGCAAAGCAAGGATGAAAAGAATAGAATTTCAACTTATGGTATACTGATATCAAATTATGATGGTAAAAGTTAATTATTTAAGACCTACAATCAATCAGATAAAGATTGAAAATGAAAACAAGGAAATTGACAGACAACTATAGCTGATAAATCATCAAAACAAAGCATACATGTTATTAACCATATTAAATTTCTTTAATCTACTACCATTTTTCCCATCAACCAAACAACATTTACCCTAAGAAAAACAAAACCAATAAATCAAACAGTCCACACTTACTTTTCCATAAAAACACACAAATAAAAAATCCACTTTCCATTAGCAAAAGCATAAGAAGGCACAAAAATCCCAACTTTCTTCACTTTCTCAACAACAAAAAAAAAATACAGATAAAAACCTCACAAAAAACAGTCCAATAAGAAAATTTCAAATATTCATTTCTTTTACCCAGATAAAGAAGCTTTTGGGCAGTTTCATTAGGATCCATAAAGCACTCCTGGAGGACTGCAAAGATTTCTTCATCGCTGTGTTGCTTCCCTGTGATCTCCCTTATGCTTTGGATCATTCTCTTTGCATTTTCTGGGATCGAAACTCTAGACCCACCGCCGCCACCGCCGCCGAGGCCACCTTGGCTGCTCATGGTAGCAAAGAAAAACAACAAAAAAAAAAGAGAAGAAAGAAGGACAAAAAAGGGAAGAACGAAGCAAAACGAAAACAACCCAAAAAGCAAAAAAGGATTGAATGTCTTAATGTATTTATATTTTATAACTATAACTAGACTAGGGCATAAATCATAGTAGAGATGAAGAACAATAATAGTAAAATAATAATACTGATATTTTATTTGTTTATTAATGTCAAAAGAGAGAATGGTTTATATATATAGGAACTCAAAAAAAGGTAGTAGGCAATTAATTCACACCCATTTAGCCAACAATTTGTGATTAAGCTTCCATTTATTTTGACATAATATCTAGAATTGTTTTAATTTTTAAACTCAAATTTTTTATATTGATAATAATATTAATATCGATTAAATTAAAATTTAATCAATTAAAATAAATAATTGTATAAACAATTCCTTTATATTTTATTGATATTATAAAAAAGTAATTTTATTTTTTAAAATCATATTGTACTTAATTTATAATGTGGTTTTAAGTAATTTTTTCATCTTTATTTTATTTATTATAAAAATTTAATTGAGTTAATATTACGAGTGATATCAATTATGAACTTAATTGGAAAAAATTATTTTTATTTTAAATAATAAATAATATTAGTATATACTTGTGCTTTTGTATTTTATATATCTATATAATTTATAAATAAAATTATTTACTGTACCAAATACTCACTTAATCTTTAATTAAAAAAAGTAAATTTAATATATCTAAGGATTGAACTAGACCTAATCATGAGAAAAATGAGTTTGGACAAAAAAATAAGACCGTTTTTTAAATAGGTTAGGCACCGTGGCCCGGGCTAGGCACAACTTGAATCAGCTTAAACTTTTTTTTATTGTTGCTTGTTGTTATTTTACTGTTATTTTGTTATTATATTACTACTATTTTGTTATTATTGTTTAGATATTGTATAACTCTTGATTTATTGTTAATTTTGTTACTATTCTAGAGACGTTTGCTTGTTAAGTTGTAATTATCTTGATGTATTTGTAATTTTTTGGGAAATATTTATTTTAATGTTTTTAGTGCATTTAATGTATTATATTTTTAAAATTTATTTTATATAAAAATTTTAATTTGAGTAAACCAAGTCAAAGTCGAGTTTAGCATTTTTATTTGAATTAAATTTGAACAAAATTTTAACCTCATTTGAGTTAGATTGTTTATAATTTAATTATTTGTAATTTTGCTTAAAGCAGTACTTAGAATCAACAGTTTTTTTATATTTATACGAGTTAGCCTTTAATTAAAACAAAACATAATTTCAAATATATATTTTTAAATTTATTCTAAAATAAATTTAAGAAAATTTAAAACAATTTTTATATTAAATTTTTAAAAAAAAATCAAATAAAGCGTAAAGATAAACTGTAAATACGACGCCGTATGGTTAATCCTTTCAGCTCCATGGGATCTTTAAAACATCGACTCTAAAAGGATTTAAAGAAAGTTAAACCACTGAGTTTAGCTGTTGCCTTCAAGCTCCTTACCGTCCCATCTTATTCTTCAATTGCCGGCTGTCCATTTAGCTCAGAGACTCAGTGAGTCTAAGCAATCATAAAAAAACCAAAAATGGTGGCCGAGTTGAAGTACGAGATCTCACAGAACGCTTACATAAAATTGGTTCTACATGCTCTGAAGCACAAGACCACGGCGGTCAACGGCATCTTACTCGGCCGAGTCAACCCACAAAATGATAGCGTTGTTGAGATCGCTGACTCAGTCCCTCTATTTCACTCTAATCTTGCCTTGTTGCCTTCCCTTGAGATCGCTCTCATCATGGTACCAATGTTCTCTTCTTAGGGTTAATTATATTTATGTATTTATCTTATTCTTTTAACAAATTCTCCCTTGGAACACTTAGTTTTGAATACTCATAGGTTTATGGACGCTTAATACTTGAGTTCTGATCTAAGATTCAATTGGGTTGTTAAAAACTGTTAAATATTTTGGTAAAGATTCAGTTGGGTTTTGATCAAAGACCCTTTGAATTGGCTTTGAAATATGAAATTGATATATATATATATATTATATATATATAATATATATATTATATATATGTAAGTTTTCTAATGGGTTGGTTTTGATCAGATAGAGGAGCATTATGGATCTAAGGGCTTGGGAATTGTGGGTTATTTCCATGCAAATGAGAGATTTGATGATGCAGAGCTGGGCATTGTTGCAAAGAATATAGGTGACCATATTTGCCGGTACTTCCCTCAAGCTGCCATTTTCTTGGTATGTATTTTGATTGTTCTGGTAATACCTTCTCTAATATATGTATATACATGGTTTTTCCTATTGGTTACGTCTCAAGTCTGTGATTTGTTTGTGATTTTTCTCATTTGTAGTTGGATAACAAAAAGCTTGAAGCTTTGCCCATGGGGAAAGACCAAAGCCCTGTGATGCAGGTGTGTGTTTACTTGTGATCTTTAAAGTTTTAATTTTATCTTGCTTTCTTGGTTTTGATTGATTTCGGTGGAAGTGATGGGGGTAAATTCCACCTATGTTACTCGCTGTATGGTTAGCCTCATTTAAGTTTTTCTGTGTATTTGAAGGGTCCTTGGAGGGTTATGACCTGTGTCTTCGTGTCCATGTTTGAATAAGAGTCACACAGGTATTTTAAGAAAAATTAGAAGTTGAAGCAACAAAGGGTTTCACTCCCCGAGTGAATAGTAGGGAGAGACATTTAGGAGTTAAAATGCTATATCTGGGTGCCATTAGTTCTATCTTAGAACTTACTGTTTTAGGAGTTAAAATCAGTGGCTTGAGTATGGATAAAGTTTTTTTGCTTCGTATATGCATATAGAGTTTTTTTTCAGCTTGCTTTCCAATGCTTTGAGTGGTCTAAATCTTACTCAAAGTGCATCGATAATCTTGTGGTTTTGTATATTTGGTTTCTGTGCATCAGTGATCGTTTCTGTCTCATAGACATGTAGTTATATCGACTGTATAGGCTACGAACCCTGTTGCTATTCCAAATTCCTAGGTATGGAAGTTTCACACCTCTCTGAATTAGAATCAGGGAATCTGATTTATTTGTTTCATATGTGATCCCCCTCCTCCGTTCCTCAGTTTCTTGCTTTTGATGCTTTGAACTTCATTTAGCCCCTAAGATGCTTTGTACGTAAACGGTATTCATGAAGTATTCCCATTGCTTATCAATGAAACTGTTTTATTTTGCATTGAATATTTGTAGCGACTGTCAGATTTTGTGCATTAGTTACAGGTAAAAGTATCATAGGGGCTCTTGTATCAAGAGTCAGATTGCATTTTACCCCCTCTATTGCAAAATAGTCCCTGTACATTAGATCAAAGATCAAATTGGCCCTTCTGTTAAAAATTTCATCCATTTCTATTGTTAAAAATTAGTCCTTGTACATCAGCATGAGGTACACATGGCATCCTACATGTCACTGTCTTGTTATTCTGTTATCCACGCCAGTTTTTAACGGTACAGAAATGTCCATTTGCTCTTTGATATAATGTACAATGATTAATTTTTCCATTTTTTAAGTGGAGGGGCAAAATGCAATCCAACTCCTAATACAGGGCCTTCATGGTACTTTTACCGTTAGTTATAGCATATGGCTTCCAATAGCTACCTTTTTAGTCTGGTTATATCTTTAGAAATTTACTTCCGATGCAACTCTCTGGGCATTTTGAGGTGTTTTTCTTCGGATCGCTGATGTATTCATGGGCCGATAACTTTTACTAATGAGAATATTTGTCTTGTCGTACATTAGCTTTACATAAGGGATGCATCCAAGAATTGGAAACTGGCTGGACCGGATGGAGGCAGCCGATTGGTAATTAAGGAGCCAGCGGCTAATGCTGTTTTATCGGATTACATTTCATCCGAGAAATGGCAGGATGTTGTAGATTTCGATGACCACCTTGACGACATTAAGAAGTAATTTCTATGGTCTTCTCCTCTTACCTTATAATAGAGCTCGATTTTACATTTCATCTTTCTGATTGCAGGGACTGGCTTAACCCGGAACTCTTCAAATAAGATCCTTTGATTGGTAGCTTGAAGCAGACAATGAATTCGACAAACCATTGGAGATTTTGTTGTGATTATCGGTTATAAAGCTCGAGAAGATGCCGTCGATGTTTCTTAAGCAGAACACGAGCATTTTAAGACAATTGTTTTAGAACTTGTTAGTGGAATGCAAAGCCATTCCATGTTTTTAATTTACTGCAAGTCCTTTTGAATCTAGCGATTGAGGATATTAATGTATGATGAAATCATTGACCCTTTCATTTTAGGAAGGCTTAAAATGTCAATTTCAAGCAGCCATTGATGAGCCTTTTCATGGCAACCAAACAAGGGTTTTTTTTATAGGGTGAGCATTCGATTGAGTCGAATCGAGTAAAAAAATTTCAAATTAGTTGAGTTGATGAATTCTATTTTAGTAATTGAACTCAATTTGAATTTTTTTCGAATCGAATAGAGTCGAAAAATTTTGAGTCAAGTTGAGTCGAGTTAACGAATATTATTATTTGTGTTCAATGTTGTGTTTACATGGATTGATTATTTAATTAGTAGACAAGTACAAGATTATTTAACTATATAAATAATATAATGATTTTGTCTTTTTAACTTTAAATATTTATCAAAATAATGTAATTTTGTCTTTTTAACTTAATGGTTTTGATTTTTAATTTTAGAAAAAGTAAATATTTATTTCAGGAGCATTCAAGGAGTAAAGCTCTCTCAACTAGCACATTTTCGAGGATTTGAATGTGTTTTCGAGCTTATGGGTGAGGTTGCTTAGTGGTGTAAGTGAGATATTTGTGTTTGCAAATTATTCGAATTCGATTTCAAAAACATTTGAACTTGATTCGGCAATTATCAAGTTGAGTTCGAATAGCTCGAGTTATCGATTGAGTCGAATTTGAACATTGTAGTGTTTGATTCGATTGACTTCCAAGTATAATCTAAATTTTCATTTGTATATATGTTTATATTATGAATGAGTTTGAATTTGTATACAAATGAGTTTAATTGAGCTTGAGTATGAAAATTGATAATGAATTTAATCAAGCTTGATTATGCCTTGAGTCGAGTTTGAGTCTTAAAATTGACATTCGATTGAGTTTGAGTTGAGAATCGAGCCTTAAATTAGTCGTCAGTGTTACGTCATCATATTTTAACGATGTGCTAGGCACTCAGTATATATAAGTTGCCAAGTTTATGTATATCTATATAGATTAACACAATACTAATAATAGAGTATCAAGTTAAATTAAAGTGGAGAATTTAAATTTTTATCATAGTAGAAGGACTAAAATCAAAATTAGACCAAAGAAATCCATGTTAAGCCATTGTTAATCTCCATTCTTTTATTTTGACAAGGCCATCTATTTTTTTGGATTAAAGGAAGCTAAAATTTTAACCAATCGTTCTAAAACAACGAATTTGAGTGGCTAAATCTAATCAAATCGATGGCTTCAACCCAACTGAAGTGAAACCAGAGAGAATGCAAGTAACCATGTCTTCTTCACTTCACTCACTTCCTTGGCCAGCACAACCCCTTGTCTCCAACTTCAATTCTCCATTAGAGCTGAAACAAGCTCATGCCCATCTCATCAAAACCAACACTCCACTCTCTCTCATCCCTCCCTCTCGAATCGCTTCCGTTTGTGCTTTGTCTCACCTCGATTTCTCTTACGCCCACCGACTTCTCGCCCATTTCCATCAACCCCAAATCGTCGTATGGAACTCTTGCTTGAAAACTTTAGCTGAAAGTGACTCCCCTTTTGATGCCATCCTTTTGTTTCGTCGTCTACGTGAATTCGATGTTGTTCCCGATAGTTTCACCTGTGCTTTCGTTCTCAAAGCTTGCACCGCTTTGTTGGATGATAAAAATGGTAAGATTATTCATGCGGTTGTTGAGAAATTTGGGTTTCAGTGGAACATGGTTTTGCAGAATATGATTTTGAATTTTTATGGATTGTGTGGAGAAATGAGTACGGCTCGGTTGATATTCGATAAAATGCCCCAACGAGATGTTGTCAGTTGGAACGTTATGATTACCCATTTGGTGAAAAGTGGAGATTTCGAGGGTGCTTATGGGTTCTTTTCGCGTATGCCTGAGAGAAATGTGAGGTCGTGGACTATGATGATTTCTGCGTGTGTTCACTGCGGGAAGCCCAAGGAAGGGGTTGAATTGTTTATGGAGATGGAGAAGATTGGGGTGCAGGTTAATGAAGTCACTGTAGTGGCTGTTCTTTCAGCTTGTGCTGATTTGGGTGCACTTGAGTTGGGGATGAGAATCCATGAATACTCCAAAAGAAGTGGATTTGGAGGGAATGTAAGAGTTTTGAATACTTTGATTGATATGTATGTGAAATGTGGTTGCTTGGAGGAAGCTAGGAGGGTTTTCGAGGAGATGGAGGAACGAACGATCGTGTCATGGTCAGCTATGATACAAGGGCTTGCAATCCATGGACATGCTCAGGAAGCTTTAAGGGTTTTCTCAATGATGATTGAGGTGGGGGTGATGCCTAATGGGGTAACCTTTATTGGACTCTTGCATGCGTGTAGTCACATGGGGTTGGTTGACGAAGGTCGTCGGTTCTTTTCCTGCATGACAAGAGACTACGAAATTATTCCTGAGATTGAGCATTATGGTTGCATGGTTGATCTTTATAGCCGAGCAGGGCTCCTTCAAGAAGCCCGTGAGTTCATAATGAACATGCCTATAAAACCAAATGGAGTTGTATGGGGAGCTCTTCTTGGTGGATGCAAGGTTCATAAAAACATTGAACTAGCTGAGGAAGCTACTAGACATCTTGCTCAACTCGATCCTCTTAACGATGGATACTACATTGTTTTATCTAATATCTATGCTGAAGCCGAAAGATGGGAGGATGCATCAAGAGTAAGGAAGCTAATGAAAAACCGAGGTGTGAAGAAGAAACCAGGGTGTAGTTCTATCATGGTCGATGGGGTCATTCATGAATTTGTTGCTGGGGATGATTCGCATTCTCAAGCTAATGAAATATCTGATATGTGGGAAAAACTTCTGGATTACATGAAGTTAAGAGGATATAGACCGGACACATCGGTTGTCCTATTAGACGTAGAAGAGAAAGAGAAGGAGAAGTTTCTATATGGCCATAGTGAGAAATTAGCACTCTGTTTTGGACTAATAAACACGCCTCCTGGCTCGGTGGTTAGGATAATGAAGAACCTCCGTGTTTGTGAAGACTGCCATGCAGCTTTCAAATTGATATCAGCAATTGTTAATAGGGAAATTGTTGTTCGTGACCGGAACCGGTTCCATTGTTTCAAAGATGGTGCTTGCTCTTGCCAGGATTACTGGTAAGCTGTTGAAATTTATGTACCATGTAGCCATGCAAAATCTGTTTTTCTCACACATATATATATATATAATATGATTATTTGGATAGAAGGATATCGAGTAACAATCTGATTTTTAGATTTCGGTCAGGTTTATTGCTGTTTTATATATATAGTCTAAGTCTTAGCATACCTTAAATATATAAATACGAAATATTTATTCGAAAAATATATATTTTAAATAATTGATTGTGTTGAATAACATGATTGAATGATTATATTTTATTTTAAATATAATTATAAAAGAGTAAAATTGATTTAAAGTGTCAGAAATTAGTGGCCACTTATATGTGCCAGTATAAGTCAAAATAGATCCAAACAAAACATAGATTATTGATTCATGAATTTTGTCATTGATGCAAAGATATATTCAATATTATTCTTTAATAAATTAGTTAATGATGAAGCTCTTTGATTGTCGAAATTATTTCCTTTATTAACAAATAACCCTAAAAGAAGTGCATTTCAATTATAATCAACAAATATACGTAAGTGGGTTTAGTTAGACAATATTACATACTTACAAAACATGAATTGCATGCATAATTTATATTCATTTATGCTATTCGTCACAAGTATTAGAAAAAGATAAATGATTATAAATTTAAAATTTTAATTGATATTTTAAAAATTTTAAGTTATCAAATATGACATCTATAATCAACAAACCTACATATTAATACATCCACGAAGTCCCAAAAGTCTTTAAGGTGATTCGTAGTTGTTTCAAACTTTAAAAAACTCGTTTTTGACTAGAGAGACTCTAAATAAATTTCAATGATTTGAGCTACAAGGGTGTTTTAAGCCTAAAATAAGAAGAAAAAAAGAGAATTAAAATCAATAATCGAAGCAAAGAAAAGGCTAAGAAAAGTGAACAAAAAGAAAGAATAGAATCTATTTTGAGGCATGAAGAATGATGGAATGATTAAAGCCTTCAAGGAACGAAACCAACTTTCGAAAATGCTCAAGAACACGAAAATAACAAATATAATGATTAAAATGAAACTAAATAGCAAGATAAATAAAGAAAATGAAAGTAAAGGTAGAAGATGGAATAGCTAAACCGATAGAGATGAGTAAAATGATAAGTGTCCGATTGAATCAGCTGAAAAAAATTTTCTAACAATGTAACACCTCAAAATATAAAGGGGTAGAAGTAATAATTAATTAAGAAATAACTTGGTCTTGATAGTTAAGTGCTAAAGATACTCTTTAGCTTTTCACCATGCATAAACTGAACCAACAATTAGGATAAGCACGAAAATGAAAGCTTCTATGAATACGGGTACCCTCAATACATCGAAACTCATTGCCCATGGATAAAGAAAAACTGCTTC
Organism: Gossypium herbaceum; assembly: GCA_025502765.1. Lineage (NCBI taxonomy): Eukaryota > Viridiplantae > Streptophyta > Magnoliopsida > Malvales > Malvaceae > Gossypium > Gossypium herbaceum. Next base: position 616,755 of record CP106692.1, on the reverse strand, counting down.
AACATCAAAAACAACAAAACTAGAGCAAACATATAATAACGGATTCGAAATTGTAACCAAGCATCGCCCATTGGTTCTATACCTGATTCATAACTAGAAAGTTTTTCTGGACCCTTTCTAATCGGGCCTAAAACTCCAGAAATTAGAAATGCCAAAATAGGAATAGCACTTGATATTATTAGAAATGCCCAGAAAATCCTAAGTTCAAATCACATTATCTCTTTTTTTTTCAACAACCTATGATCAAAACTAAACCAAGATATACATTAAATAGTGTAAAAACATACTAAGAGTCGCCAGTTCCTTGCTTCCAAAGGTTTAAGTCATGCTAAACACATCCCTCATTTCCAATTTTTCTTTTTTAATTTTTCGGCAAAAAGGGTATTTTATCATTCAGCTCCCTCAAATTTCTGAACCCTAGGTATTTAATATCTCTTCCTAATTTCACATGGATTTTTATTTCCTCTTCAATCCAAAATAAAAAATTTCCTCTCTTCTCTTTAAAACTCGTTTTCTTTACCCATTTCTTTCCATAGCAATTTTACATTTGTGAATGATGCTATGAATTACAGAAGTTGTACACCCAATCCATTAGCTTTCAGTTCCTTATCTATTTGAACACATATTTTACTTACACCAAAGTATACGAGTCACACATACATAGTCTGTCATCCAATCAGGATTTAGGTATGCCATACTATGAACGTCACAAGTGAATAAATCCATAAACGGATTCAGGATCTATTCTGCTTGTACCCAGTCCTATGTACTGTCATTCCAATCAGTCACATCTATGACTTTATCTTCTGGGAGACATCCGCTTCGGTGCCCAAGAAAAGGCATATCCCCAATTGGACTTGATAGACGACATATTCGTCTTTCAATCGGTTTGCTCATTTTTTATTAGACTAATGACATGTTTAGGTTCATTTGCTAATACAAGCTGTCATTCCGTATTACGATCCAACCACGTAATACCGCTTAGTATTAATTTAAACATTAAACAACCAATGAGAAACATTTGCTTCCATTTTGCTTTGGATGTAAAAACCATGTGAGGACAATATACAAAGTATTAATGTAATTCATGAGTAATTTTATTAACCAATCTATTCAAAAAAATTACAAGTGTACTTAGACGAAAATACAACACTTAGGGCACCGGATCCAACATCTTCTCCCTTCTCTTTTATTTTTATGTTCTATTGAATATTGGGTATTTGGATAGGAGAGATTGCATCTAGAATGTTCAAAAACTAAAACCCTGGGAAGGTTGACAAGCGGAAGTGAGAATGATTGACTTCGGTTTGGGTTTCACATCTAGTTAGTTGGAATAAGTTTAGTGAAATAAACCATAGAATTGACGACTCTAGGAAGTAACTTAAGTAGATGAAGCCGTAAGGATAATCTTCTTAGCACCAATTTAATCCGAAAGGATAATCTTCTTAGCACCAATTTAATCTAACCCGGTTTAATTTATCAAGTTGAAAGATAAGCAAATTAAGTTGATCAATTAATCTAGTTATAAGCCGAAAGGTATTAGTTAGGTTAATTGTTACCTAATTAGTAAAAACCCTAAATCTAAAGTTAATCATGAACACGAATACGAGTTACCCCTATGTCTGCTTTTATTGATTAATAATTTGGTATTTAGAATTAGATTTAGATTTTATTTTATTTTGCAAATTATCACTTTATTTGTTTTGTCGTAATATGGTTAGTAGGTGAGTAACTAGATAGACCAAAGTAGTGTGTAAACTGGAAATTTGGTTTAAATAAGCCTCTCTTGGGTACAATCCTCAGAATACTTCCTAGTGTTTTGTTGTACACTTTATCATATCAAAATTTAACTTGTACACTTGCAGATACCACATTTAATTCATATATTTAATTTGCATATTTCTAAGACCCGACGCATGCACGCCAAAGTGCGATCAATAATCCTTAACCTTAAAACCCAAAACCAACTATATGAACATATCCAAACATAATTTCTAAACATTTGCGTAAGATTAGGTCATTTACAACTTAACCATTTAAAACATTTAACTAAAAGGCCCTAGGTACATGCCATAAGACCAAAATGAAATGAACTACACAAACTTTATTTAGTCGAAGGTAAGATCTGGATGCTAATTTCACTTCTCGAGGCTTCGAGAAATACCTGCACCTGCGCACAGAATAAACAACCATACGCTGAGCAATAAAGCTCAGTGGTACTTTCGTAGTTCAAGATAATATAGAATAAAGTAACATTTATAACGTGGTCTGATACTTATAATCTCAATGCCTACTAAGTCATATTATATATTGTAACATAAGTATATAATCAATTATATATGAAGGTATACAATCATTAAGGCAAACTAATTCAACTATCTTGGCAAAAGAATGATCAAATCCAATTATATATACTAAAACCTATCTTAAACCCTTTAGCTATCAATACCAACTCACAATTTAAAACCTTCATAGTCCATGCTTAGAGTTAGGGTTCATAACCCAATTAATTGGATTAGGTTGAATATGCTTAAACCATAGAATAGACAACTCTAATAAGTAATTTAGGTAGAGGAGACCGAAAGAGTATTCTACTTAGAACCAGTTTAGCTTAGCCCAATTTAGTTCCATCGGGTCAAAAGATAATTGGACTAAGTCAATTAATTAATTTTGTTATGGGCCGAAAGGTTTAACTAGGTTAGTTCTTAATTAATCGGTAAAATTCCCGACTTTAGGTTAATTACAACCATGGGCGTTAATCATCCTTCTGCTTGTTAAATTTGATTATTAATTTGGAATTTCTGTTATTTATGCAATTTAGTTTTTATTCCTTCAAACTCTTAATTTTAGTGTTAGTCGTAATATGACAAATTGATTAGTAGCTATTTAGAGCTAGTTTAGCATGTTAGGATTTATTATTAATTTAGTTTAAATAGACCTCCCTTGGGTACGTTCCTCAGGATACTTCCAAAGTGGTTCGTTGTAAAATTAACTATAATTTGACCTGTACACTTATAGGCACCACACATAATTCCATATTCTATGGGTTGGTTTGATTCACTCGAATCCAATCCAATCTTCAAATTCTAAGGATTGGTTTCATAGTGAGTCATAGTATCTTCAGAATAACAACACATAAATAATTCTAAAGATTTTTTACATTAAATTGTCAATATAAAGAAGACAAATAATTAAACTACCTCAATGGTAGTTTGCAGTTAGCACTACCGAGTGCCACTCAGCCTCAATCTTCACATCATACCTTAACAAAACTAACTCTCAACTTCCCTTTCGCATACACAATAGCAAAACTACAATAACTATTCAAATTCTAACTTGATCTTTTTTTAAAGGGAAAGCCCAACAGAAAACTAGCATAAATTTTACATGGAAAATTACGTCTAATAAAAAATTAATGGGCAAACAAACAAAACAAAATAATGCCTAAAATACAATGACAACTTGAAATCGACATGTTACGATTTTTAAGTGTTAGCTATTAAAACAATATATTCAGTTTAGAAAAAATAAACATTATATATAAGGTAGCTCGTTCCATTACTTTTTAAGCATCAGAAAGTAAAGAATTCAATAAACATTCGTTACCCTTATTTCTTTGATATAAGATTTCAAATGGAATTTCATGGAGTAATCTTTATTAGTCTTTTTTCTCTTGTACTTGTAGTTGAATCTAATGAGTTTCCAATGAATGATTTGATAAACAAATTGCCAGGACAACCAGATGCTAATTTCAGGCAATTTGCTGGATATATTGATGTGGATGAAAATATTAATGGTCGAAGTCTTTTTTACTATTTTGTTGAAGCTGAAAAAGATCCCATGACTCAACCCCTCACTGTTTGGTTAACTGGAGGTTAACTTCTTTGTTGTTATTATTATTATTATTATAGTTTCTTATGTTATTTGGGTTTTTTGGTAGATGTCCAATACAAATAAGGTCAATAAAATTTACTAAAAGCAAGCTAAAGCCAAAGGAAGCTAGGGCTTTGCCCTATTCATTAAATAGTACAATTGCATTTTTAATCCCTCTCAAAAAAATATAATTGAATTTAATCCCATTTAGCCCTTTTATTAAATGGAAACATTTTTATTTTCCCCTCTTAAAAAGTAATAATACAATTCAATCTTTATTTCTTAAGCCTAGCCCACAAGTCTATTTGACTATTAATGTATAATAAAATCTTTTGTGTTATTCAGGGCCAGGGTGCTCTTCAGTTGGAGATGGCTTTTCAAGTGTTGGTCCTTTCGTTGTTACGAAAGATGCTCATGGCCTCCAGAAAAATTTATTTTCTTGGAACAAAGGTTATCTAATTTCCCGTGCATATTTTTTATTGATAATTTTTGTGTACACATATATCATGTTTCATAGTAATTTTTGTCATATCCATAAAATGATCCAGTATGTCTAGTTTTCATTGTGTTTAAATGCATTTCATCAGGTTTCTTATATTGTTTTTGTATTTATATATATATATATATATAAAATTTTGTCTGATATTTGTTTTAGTGTCAAATCTGTTGTTCATCGACTCCCCTATTGGATCTGGATGGTCATATTCAAACACAAGTAGCGATTATAATAACGGAGATGATGCCACTAGTAAGATCAAAATATATATTCTCTATAATTAATTAAATTTATTTGAATATTATATATATTGAGATTTTTAAATTGTTTGTTTAAATGCAGATATAATATTACTTACATTCATGCAAAAATGGTATGAAAAATATCCCGTCTTCAAGTCAAAAGCTCTATATTTAGCTGGATCAAGTTATGCAGGTAACAATCATATTTTAATACATTAAAATATACTTAATCAATAACTAAATAAAATATAATGTGATCTCTAGCATAAAATTTTTGGTCTAATTATTTACATATCAAGCTTTCAACTTCATATTTTTTTGTTCAAACTTAATCAATAAATGAAATTTCTTATTAAATTAATAGTTTTTAAAAAATTATTCAAATATATAATTATTTACATAAAATTTTTTATAACATATGTAAATTAATTATTGAATAAAATATAACAATCAAATGATCTTAACTTAATACCAATTATGAATAAGTCTATACAGAACTGTACAAATAATATAACATGTTTATTACTTTATTTAAATTTGTGAATTTCTATTTTCAGGACACTTCGTACCAAATCTTGCTGATGCTTTGCTTGACGATAACAAGCAGTCCAAACAGTCCAAATTTAATCTCAAAGGATTGGTTGTAAGTAATATTGTATCCAATGAATAATATTTAATTACCATTGTGAATATATATACATATATATACACATAAAAGGACTAGTTAAACATGTTGATGGTTAAATTAAATGTTATTTTAAAGATTTGATTGTGATGTATTTTTTTTAATTAGAACTATTTTGAACAGTTGGGAAACCCAATGCTTCGCAGCAAGTTAGACGATTTGGCAAAATTTGATTTATTTTTCTCTCAGAAGATGATAAATAGCTCATTATATAACCAAATCAAAAAAGAATGCAATGTCATTGATGAAGATAATTACTTTTTTAACCTCAAAGCTATTTGGAGTGCAACATGTGAAAACCTTATGGAACAAGGCATTTTGACTGCTTTCAAGACTGATGCTAATAATTACTTCCCACTGAAGCTATTTGATATCTTTCGCGATCCTTGTGCTGAAAATGAACAAGATTTGAACGTAGACAAACAGGTTTTCATTTATTTCTTCATATCCCTTTTACTTTACGTACATTCGAAACTAGAGATAACAAAAATTTGTATAGAATCGAATAAATTAATCGTTTGAGTAAAATTAATTTTTTGTTAATTTTCTTTTATTGGTTATACCAAAAGCATAAAACTTTATATTTTGTCTAGGCTGTTAAACTTATCACAGAAGTAGACATGTGTAGTCCATTCAGGGCGCAATGTTATTTTAATCTTCCAAAAGTACAAAGGGCTTTCCACGGGAACCGAACCAAATTATCATATAAATGGAAGGGTTGTTTCACGTAAGGTTTCTCAACAATTTGAATAAATTGAACTCTTTTTTTTGGTATATTCGTAAAATTACTTTTTAGAAATGATTTTAAATTCAAGTTTCAATTTTTTTCTCTAGATTGTGAACACTTTTTAGGAGAAATAAATAAATTATTTGTTTATTGAGTTGAATGTTGTGTAACTATTTTAACCCTAAATTTTTCATTATATTTCACTTCTTTTTATTTAGAGATAATTTTAAATACAACAAAGTCGATATGGAACTCGACATGCTTCCCCACTTAAAAAGCTTCTTCAACAATCTGTTCCCATTATAATATTCAGGTTGGTATTGTATTTATATGCCAATATTTTTCGATACTTTCCTAAAAAGAATTAAATATGTATAAAAATAAAATTAAACGATTTGAAAAGAAATTCTCATACAATTTGATTGATTATTTTTTATTTAATTTATTTGTTATTGTATTTGATTATAATGATTTAGTGGAGATCAAGATGCTATAATACCAACAGTAGGTACCTTGCAACATTTGAAGAAGTTAGCTGAGGAGTTAAACATCAAGTTAACAAAAGAGGAGACCTGGAGTTTTAGAAACCAGGTTTTATATCTATATATCCTTTCAATTTTATATTTAACACAATTTATTTCGTAATTTAACAAAATTAATGTCAAATATTTAACAGGAAGGAGGGTTGAAGTATGACTTTGAAGACTTACTAACATTCTTAACAGTGAAAGGAGGTAATCATCATGTTACATCTTCTCGACCATCGCAAGCTTTAGATATTTTCACAAATTTCGTAATTAATTGGATGCATTGAGGATTAGTGATGGAAGGCGATGGAATGAATCGAGCACTTGATCATGATTCACGTTGAATCCATCATTCATCACAATAATAAAACTTGTTATTGTAATTATTTATTGTGATATTTATATTATTTTATGATACATGAATTTCACAAATTTTTATATTATGCAATAATATAATTAGCTATATGATTAGACATCTAACAAATATTTATTTTTAAAAAATTTATTCATTAATTTTTTTCGAATTTCGTAATTGGAATTAACGAACTCTTAATAGTAAAACCCAATATGCATAACAAATTTTGTATTAATCCATTCCAAACGAAACATAGACTATTTAATATTGATTTAAGATAAATTAAAATAAAAATAACGAGGGTTTTGAAATTAAAATTAAAATTAGTAAAAGAAAGATTGCAAATAAAAATTGTGAAATCAAGACTATGACAACCTAGTCAAAGGCGAAATCTTAGTTTTGATTCACGAGTAGTTAGAACTGGTCTTAGCATTGCTTCTGGCATTGCTCATAATATGCTTTCAAGTATCAAACGATTACTTTTTTAAAAACAACAAATAACTAAACATAAACCACGTATGGTTAATAAAAATGAAATATGTCACTTAACAAAAATTAAGTTAGTAGAAATTAGGTTAAGGAAACAAGAGAGTGGTCGCGCTATGTTTTTAATTAAACGTTGTAGAAACTGTGTAAAGTGATTAATTTGGTTTAATGGTTAATAGTTCTGATTTTGTGCTTGAGGTTTTATTTTAAATCCCTTAAATTTTTTTTTTATTCTAACCCCTCACTTTGAATATCTAGTTTATTTATTAACTTTTCTCATCTATTGACAAGAATGAGTCTATTGGTTCCATGTGACAAACCATGTGGGCCAAAATTCTGAAATTTTACCCTAGGACCGTATTTGTTGTGAGAATCGAATTTAGGCCCTCCGAAGGGTCCGTATGGTATAATTTTGCCTATAATTTATGATTTATGATTTTTGATACTTTGTTGCTGTTAAATGTGAATTATGAACACATGAGTTATATATTCTAAGTAAAAGCATGATGTCTAATATGCTAATCTTATCTGAATCTAACATGTATAGCATGTATGTCATACACGCATTCGATTTCTGTTTAGTTTTGTATGTACATTGGGATGGGATTTTGATTATGGAGGAAGTGATGGCAATATAATTAATCTGCCTTATTTGGTTAGCCTCGTATATCTGTTTCTGGCGGGTTACCGCATTTCGATCTGATAGCTAGTCTGCATATATTCTGTAAAGTGACATATGATCACTTAACGGTGTGTGGGGTTGGATGGGTATTTAATACCCTAATTGGTGTGTAGAGATAGTTGGAGATGGTGTGTAGCGAATGAAAGTAGGATCTGAATCTGTATTTGTTATGCATTTGCGTCTGTACCTGCTTCCTAATCTATTAAAACATGTGTATCTGATTTATTGTCTAAACTAAGTTACAAACTGAGCTCGTAAGCTCACTTTCTATCTGTTTGTTTTCAAGTGATCCTCAGACATAGATCGAATCAGTATGACGGGAGCTCGATTATTTATGTTTACTTTGAATTTCCCTTAACTTTACTCGGTTTAAATTGTTTTAACATTTTGGATTATACCAATTCTCTCTGCAACATGTTGGATTTCAAAATCAAATCACGTTTTTTCAAAATTTTATTTAATTAAGAAAGTTCGCTGCAAAATTAAGTAATTTTATAAAAGTTCATCCGCAAAATTAATGAAACATTTAAGAGAAAGTGTTTCCTCAAACAAACGGGAATTTCTTACGTTGCAAGGCAACTCTTTTTTCCTTACTATTCCAAGATGGTTTTTGAATTTCAAATGAATACGTAACATTTCCAAATTTGATAATAACGTTTATGCTGGGTTTAGGGTGTTACAGTAAATGCTCTCAGATATATTGTTTAACTTAAGAATGAAGTACAAGGATGATTACAAATGAAGGGAGGCCTCTATTTATAGTTAAGCTCCTATAAATCCAACAATACAGGTTGAATTACATCAATTACTGAGATTAGTGTCTATCGATAAGATGATAGTCTTAAGGGATTTAAACTCTATACACATTTATATTTTAGAATTTACAATATTCACCATGATAATTCTAGTCTAACTGCAGTGTTTCACTAGATCACTAAGACTTTAAGTAGATCAGTTTCTCCATGTGTTCCACAAAGTGGATCAGTTCAAGTCATTCAAATGAACCTTATTTAATCAATTAATCTCCACAATTCTCCATTTACCGGCTATTAACTGATAGGTATAAAGGGTGCAACATGAAAACAATATGAACATGTACTTCTATGTTTCTCACAAAATTTCAACAACAAAAAAAAATAGACATAATGACTTCTTCAACCCTTTAAATTTACAAAGAAAAAATCATTTTAGCCTTTCATTTAATTTTCTTTCTTTTAATCCTTAGACCTACATTATTTGTCAAATCACCCTTAAATGGATGAAAAAATTAACATCATTAACTTTCTTGACATGTCATATACATGTATATCACATTAACAATTAATTAATTTTTAAAAATTAAAAAAATTAATAATTTTATTTTAAAATTTTGAAAAAATAATTAATCGTAACATTCACATGTATGTCACATTAGCAAAATTAGTAAGTGTTAATATTTACATCCATTCTGAGGTAATTTGATAAATAATCCAAATTTAAAAACTAAAAATGACAAAAAATGAATAGCTAAAATGATTTTTCTTGTAAAGTTGGAGAGTCAAATAAATTATGACAAAAAATTATTATTATTATTATTATTATAGAGCTTAAGGTGCCATATCGGTTCAGTTGGGTACGGAATCTGCATCGAGCTGATGCAAGAAAGCTGTGGCAATACATTTGATAACTGAAATAGAAGGCGTCATCTCATTCTAAAGTAGTTATTGATGAACCATTTTGACATATTTGGTACAAAAAGAATTTAATCACCATTTACCTTAACCGCATTCATAGAGTTGCATACAGCATTCTGATCTGCAAACCTATCAAGCTCGGATTGAATGGTTTTCACGATTTCAGTATCTTCTAGCCCCGGCTTCGGAAACTTTACATGAACCGATCCCTGTTTGATCGGCAATCTAGCCTCTATAAGTGTTGATTGCTGCTTTATGTAATTGTAAAGTTGTTGATGGAAGGTATGGTCTAATGAGAAACAATTATCTACTGTTCCATTGCTGCTGTTACGTGATGACCCCGACCCCGACCCCGATCCTGATCCTTCTTTCCGACAAAAATGTGGGAGAGATGAATAATCCATTATCTGGCATTGTATGAATCAACATGTCAAAATTTGTATATATATATAAAGGATAGCAAGAGCAATGAAGCTATTTTTCCATAGATCAGATTAAAACAAACTACAGAAGCATTTTGGTTCGGGTCGGTTGTAAGTATAAATAGGTTTATAAAAAAACGGAAGCATTCATCGAAAAAATGAGAATCACGCAAATTTTAAGTTAATATATGATAAAATATGAAATTTTTTTTTCTTACTTTGAGTAACTCATCCCTTCCACAACCTTGAAGCACTTGAATTTTCCGCTTCGTCCTTTCTTGCAAAAGAGGTTTTACAGCCTGCCAACATTTGCATTAAAGCATGATGGTTACGATTTGTATGTTTAGTTGAGAGAATGAGGGTATTATCAAAAATAAAAACCTTCCAACATGCCGAAAATATGTATGGCGCATTGACAATATAATACGTCCCTGTCTTCTCGGGATAATTCAAATCGTCAATGGTAGCTATAGTACTCAATAGCTGCATTGGCAAAGAGGATAAGAGACTGATCAGAATTAGAAAGTGGTGGCTTAAACTCCGATGGCATTCGTATACTGAATCATGCTATAAAGTGTACCTTTATTTGGTTCAACGCCGAAAGTTTCAAGCCAGTCATATCCAAGATTTTCAAACAAGTGCTAATATGTCGTCCATACTTTTCTGTGGCCATAGGCTATAACAAGAGCGAGATATTATGTTTATATGAGTTTTGTAAGCGGGGATATAAACGAGAAACATCACATTGGCAGAGCCATACTCACCAATACTACACGATCTCTATATTCATTCATTTGAATGTGTGATTGTACATAATAATTCACCTAAAACCATAAAAAAGGAATTGATACTTAAAAACTCAATACCGTGTCTATGCATAATTTCTTTCTAACATCAATACTAAACACGAGTTTGAAGAAAAGAATATCGTGTCCTTACGGAAGCTTTATCGTATGTGCTAAGCCCAATACCAATGGCAATGATAGGATGACCCTGAAAATGTCAAAAGGCATGAAGCAATTAATCACCAAAGAGTTCCTTTCTAAAAAATTATTCTTAGTAGACATATATTCATGGCAAAACAAGTATCAAGATAAATCCTAACGAAATAAGTAATTACCTCCTTTGAGTAACCTGACACTCCTACTAGTTGAGAATCTCGCACCGCTCTATATAAGTCGACGGGGATAATTGGTTTCTACATAATCGAGGAAAAGTAAATGAGTTCTCGAAAGAATACTAAGAAAAAGCACGGTTTTGCAAAATATTTGGTATCAGCTAGTGTATGAACAGAGAAATTCACCGATAATATGTTGTCAATCTCATTCTGTAGTCGCCATTGTAAGCAATCAATTAACTGGTGCAGGAAACAAATTACGAATCAATAAACAAAAATGAAAAGAGAGATCTTTGATGGTCAACATTTAATATAACTTAGTGCACTATATTGAATCTCACCATTTTATGAGCTTTCTGAACATTCCAATCTCTCGCCTTGAGAAACCGGACTAATGTTTCAGTTGGATATCCATGATGCATATTCTGCACACCAAAGTATTTCAACTTTTAAATCACATACAGGCAAATCATAGTACAAAACATGTATGTAAAACCATGTAGACATAAATCGAGGAAACGGAACACCTCTGTCGAGGAGGGAAATTTGCCTTTTTTATACAAAGGCCTTCATGGCACTTTTACCCCACTATGGACGATACTTTGTGATATTAACTCTCGAATGGTTAAATATCAGATCTACACAAATTGTTTAAGGCGATCATTACAACGCCATTGCACACATCATTGTTGAATGATCACTAACGAATCACAAAAGATCAATCTTATGTTACTCCGACTCTTCATTTTTCCTATAGTATCCATGTCTGCCACATATTCAAACATAGATATAGGAGTATACTCCTCAAAATATATGAACAAAATTAAGTATACACATACCCGAGTAGCATAGTATTAAACACAGGTCACACTTGGGGCGGTGAAGACCCTACCCATATATATAATTTTAACCCCAAGCCAAAAAATCCAAAATTTTTAACTTTTTTCCTTTGCAAAAGTGCTTTTTGGCAAAAATTACTTTCTTATCCTTGTTATTTTACAACATCATATATAAAATCGATATTTTATTTTGGTTAAAATATGTTATATATCCTTATACCTTTTGTAAATTTGAAATTTAATCCATGAACTTTTATTTCTAAGAATTTAAGCCCTCTACTTTTCAGATTTCAAAATTCAGTCCAACTCTTAGAGGTTCATTGCTACCTCATTTCTTTAGTTATGTTGCTACAAGTGAGTATTTAATCATCCCGGAAACTAGCAAAACTGTGAGAAAAATAAAGTTACAAACTGAATCAACTACAACTTCACATAACCAAGAAGCTGATATGAATCAGATAGATCAAAATCAACAAAGAAAAGTAACTGTTAAACATGAAAAAGCAAACCCCAAAGCAGTCAGATCAAGTTCACAGCACAAATTACAGCTCTTTATCTTAGTATCCAAGTACAAATTCCAAAAAGAAAATCCATGAAACTTAAAAGAAAAGAGCTGACCTGAAACGTGTTCTTCATCTTCTCGTCAACTGTTTCCCAACAAGATAAAATATGTTAGTGATTTGTAGATTAAAAGAAAAGAAACCCAAGAAAGAAAATATAAACAAGATGATATTTTTTTAATACTTAAATCTCACCATTTTCCATTAAAGACAGAAATTGCTTGATGGCTTCTTGATGATGACCATTGTTCATTTTCTTTTCTCACAAATGACCCAAAAATAAAGAACAAATTCCGATATCAAAAACTAAAACTTTAACTAAATTTGGGAGCTTTGGTTCTACCTACTTTCTCCCTCTTTCTATCTTTGTATCTTCAAAGTTCGAAATTTTAAGCTCAAGAATCTTCAAAGGAAGGAAAAATAAGAAAAGTATAGACTTTTTGAGACGAGAAAAAAACAATTGAATGGTTAAAATATGCTATTAATCCCTTTACTTTGATAAATTTTGAGATTTAATCCTTGACTTTAAAAGTTAAAATTAAATCTCATTACTTTTTTTTTAATTTAAAAGTCTTAAATCAATCATTATCATCATTTTCCAAGTTTAAGGACCAAGAAAGAACTTAACTATTAAGTTTAGATATAAAAAAGTAAGAAAAATACAAATATTAAACCGGATCTAATTATCGAGTTTAGTGACTAAAAATTATATAAATCATTAATGGTATTAACTTTCCTTTGATTATAGCTATTTATGGATTGAACCGATATTCAATTTACAAAACTTTTGATGTTCAAACCTATAAATACCAAGTAAGGGCGGAGCCAACCAACTACCCGACCCTTGTACAAGTCCACTTAGGGGATGAAAGTTTAAAAATTTCTTTGAAAATATTTGTAATTTTAATTTTTCTTTTTCTGGGTTGATTTTTATTAATCTTAAACTATTATTAATAATTAAAAATCTAAGCCTGATGTCTATTCACATTAATAAACTATGTTTGACAGTTAGCATACATTGATGGATCACTTGCCAACTTTAACTTTTTTCTTCTTTTATTTTCCTTCTTTCAAATTAACTTTTTTCTTCTTTTCCAAACAGCAAATAATATATTGGCTTAATTCATCAAGAGGCCCTTCAATTAATGATTTTGTAAGCACTTGCCATTAGAGTTGTTAAAAAAAAGTTTCAGCCAATGGGATTGTGTCACGTCACCGCCCCATTAAAATATAATTAAAATAATTCTATATTGATATTTATATTAGGGGAGAGATTTATTTATACCCATGTAAAACTTAAGTGATTATATATATTTCGTAACTTTTATACAATTAATAGTCTAACAATCCAACCATCATATTTCGTCTTTGCTCTATTTATGTGGATCATGTATGTCCAGTTTGTATAAATTAAAATATTCTAACTATCCATTTTATTTAAAAAAATTTAACCGTTAAATATATATTAATATGGACAATATATTATATCGATATGATGAAATGTCGATTGATTCAAAATTTTACATGTATGACAAGTACAAATATACTGATAAATTCAATGGTTGAATTGTTAAAATATTAATATTAATTGTATAAAAAATTGAGAAAAAGTGTAAAACTATTTAAGTTTTAAAATAAATATTCATGTAGATCATATACGTCAAATCTGACATAATATTAAAAAAAATACCTTCCCCACAGTCCCCTTCCCTCCCTTGTCTCTTTCCCTCTCCCCCCATCGTCCCCCTCCGTCCACTATCCCTTTCCCCCTCCCCCATTGTCCCTCTCCCCTTTTTCTCTCTCTAGTGGTTTTAGTAATATGATAGAAAGAAAAATATATATCTTGTCAATTCATAAGTTTCTTCAAACTCGTACTTTTACACATATTGTAGATAAGTGAATATTATTGTGGGTTAAATCATATGAAATCTAAAAAAATGCGTTTGATAGGATTTGAACCCAAAATAACACAATTTTCAATCTCTTTACCATTTCAATTAACTTCATTTAATTTTAAATATTTTTTATAAATATTTATTATTTAATTTTTTTATAAATATATTTGTTACAAAATTTTTTGAACCCATATCGTCGGTGCTTTTAAACATGATTCTTTTGACTTGTCAAAATAATTTTTTTATATAATGCCTACTTTTACCCATAACCCTCTCAAACCCTTAAATTGGAGAGAAAACATGTTTAAGCAAATTTGAACTTACGTCTTTTTTATTGTTGCAATAGCAACAATGCCAACTTAACCTAAATTCAATTGGTCAATTTGTTCAGCGGAGTGGCAAAGGTTTTTAATTTTTAATAGTCTTGGTTTGATTTAAATTACTATTTAATAATATTTGTTAAAATAATTGTAAAATTATATTAATATTTATATAATTTTTTATAATTTTGATTTGATTACAAAATTTCAAACCAAGTAATTCAATTTAAACTTGATCCAACTCAATTTGATCATAAAAATTAATAATCTCAATTTGTCCGACAAACTTGAACATAAAACTACTTAACTTGAAATAATATAAATTCAAAATAATCCAAACCCTAGATGACTGAACAAACAACCCAAAATTACCTAAATTCAAATATTACATCATTTAAACCCTAAAAAGTAAATTAAATCCCTAAATATTTAACTCTATCCTATTTATTACAAAGTTTAAAAAGAGGCTTCAATTTTCAATAATCATCATTACCATATTGGTAGATGCCTTTGTTTTTATTAGAATTTATATATATAAGTATCATTCTATTTTAATGTTTTGTTTTATTTATCGATATTTTTTATAAATATTTAATATATATAATTTAAAATATTAAATGAATGAGATTATATAAATTTCAAATAAAAATATTCATCAATTCAAAATACTTATAAATAAATTTTACAAAAAAAAATTCATCATTCAACAAATTCAAAATAAACATCCTACAAGTTGAACAATAAAAGTATCCAAAACAAGATCATCTCATAATGAGATGAAATTTTCATAAAAGCATATACATAATGTGACGCCCCAAACCCAGCAGGGACAATCCGAGCCGAATTTCGAACATCACATTAGTCACCAAAGTGACTCTCGATTAAAACACCACGAAACACACCAACCAACCATTCAGACCACACATTTGCACATAAATCATATTAGAAAGCAATCCTAATTGCATGCCTTTCCCAAAACAACCATTACAATTTAGCACAAAAATTCAAGTTTTAAGCCACCTGCGAACCCACCTCGCGACAAACCCCCATACAAGAACCTAGCAGCTCGCAGTCACCTAGCGAGCACCAACTCGCAACCTACTCACGAACACTCAGCTCGCATCTGGCCTCTAAACCACTGGTTCGTTACTACTCTGCAATCCCTAATGATTGGCAAACACCCAAAACCAACGAACCCAGACATACTACTTCTCTCACATCTACAAACCTTTTTTGTGATAGGTGCCCTAACGAACACCCTTTCTTTGGCGAACTACCTACCTTGGCGAGCTCATCTATTTTGGCGTAGTCACTCACCTTGGCAAATGTAAATATCATGGCGAACTGACCTACATTGGCAAACCTCTTACTTGGCGAATACTAATTCTGGTAAACCCTTTAAATCGCGAACACACCTCGAACGGTGAACTCCCTATTGGTGAAGTAAATGTTTTAGTGAACACTAGCTTGAGCGAATCCCTCTTTAACTGATGAGACCCTATACTTACAACCCCTCAGTTCGCACTACTCTTGGATAGCTCACAGGTAATTATTCAACATGTTTCATCATACTATCATGCAAAAAGTTATCATTTTATCTCAAACAACAAGTGGTACAAGAGCGTACCTTGAAATCCGACAAACTCCTTGTTCTACATAAGTATGTTAGTACATCAAGTTATCAACATTCATCATGAAATCAAGTCCAACCAATCAAGCATTCAATCAAGCAATTATAAAGTCCAAAATCCAAAATTAAATAGTTCGTAATGTTCGTTTACAACCCATCAAAATTTACTTAAAAATCTAGGTCTATATCTAATCTCTTAGGAAAGTCCCAATTGCCTTCCACTTTG